>VZRS01003576.1:34502-132792 GCA_013398055.1 Ifrita kowaldi
GCGCCCCGCCGCGGCCCCGCACCGCTGCTCCCCGCCGGCCCGGCCCGCCCGCACCCGCCCGAGGCGGTATGGCGGTCACCGAGCCTGGGTTTCTGTGGCCGAGCCGCCGCCCGTCCGTGCCCGCTGGTAGCAGCGAGCTGCGGGGTGAGGCCCGCGCCGTGTGCTCGGCTGCGCCGTGTCCATGCTCGGTCAGAGCAGCCCCGGGCTCTGATAGTGTGCCACCAGGGTGCTGCTGCTCTGCGGGTGTTTAGGGGCTGCCGTGGGTCACACCCGCGTTTATCACGGCTGCTCCTGTCTGAAAGCCTTATGGAAATAGTGGCGTGCAGGGCTTTTAAATAAACTTACGCATCGCGTTGGGAAGAGCATGGCCAGTGGGTCGAGGGAGCTGATCTGCCCTTTTACTCAGCTCTGGTGAGATTGTACCCTGAGTGTTGTGTCCAGTTCTGGGCTTCTCAGTATAAGACAGACATGGAATTCCTGGAGTGGTTCCAGTGGAGGGCAATGAAGATAGCTGGGGTACTGGAGCATCGCTCTTACAGTAAAAGGCTGAGAGAGATGAGCGTATTCAGCTCAAGAAAAGATGACAGGAAGGGGACATTACCAGCGTCTGCCAGTATTTGAAGGGAAGTGTCAGAGGATGGAGCCGGGCTCTGCTTAGTGGTGCTAGGCAATAGTACCCGAGGCAAGGGCAGAAACTGATGCACAGGAAGTTCCACCTGAACATCAGGAAAAACTTGTTTATTCTTCCAATGTGTGGTCACTCACTCTTTGCTGTTCCCTCGCTTCCTTTTCATCCTGCTCTTTACCCTCAGCCCACTGCCGTGTCCTTACCCTGGGGTCAGGTGCTAGTGTACGAAGTACTATGCCAAGTGTGTAATTTACTGAAAAAGCTTGGTAAGCTTTTGTGGACCCACTGACCTCTGTTATTCCTTTCAGCCAGGAGCATCCAGGTATCTTGGGTGCTCCCTTGTCCTTAGGGCTGGAAAGCCACAGAGGTGGTAACATTGAGGCTTAGAAGGAAACTTCTGTTGTATTGTTATAGTACTTGGGATTGAGATCCATGTTTTTTACTAAAAGCTGCTTCAGCTTTTCATGGTGATGAGGGTGTGTATGTTGCTGTGGTGTCTGGAAACTGGGGATGAGTTTGCCAGTTTTTCAGTGTGGTACCAAAAAGTGTTTTCTGTAGTCCAGGACCAGTCCGCTTAGGTTATGAGTTGTCAGTGTCTGAGGCCCCTGGATATTGCAGTACTGTGCATTATTTATGCATGTATTAAGCTTCCATTGCATTTGTAGCTATTGTTTTGGTTTATTTAATGTTTTCTCTTGCAGAATGACACAGTGACCATCAGAACCAGGAAGTTCATGACCAACAGACTTCTGCAGCGCAAGCAGATGGTAAAAGGCTACAGAAAATTGCCTTTATTTGTTCTGGTTGTTCTGGGCTGGAGGAAGGTTTAGCCACTCTAAGTATGGGGCCTTAAAATTTCCAGAGTTCTTAAATTAAGAATTGTAAGCGCTTATGGGTTTAGATGTGTTGATGTATGCTTAAGGTAAATCTCGATAGCGAAGTTGTACCAGGGGAGCTTGAGATTGGATGTTGGGGAAAATTTCTGCACCAAAAGGGTTATTAAGCATTGGAATAGGCTGCCCTGGGAAGTGGTTAAGTCATCATCTCTGGAGGTATTGAAAAGACATGTAGGTCTAGCACTTGAGGACGTGGCTTAGTGCCAACGTGAGACTTAACAGGATTGGATTTACTATTGGATTCAATGATTTTAAAGGTATTTTTCAGTCTAAATGACTCTGTGAAGCAAGAAACTTTTGAATGCTTTTGTATCAAATGAAAAATAGTTTTTGCTGCTAAAGTTGGTTAGTTTAAATACTAAGCTCATGGTGGGACTGTAGCACCTGGCTGTTGTACTGGACATGGACTTTTTATCAACTTGTAAAAATTCTTTCTTAGGTGATTGATGTTCTTCATCCTGGGAAGGCCACAGTCCCCAAAACAGAAATCAGGGAAAAGCTGGCAAAAATGTACAAGACAACCCCTGATGTAATTTTCGTCTTTGGCTTCAGAACTCACTTTGGTGGTGGCAAGACAACCGGTTTTGGCATGATCTATGATTCCCTGGACTATGCAAAGAAAAACGAACCAAAGCACAGGCTTGCCAGGGTATGTTGTTTTCTGGTGTCTTGAAAGCAGTTAGCATAGGTTGGAAGTGTTTAGTTACCCATTATTTGCGTGTGTAAAAACTCAAGTTTTGTGAAAGTACAGTTGTATGACAGTTCTTAAAATAGCACAGGTTAACTTCTGCATTTGCAAGATAGGCTAAGTATATTTTTACGCTATAGTACAAGGGAATTGGGAAGGCAAAACTGATGTTACCAAAGGTGTTTTGCAGTAATTTTTAACAAAACACTAATAAAGGTCTGCAAGAAGCATAAGAGATGGGGCTGATCCATGTCCTACTTCAGTGTTTATGTTAGTTAATGATATTGCTATTTAGTTAATATTTCAAATTTAAACTTTATTTGAAGATTTCAGAAATCATAGAACTTAAGTTCAGGAGTTGTTAGTAAACGATGTTAAATGTGACTTTTAACTGTTTTTAATAGCACGGCTTATATGAAAAGAAAAAGACTTCCAGGAAGCAGCGAAAAGAGCGTAAGAACAGAATGAAGAAAGTCAGGGGCACAGCCAAGGCAAATGTTGGTGCTGGCAAGAAGGTAGGATGAGAATATCTTAAGCTAGAGTGAGCATATGCGTTTGAAATGTTGATTAGAAACTCTTCAACAGAATAACATTGTTTTTCTTCCATTTTTTGACCTGTTCTACTGGATAACAGAAGGTAAAAACTGTGTGTTGTATAGCTTGTCATCAGCTCAGTAGCTTAGTTTTGCTCCTCACTGCTGCAAGCCTAGCTGATGTGACATGAAACAATGCTTCCTAAATTACTGTTTCCTATGTGTCATTTGAACTAAAGTTAAACTTCCATAAATCTAACAGTGTTGCTCTAATCACGTAATTCAGTCTCGCAATACACACATTAGATAATCTTAACACTTGTTACTCAGGCTGCCTAAACACCTAATGCTTCTCCACCAAGTTACTGTTGGTACGGTGTTATCTGTAGAGGTAAGTTTCAGGATGTGTGGTGTAGGCAGTGAGAACAGAGTGTGAATAGAAATAAGGTAGAATGTGTCTGGGTTTGAGGGACTGATTCCCAAGGTAGCAGAGTCTTCCTCTGGTGTGGCTGGACTGGTACAGCCTTCTTGGGCTGTGGCTAGGTCCTGATACAAGCAGCTTGGAGGGAGGCAGATTTCCTCCATCATGAAACAAAACCAAAGCTGAGGAATAGGTTGGGTGGGAAGCCAGTCACTTTCCTTCACAGTGTTCTCTCCTCTGATAAACTCTGATTAAGCTGTGCAGTCAAGTGGGTTGGGTTTTTTTCAGGTGTTTTAACAAGGGGAGAGAGGGTATTGGGTTTTGATGCTTAGTTCTGTAGCTGTGAAAATGCCTTGACATCTTGATCTTTAGTAATCTTCACTTTTGCTTTTTTCCTACTTTCTTGGAACTCTCCATCAGAAATGAAGTATCTGCAGGTACTGGAAATCAGCATGGATGTGGTGCCTGAATTACACATCACTGAAATGTGTCCATCCTTTTAATTGAAGCACTGTACTGCCTTGTATGCACGTTTGATTTAAGTTTAAATCTGTCCTGTGAAGGTTCAGTTAATTCCGTAGTGACTTTTATTTGTGTGACTTGGAAGTAAAATTTGCCTAGTAGCAAACCAGATTTTTTGAAACTAGTGCATCAACTTTCAAATAATTCCCGGTGAGAAAAAATCCAAGAAACTTGATGTTTTTGACTTGAGACATTGGTTCAGACACTGCAGGATCTGATTCAAAGTAGTACAGTGCAACTGCATGTGTAACTTGACCATTGTTTGAAAGTAGTTGTGTACATGAAAGCTGTCACATCACACTTGGTGCATTTGAGATGGTGCTTGGAAATGGCACAGTTGTCAGCACTAAACTGTGTATATAACTGTGTATAACTATTGCCCTGCAGTATTCCAAGTTAAGAAATAAATTACAGTGGAATTGGAAATCTCAGTGAAATTAGGTTTTGTAGTAGTTGGTGTGGAAGTGAAGTTCTTGTTATTCCTGGATGGAAAGGAACCAGTGTTACTGACAGTTGGTAGATGAGTGAACTACTCTACTAGGAAACATCAGCAGCCTTCTTCCTTTCTGCTTTAATGGTGTTTTAATCATTAAGTCCTACAGTTGTTTATGGCACAAAATGAGCATTTGGTATACTAGTAACACCTAATGTGTACACTTCTGTCAATGGCCAAGGAGTCATTTCATGTTGCACCAATCCCAGTAGCATGGATGAACTTCTTCCCTTAAAGACTTTTGCACCTGAAGGTAGCTGTTCTTGAGTGTTAATGAAAAGTGATTAAATGACTCACTTGAATTATTGATGCTGTGTAGTTCATAGAAACTCTCTTAAAGCATATCAACACTTCAGAAATTAAAGGCAAGGATCGTGCCCTGTGGTTATTATTTAGGAGATGTGACTTCTGTATCAAGTGCTTGTCAAACTAACATGCAGTCTTAGTAGTAGGTGAACTGTGTTTTTGATCAGAGTTATTTTGATGTCTTTTAAAATGATCTTTCAGTTGATAAGTATGCATGGGTTAGATGTGACTTGTTTACCAGATTTGTTAATCTTTGTGTTGTCACTTAAAATAAGAATAAATTATTTTGTGCACTTCCTGAAAAAGTTACTTGAGAAGAATTCTGTGCTGCATTACAGAAAAATGTTTGTGAAATACAGTTAGGTCTTTAAGCTTTGTCTTGAAAAATGTGTCTTCAAAGATCATGATGTGGCATGGTTCATCATGCTTATCACAGCTACGTGGAAGAATTTTTCATAGGAACCCTGGAATACGTTTTTGAGTCCACCTACAGAATCTGTGAGAACTATTTATCTCAGAAATATGTAGGTACTTGATCCTGAGAAATGTTCAGGCAAGTGCACATTGTTCTAAAAGTTAAGCAGTAGATACAGTCCTGAAAAACTCAGACATAACTATGCTGATGTCTTGCTAAGTTTTCTTTGGTGCTTCCTTTCATTTCTCACTCCTTTAGAATTCCCGTTCTGTTTCCCCTGCAGTTTCAAGAGAATTATTTTAAAGTATTTTGTGTTTAGTGTATTCTGTGGCTCTAGAGTTTGCTGAGCTTGCTAAAATTTGCAACAAGTTACACGTGGATGTGCCTCACCTGGTCTTTGCGTTCAAAACAGTGATACTGAAATGCAAAACAACATTTTTATAATGTTGGTAGTATCACAGCTGTAGCTGTGACAGCCTTTGACAGGTGGATGAATAAGCACTTCTAAGCCATTGTAGCCTGTAGGTATAATGAACAGGCATTCTGAGTATTAGTTAAGTTTTAAATAGCTATTGTTAAGAACTATTTTGAGTGCTTGAAGGAATAAGTAAAATCTAAGTCTTCAGTCCCTACAGTAGTCAAAACTTTGAGGGTTTCCTATCACATTTCAATGTGGTTATTGAAAAAAGTACATTGTGAGTGTCAGTAAGAACCCTCAAAGCTTAATTTTCTACAGTAGTAGAATTTAGATAAAATTATTATTAATTGATGCTTTCTCTTTTTCAGTAAATGAACATTCTTCGGGTGGAAAACAGATAACAGGTATGACTTCAGAATGCTTTGTGAGGGCAGGGATTTAGCAGTGCAGTCATGATAACAAGTCTGAGGTTGATGTATGCAAAGACTGTGATACTTATGCAGACATAGAACCCAGTACAAGAAATGGCAAGAATATTTACAAACCACTTTTGCACTTACTGCTGAGTTGGTAGCTTATGTGACTTTGACTTTCATGAAATACCTGATTAGTATAAAGACTGAAATAATACATCAGGCACTTCAGATTTAAAAAGCTGCTGGTTGTTCAGTCTTACTGTAAACAAGGCTTATACTTTTCATTTGTAGGTATGCTAAAGAGAGGATAGTAGACTTCTGGGTTTTATTGTCTTAAGTAGATGATAGTAGCATGATACCTATTTTTGGAACAGATGGATGTTGTTTTCTTACAGGTACTCATTTCAAGTAAAATACTTACAAACAAACATGATACTCTTGCAGACAAGTCAGACAACATTTTTATATCTTTGCTACAGAAACATAAGAGCTGTGGTCAATAACTGCTCCAGAAAAAACTCTGGTTTTGTTACAAATGGTCTGAAGTGACTCAGTTGAAAGCAACTTAAAACAGTCTGTCTAGGAGCTGATATAGTGGGTGTAATGTCTTAAACAGAGAACTGTCAAAGCAGTTGTAGCTTGTTGATCTCTTCTACAGAAATGCTATAATGTAGGCTCATTTATGGCCATGGCAGTGCTGGGAAATTTTGAACCTTATGCTCTTATAAGAAGAACAGTGTGGTTCACCTGACTTGTTTCAGGCTTTATAGTGGTATGAGTGTAAAAATCGTTTTAATTGTGTGTCAGTGATCTATTTTTTTCTTTACAGGCAGCATCATTCCATGAAGAAGTATAGAATTAATTACTCTGGAAAGCAGAAGCTGCTCATCTGACTTTAACATCAAATAAATTCTGTCAATAAAATACTGGTTTGCCCTTTAATTTGATTTGAGAGCTACCATTTTGTAAAGTTTGAGAAATTCAGTATAGGTGTACTGTTCGCCCTGGATTAAAATCTTTTCGTAATTAAACAAATCTTGTTTTGAGTATCAATTTGAAGTGAACCAGAGCTTCCTGCAGGTAGTAGTAGAAGCTAATTCCAAGCAGGCACTGTTAGTTCATGAAGGTAGAACATGCTTTTGTTCAAACTGTGGTTTGGAAAATCTTTTTGTTTGGCTGCCTGTTTTATATAGACCTGTAGAACATAGTGAAAGGGAGAACAGAACATGCAGACAGAGACACTCAGAGCTGCTTGCTTCCACAGTTACGGTTTTTGCTAGGGAAGGCGTTAGGAATGATTTGTCTTTTGTTCCTGGGTTGTCAGGACAGGCTCTGGGGTCTGTCTCTGACCTGCAAACTGTGTGGTACACCCCTAATTTTTCATCTAATAGTGTTAAAGGAGCCATTTAATATAAAAGTGTGGGCAGTCTGGTGCAGGTGTTTTGAGGAGCAAGGAAAGCAGAAGTTCTGTATTTCAAATAGGAGTGAAACAGACTGGGCAGCTCTAGCAGCTGTGCTGATTAAGGCTCTTTGTTACCTAAATGCAGTATTTTTGAATTGATCTACCTTTGTACTGGGCAGCACATTGTAAGACATTTAGTGTTTGAGGGAGAAAACCAGCACTACCACAGCTAAGAGTTGTTAAAGGGGTCGAAAGGGCATGCTGTACAAGACTTGCTAAGTATACATAAGGCGCTTGATGCCTCTTGTAGTACCTTCAGCCCCAGTCTTGAACTAGTGGGGTTGCTGCTGTCTGTGTTCAGCAGCATCACACTGTTGGCTCTACAGCTCATAGCTGTGGTGCTGCAATAAGCCCTTCCCATATGTAATGTTCAGCATGAACATTAGAGAGGAGTTGTGCTCTTCAGTGTAATAGAACAATCACTAGGGGGTGGTGTGAACAGAGCACTACAAATACAAGGAAGTCATGCAGCAATTTTTCATAGAATAGGCTGAAGGAGGCCAAATTGTCCCTGGCCAAATAGGTCAATTTCTTTGAAAACATGCATTAAAAATAGTTGTGTTAAAGAGCTGAGACTTGAAGTGATATGCTTGCTTCACTCGTGGTTTGAATTGTATGGAAACCATCTGTTTCAGTGAAGACCGTAAGAGTTAGTGTTTTCCAAATGTTTACTGCTTGAAAGCTGTGGAGTGCTGGCACAAATTCTAGTTGCTCTTTTCCGAAGCCTCCTTACCTTAGTTTTATGCAATCAAGAAAGGATCTATAAATAAGTGCTGGCAGAAAGGTACGTGTTTTGTGTAGGATTGATGTTTTGACTTCACTTAGTAAACTACTGTTCTGGGGGGTCTGCCTCTAGAAGCAGAAATTATTTCTGGAATTGGAGTACTGAAGGTTTCCTTCTTCAGTTTTGTAATGTCTTACATTTATTCATTACAGATTTGTTATGTGGGTAGTACTGTAACTCTGCAAAGCAGATGGATTGAAATAGTTACATCTTGGTGCCATAATTTGGTAGTTGATGCCCCATTTTGATTGAAGATTGACAGCAAAAAACATGTAGTGAATCCACAGAACAATTGACTCCTTTGCAGGGTTAAGTTACAACTTCAGAAGATACACTCTGGTCTTGCAATGGGAGGGAATAAGCACAAAAAATAGGGAAGGGGTGAAAATGACACGGACCTAGAATTAACTGATGAAATCAGATCAGGCTGTTGGAGTTTTCCCACTATTCTGCAACTTTTCTGTGTTGGTATATCTGTCCTTTTCTCCTGTCATTCTACCTGGAAAATGGCAAACAACCGAAGAGCTGTCACTGGGATCTTTGCACTTCAGCAGTTGGGGGTTTTATGCAGGTCTTCATGTGATGTCTGTTCTGCCAGTGTTTTGTCTCTGCACTCCAGTCTGAGCAAGGTATAGCAGGTGTTCTGTAATTCAGAGGTTTAATGCACACGTGTTGGGGTTTTGGGAGTTCCCCTTCTGTTTTGTTCTTTTTTCTCTCTTAGAGAATTTTCCCCATAGTGTTGCCAGGACGATAAATTGCCGGTGCTTAAGCGAAACAAAAGGACCTGGCCACAGAGGGTGGGGGGTCGCTGGGACTACTGGTCTTTTCACCTGGTTTTGGGTACAGGCGGGACTGCGGGTGCTAGCCGGGCTCGGAGGCAGTTTGTCAGAACCTTTCTGCTTTTCGGCTGTTTTTTTCCTTCTACTTGAGAAACCCCGGGANCGTCATGCTGTGAATACTATACGTTAATCCCCTTTCCTGTGGGAGGTAAAACAATTAAGTGGAACAGGAATCTTCACTTTTTTCCTTACTGTGTGCTGAAGGAACCCTTTTATTTCCTGCTGATCTTGGCACATACCATGATTTAGAGGTAGTAGTTTTGTCACTGTTCCCTGCTTGGCCTGGCCCTTGTATTTCCATATCTCAAAAATTTTATCTATTTAATGACAGTCTGGAATCTATATTAGAAGATGGAGGAATTTTGGAGAACAACTTCTAAATTAATCTGGTGGTGAACAATCTCAAATTTTTATATGTGGAAAGATTTTTATTAGTCACTATTTACAATGACTAGGGCTTGTTGGAGTTGCATGCACAGAAAATGTTGGTATTTTTCTGTAGGAAGGACTCAGAGTTGTATAGCGGGCCTGGTAAGGGCAGGGATTAGTGTCCTGGCTGCACAGAAAAAGAGAACATTGATAAAGATGAAAGATGGTAAAATTTGGCACCACCTGGGCACAATGAGGTGGTTTTGTCTAGGGACCAGCTTGTAACAAGTTTGAGAACAAGTATTGAGGACAAGAAATGAAGCTGATACCAGCAGTGGCTTGAAATAAATGAGGCAGAGTACGCTTTGAGAAGACTGCAGTACCAGCAGTCAGCTGAATGGGCAGTGTGGTTTCTTTCTATGGATAGAAAATGTGTCGTTTAAGGACTAAAGTACGTAGGTCACTATCAAATCTGTTTGCAACAGTCAGAGTAATTAACTGGTTTGTATTATTCTGGTCAGTTCCTATAAAAAATGAGTTTTAATGGCATTGGTTTCTTACACAGAGGAAATAGAATGTTGACCAGTAGCAGCTGTTGATGATACTAGATTCATACAGTAAGTTTGAAATTCCCGTTGTGAATGCTTCCTGCTCGTGTGCTTCTACTTGAGCAAAACAAGATCTAGTGAGCCTTTTTTTGGATGGGTATTTTGGTACTACTAAGAGACAAGATGGGAGTAGTTCATTATTTTTCCTGTGAATGCTGGCAGAATTTCATCTAAGCAGGTGAATTTTCCAATATAGGCAGCAGAAATTTCTTTTGTTCATCGATGTCCCTAACAGAATAGCAATAAGATTAAACTATTTCTATGAACGTATTTGTTGTAATGCATCTAAGATGTAAAAGGGAAAAGTTTAAGTAAACTTTTGCAAATCAGTGTCAGGAGCAGGCACATCCAAGTACATTCATGTCTTTGGACACCTTCGTTATAAAGGGATTAAATGGAAACTTGGGTTTGTTGCTAACATTTTTGGACTAACTAACATTTTAGTTACATCTTAAAAATATTCCCTGTGGAATTCTGTCCACATCTCAAATTCCATAAGTTTCCTCTTAATTTTATTCCTCTCTGTAAAGGCTATGGCTAATGAAACCAACGCAGAAGTGGCTAAAATACATCCTGTGTGCTAGAAGGTGTTTTCCAAGAGCTGGCCGTTGGCAGCCAGTACTTCTGACAAAGCTCCATCTTCTTTCTGTGGCTGCTGTTTGTGCACAGAGATCTTAGATAAGGTCAAGTAGTGTGCTGGGAGAGGATTCAGAGCACCTGTGCCTTCTCTTAACATAGTAGATGTTGCACAACCAGCAGAAACTATGACTGCAATGCTTCACTGGGGTGGATGATAGCAGTTTGTGCTTGTGGTCATTGGGTTAAAATACAGCCGTTATTTAATGAAGCTGGCCAGGCTGCACACTGACCCCCATTAGGAGAAACATGCTTCATTGCCTTTCATGATGATCTGATTTTATTGTACTGGAGCTGCTACCCTGCTATCATTTTCTGTCAATTTTTGCTAGCCTGTTTGTTAAGCCAGGCATCATTTGTGTTGATTTGATAACAGGTTTCAATCACTGATAATAAAACTTTCCTGTGACAGATGACCTCAGATCCATATCTCCTGCACAGTGTTGGCTGTAAGTAGAAAATTGGGACTGACACTTTGCTTTTTCAATGCTTTCTGTCTGGTTTAACAGCTAATGTAAAAATAACAATAAAAAACCAGTTTAATACTTTTAAATGAAAAGAGTGAAAAGAGTTGAATTCTGAAATGTTGATCAATAACTCCTGCATAGTTTGTTTCCCTTTTCTCTTTATAGCGGGATGGATCCTGCCACAGACGAGAGGTCCAAGAGGTAAAATTAAGCTGCTTTTTTTCTTTCTTTTTCCTTTTTTTTTTTTTAAAGATGAGCAGAAGGGTATTAGAAAACATGAGAGCTGAGAGATTTCATGTTTTAAGTATTTATTTTAATTGATCAATTCTGGTTATTGTAGAGAGGTTGATTTAGGCCCTACTTTAGGGCTTTACAAAAGGAAAGAATAATGTAAGCACCTAGGATTGGGAGAAACTGCTTCCTATTCACACACTAATATTAAACTTGTATGTTTTTTGAGGAGTTAATTAGACTGAGAATATATTATTCCTAGCATTGAACTGCATAGTGCTTGTAAAAAGAAGTACTGAAGGACTCATGCATAAACCACAGAAAACAGGGGGAAACTGAATTATCCAGAGTCAAAGAAATGCTGAAAAGTAAACATCTGTCGTTAAATCCTAAGTGGAATATGCTTTTTTTCCCCATTTTTATTAAACATGAAAATCATCATGTGTGTTAATGTCTGTTAGTTACCTTTTGTGACTCTGACTTGCGCTTTTGAAAAAAATAAATCTCCTCTCAGCATGGTAAATGATTGCTTTAAAACACTTTATTTTGGTTCAACAGTGTTTTGGCTCCTGGCAATACTTTGTTGGTATGAAGTGTCTGATGACCTGGGTGAAAGCCTCAGTGTAAGACTAAAAAATACTTTTACAGAAGGTTTAACGTGGTGTGCTGCACAGACAGACCTTGGGGAGCCTCCTTAGAAAAACCTGTGCTGCTGAAGACGAGTGAGGCCCTCCTGTGGTCCTGGCAGGATGTCGTCAGACAACCTTACAATTCCCTGGACAGTGCTCTTAGTACCTGCTTTAACTTGCTGAGCCCTGACTCAGTCAGATCATTGGACAAGATGATCATTGTAATTCCCTTCCACCTGAAGTAGTCTATTCTATGTATTTGTACAGAAGTATATTTGTACTTATGCCTTTAAAACAGTGAGGTACTTAAAAAATATCCTTATACTTTATTCTTCTGTGCTTTGTGTGTGAAGTGGGAGCACTGGAACATTCCAGACTGAGGATTAACTTTTGTCAGTCATGCTAGATCAACATAATTTTGTACCCTTTTAGTCTCACAACTCACCTGTTCCCATAACAGGCTGCCTAACTAGGGGCATTCTTCTCTGAGGTTTATAACTTGTATCCCTGTGCTCATTAGTTCATGCCAAAGTTCATTGGCCCATAACATAAGCATCTTGTCCTTTAAAGTAAATACTTTGTGTGATCACTACTGATTTTAATGTTTTAGAAGTGGGGGAAGGTAGGTAAATCAATCTTTGATCTTTTGCGGTCCCCTTAAAGACTCTTGAGATTTCTTTAGCCCACAAGCCAGCTTAGCCAAGAGAATATCTTGTCTTTGTTCAAGTTGCCTGTTGCATATGGACCATGCTTTTTTCTGAACCCTGTGTCAGTCCTTTCCACTCATTTTGGGAAATGCTCTCTGTGTATGGCTGTTGTACTGATGCATGTCTCAAGGCATGTATCCTCAGTGATATATCCCCCTACATCTTGTGTTTCTACTTTGCATCCTCTCCCTTTTCATCCCAATGGCTTTTTGTTTCTTTTATTTGTTCTGCTTGCAGATGCTTTTTCTATCTTTACGTTCCCGTAGACCGGATAAGAATGGTAATAATCACAAAGCTCATATAAAGCAATTTAGTTATCAGTCTCTTTCCTAGTGGTTCATCAGTGCTCCACTGGAAGCTTTGTGGGTACAAGTGCCAAAAAACCTGGCAGAAACCTGAGGTTGCTGTCTGCAGGGGCGAGGGAAGTTTGTAAAGCATTTTGTATTGCTGTTATGTGGATGAAAGGAGATAGACTTCCCAGGTGTATCAAGATATTATGCTTCTTCAGTCCTACATTAACTGTATTATTTAGTAAAGATACAAGATGATTTCTGAGGTAGTGAAGCTTCTCTTGCTTAGTTCAGCTTAGTTCCCCCAGACTTTTTTTTCTTCTCTTTTTTTTCAGTTGTTTTACTGCTTAAATAGCTATCTTGGGATATCAAGTGCAGGAGCATGTGTAAAGTTTCTTTTATGGGGCTTGCTGAGTAATCAAAATGTTTTTATCTAGCCATTTTTAATCTGCACAGACTTCAAGAGCAAATATCTTGCTTTTCAGTAAAGGCACATACAAGAAAACATCTTAGATTCTGTAAGAGGAGGTGCAAAGTAATCCTTCAGCCAGCAGAGGACTGTAGAACCACATATCACACAGTTATGCAAAAATGTTCCATCACAAAGAGTAGGGGAAAAACTCATGTACCAAACTATGAAGTCGAGATAGTCTCTTAAATATGGTAAAATACTGAGAAGCGAAGGCTCTTCACATTGTTTGTTTCTCATTAAGGAATTTAATTTGCCTCAGGTTCCCCTTGTCGATGAAAATCTATGGGAATTTTGTTTACATTTTGAAGCACATTGCCAAGAATAGTACTTCATATGGTAAGTATACGGAACCTTTTGGGGGAATGACAACACTACAGAAATGGTGGTGCATTCCCTAAAGGAAAACATACTTCATTTGTAATGAACATTATGTCTGCAGAAACTAATGGCACAACCTCCCATTCAGCTTATGTAAAATAAAACAGGCCCATATGTTGCTGCTTTTAGGGTTTGGGTGTTTAAATTAAATGTTGTTTAATGAATATTCAAGTCCATTTGCTCGGAAGTTGTGCTCAGTGTAGCATCTTTTTCCTCTGTCTTTGGTCTTACCTAGAGTATTAAGCCGTTACAAGAGGGTGCTAAAGCTGAGGCATCTGTTTCGAACTAAAACTTGGATATTAAAAACACCAGAGCAGATGAGAGGGTAAAGAAAGACATACACTAAGAGGATCATATTATTTTTTGTTTTGTAATTAAGACTGGGAGAGGTTTGATATGCATGGCACCATCTAAGAAACGGGAACATTCACTGTGCTATTACAGCAGCTGCAGTTTGGGTATGTTATAGTGGCATATTCACTCCACTCCCACTTCCTGCAGGAGTTCATTCAACTTTTCCTGTGTGTGTGGGCAGATGCCTGAGCTGTGCTGGTACGCCTCAGCAAACTGCTTTCCAGGGACATTTGTGTCTGTGTGGGGCTGTAGGGCTCTGGATCTCTGTGCCTGGGGTGGGCAGATTGACTAGAGGTGCTCCATAAAAGCTGGAGTTCCCATACTGGCAGTAACAAGGTCTTGCCTTTTATCATCTGTCCCCTGCTCAAAGTCGAGTAGAAATAATATTAGTCTGGAAGAATTCCTCTTGAAGCGAGTTCTGTCCTTTTGACTGCCCTGAAATACATTGGGCATTCATCATCAAAGGCGAGCAGTTACTTTGAGTTGGGAAGGAACAACGGCTACAAATGAGTGGTTGAATTCACTCTCATTGTGCATTTACTTGCTTCTATTCAATCAATTTTTTAATTCATGAAGGCGCCCCTACGTATGTTTAAATACATGTCTTTTCAGGAAAATCTCTCAATAAGACAAAACCTGAAATAGATACTTAAAGGTTATCATGAACTTTTATCTCTGACTCCAGAAACTGACAGCACTATCCTCTTTTTTTAGTGGCATGGAAAAAATCCCATTAGAAGACAGCTGGAATGTAAACACAAATCACAATAATTGGCTTTTATGTATTTTCATGAGGGTTCTTCAGACGCTTGTTTTTACTGCACAAGTGCAATATTGTAGATATACAGTGAAGCCCTCTTCAGAGAATAATTGATACATGGATAAAATACTTAAAAACATTCCCTAATGCTGTAAATCTAAGTGAAGGCTGAGACTATTACATGAGAAAAACAAATATGCAAACTCTCAAATTCTTTAAAATTCTGTTATTTGCTACAGCTTCCTTGGCCTAAGGAATTCCACCTCTCTTCTGAGCTGGTTGTTAAGCATCCATTAGTGCAAAACAGAACAAGAAATTGAGTACCCAAGGAGGTGTCACCTGAAGGTAGTTAACCTGTTCTGGGCATGTCTGTATACAAAAATTCATCACTTACCTGTCACTTTTAGAGTATTTCTTAGGGATCTCCAATTAGAAAAAGAAATCTCTACGTAGATTAAAAAAAATGGAGTTAACAATACCATCGCTTGTCTGCAATGTGAATTTCTGAGATGAACCATACTTTAATTTCTATTTAATTTCTAATTTCAACAGGAAATTACTCTGTTCTGGCTACTGCACAATAAGCAGTGAGACACAGTTCTACCTTGAAATAGTGATTTTATTTTGCATCTCAGTTCTGAACTCCTAATACTTGAAATACATAGGAAAATATATTTTCCTTTTAAAAACTTGATATGGTAGGGAAAGACTTAGTAGGATATGTACGTATTTTTAAAATGTATCTCTGTGTAAAATTTATTTCTTATACAGTCTTTCCATGTATATTCAGTGAGTATATCGAGTCACTGTAGTGAAACAGTTCTTTTTGATTTTAGCAGTTGTTATGTCTTTGGAGCCAACCCAGGACCACAAAGGGAAGTGAACTGTCCCGAGTTTGTCATCAGTGGGACTGTTCAGTGGTTGCCATCAGCTACTATTTTCTAAACCCTCCATGTGCACAGGGGTAACCAAAAATCCCCAAAATGCTGGGATATTTTTGAGTCAAACTGCACTGCAGGTGAGTATATGTGTGTATGCTGAAATTTCAGATAATCTGTTCCTTTTAGCTGTAAGATAAACACAATCTGGGCCATTTTATATTATATTGATAGGATCATGAAGTACACGTGGCCTGAAATCACTAGCAAATGGCTTTCCAAGTTGCCAGTGTCTGTTTGACTTCAAGTTTCTAGACCCCTCTATCCTACAGCATGCTGGTGAGTTCAGATTCAGGATTTAACTGGCAATTCCCATTTTGTTTTCCTATGTTCCTTCTTTTGAAGGACTCCCGCCCTTCACCAGTTACAATCTGTTTAAATTGCAGAGCAAAATATTCTCCAAACACCAGGAAAATATGAAAGACTTGCCTTTTTTTTTTTTCCTTCTCCTATCGTGCTTTAAAACACACTAGCTCTTTCTTCCTCACCTTTCTTCTTGTCAGCTATAGCAAACACAAAGTGTCCCTAAGGAGAAAACAAACACTTGCTGTGGTATGCAAACACTCCATGACTTCATGACATCAGTGCTAACATGGCTTGTTTCAGCAGCAATTTAAAACTCATTCTCCTGCACCTTATGTCATCTCTTCCTGGCTATCTATCCAGCTTCTCCCAGGTTTGTCATATTAATCTGGCACCCACCCTTTTGAATGCTAAAATGTGTTATCCTCCCTTTCTACAGGAGTGTGCATGTTAAAACACTGAAATATTTCTGCATCCTCCTCTGCGCTCCATAGGAAAGATGAAACAGGCCGTGGAGAACAATTGCACATCATGGATCTAGCCCTCAGGATAGGAATGATACTGATGACAACCTGTCAAAATGCTGAGCTTGTGTTGTTGTTTGGATGAAAGAGAGAATGCAAATGAGGGATAAGGAGAAAATAAAAGCTTCAGGATAGGCAAGGGGGATTTTTCAGCAACAGAATAGCAGACACCGTCAGAGCACTTGTGATTACAAGTCATATAGCCCTCCGCTGTTGGGAGCCAGAAATGTCTCTTCCTCTTTTACACTCCTTCCCAAAGACTTCATAATGCCTGAAAGAAAATGAATCTAGACAGATTCCACAAGCTACAGAAGGAAGATTGGCTTTTAAAAGTTTTAGAAAATGCTCTTGGACCCTGTTGTGTGCTACCTGCCAGGAACTGTCTGATGTAGACTATGAAAGTCTATGAATTTCCAAGACATTTTGGGTTTGTATATATGGCAAATTCACACAATTAAAACAATTAATAAATTGGTAGAGAGGTGTAACACCTTCATGTAGTTGCTCTCACTTGCTTTCAGTTCAACTTCTAACAACTTACCTTAGCTAGATTAGATGGTTAAATCAACATTGTTTTCTGTAATAGCTGTGACCTTTAGGACTATGACTGACATTAGCAGTAAGACTGCAGTTGGGGGACTAAAAGATGTAAGAATGCTTAAATTTTTTACATATATTTCCATGCTTTACTGTAGACAAGAAAAAATATGCTGTAGAACCTATACTGTTTTCTGAAATGCTATCACTAATTATTCTGTGTATGAGGAAACCCCTCAGATCACGTGGGTGTTTTTATGGAGGGAAGAATTCTATTTCCCACCCAGCTTTCAGGCATCACAGAGCAAATACAATCAAAAAAGGGTAAGCAGCTCTAGGTAGAATCACTACAAAAAGAAAAGCTGATTCTCTCCAGTCCTGTCTTTCTCTGTGCTATTTCTCCCCATTGCCTTGCAGGCAGGACATTAAAAGGAGCTGTATACAAGGAACTGAGAATAATCAGAGCACAGCATTCTTTCTTGATTTATTGCTTCATTCATTAATCCATATATAAAAAGCAATCTAGGACAAGGTTCAGAAATCCTCAGTCCTGACAGATTCTCACATATTTGATAAATGATTTTGCTCTAAGAGACTTGTAGGGCATCTGCAGTAAGTTCTGCTGAGATCTATTTCTCAAAACATTTTTACAATTTCGTATCAAATTAGAGGGTATCTCATAAATGGGTGATTGAATTTCTATCACTTGGATACAGGTGGAGGAGTACAAACAACCAGCATCATAAGAAACCCTCAGCTTCAGGACAGCCCATTTGAAAATGATCCTTGGAATAGTTTCCTGTTTCCTTTCAGGACAAAGCAGTTATTGCCATTGAGGTTTTCGAAGGCATTGATATAAATATTGTTTTCTCTAACTATCCAAAGGAAGAAGCACTGTGATATATGGATTCCATTTGAGTTATTCCAGGCAGAACGTTGATTCTTAATATTAATTTGAGAGAGCTGAACCAAATTTTTATGTGGCAGTCACATAATCTCACTGGAACAAGTTGCTTAGAGAAGCTGTGGATGCCCCATCACAGGAAGTGTTCAAGGCCAGGCTGGGTGGGGGTTTAAGCAACCTGGTCTAGTGGAAGGTGTCTGTCCCTCGCCATGTTGGAACAAGATGGTGTTTAAGGTTCCTTCCAACCCCAAATATTCTATGATGATTATAAAACCTGAACTTTAAAAAGAAGTATTACACTCATCTTCTAAGCATATCAGACCTAGAAGCTCAATTTTCTCTCATTTCTTTTCATTGTTTTGTTGAGGCAGTAACAGTTAAATTAGACAATTCCAATCACTGCTTCTTTCTCTTATTCTTGTCAACCCTTTAGTCCAAACATCCTTGGTCTATTTCTCAAAAAATTTAGTATAAAATGTCTTCCTGAAGAAGAGATGTAAATTCAGGGATGCTGGTTTCTAATGCAAGCTTAGCTGCAACATTACCTCTGCCTCTGCTGTGAACATAGTGTGCTGTAGATCTCAATCATGTGTTTAAACTCTCTCTGGATATACAGATTATTGCTGCTGTGCAAAGGAAATCTTTTTACTGCCCTTGAGTAACATCCTCCAGCCTTATGCAGCCAAGCAGTATTTATCAGAAAGTCATTACAGCTGTTTTGTTTGCATATAGCTTTCATTCCTCATATTTTAGTGTCTGGACAGTATTAGCTCAATTAGTCTAATGAACAAGTAGGTCTTCTAATATTTACTGTCTAATTAGTCTATTGGCCTAGATGTAACATGCTAGTCTATCTGTGCAATGTGTCTAGCCAAGTCTCTTCTGATGAACTTTTCTATTTTGGCTCAGTACTTTATGGAAAATAAAGAATGGGCTACATTCTGTATCTGTTTTCCTAAAGGTTGTCCAAGCAATAAATTCCCCTAGAAAAGATGATACTCTTGCCTTTTTAAGCTCCCAACCAGACAACTCCAAATCCCTTCTATGTGGGGCAATCTGCATGTATTGGATAACACCTGAGAGAGCACCTGAGAGAACACCTAAACTCAAGAGCCATCTTTTAACTTCCAGCTGATATATAGCATGCAACAACAGAAATGGAGGACAACACCATAGAATATATATCAAAGATCATAAAATGCTTTACTATATGCTCTTCTCTCTCCAAATAGAATAAAAGCATAAATGCTTAACAGATGTTGCTTGTATTACTTATTAATCTACTTGAAAGTGCTGAGATCTTACCAAGAGGAGCTTGTATCAAGACACATGAACTGTATGGAAACAATTAGAAAAAATGTGATATGAAACTGCAGGACCTCATACCGTTTCTGAGCAAGTAGAACAAAAAATTCAATCACACCTTTTTTTTTCTTCCCTATTTGTTCCATGGGAAAAAAAGATAGATATTTTATCAAAAGCCTCCTCCTCCCAGCAGGCTGAAGAGCCTCCCAGGTTGGCCAGCATTAGCCCTAACGAGAAGGGTGGTAACTCCACACAGCTGCAGGTGCTGATTGTGTGCCAGGCCCAGCTGACGCCCATTCTGTGTGCCCCAGGGTTAGCAGGGTGGTGATGCAGCTCAGCTGCTTTTCATCAGAGCCAGGTGAGGCAGGGAGTTTTTCTTGCTGCCAGTTGGAGGGTCTGGCCTTCCTACCCTGATGGCTGCTCAGAACCTGCAAGTCCAGAGAAGGGAAGAGTGGGTGGCTGAACATTCTCTGGCTCGCTTCTTCTGGATAAGACAGTGGTAGAGTGGCTGCTTAACCAAGGTGTTTCTGAATGCTCTAGGAATCATTCACTTGTCCTGAAATTCAAGCAGAGCAGCCCTAGGAAGTCCTGAGTGCTGGTAAAGGTAGGAAAATTCTGGAATTTGTGTTTAAGACTGCAGGAGCTTCATTGCTTTTATTCAGAAGTTGAAAATGCTCAAAACAAAAAGCAAAAAGTTAAATGTGTGAATGCAGTAGTGTCTGTCTTTTTAAGTTAAAAAAGGCAGTTTGCCTTGCCTCTAAAACTGAAGCTGTCCTTTGCAACGTCAAAAACAAGCAAAAGAGAAGGTAGTAAAGTAAAAAGGCCATGATGTTACATGGCTGAAGTAAATACATAAGAAAGAAATGTTTATAAGTATGGTTGCTTTTTGTCATTATTTTCAGTTATTCACCCCTTACTTTTTTTTGACCCAAAAGGCAGCATTATAGAAAGGTGTTCTCTAGTTCAGTTAGTATTGAAAATTAAATTTGAGCTAGAAAAATCTCTTTAGTAAGCTTTTATTTACTCAGTATAGCATATCTCACAATTTGGAGGCTGTGTAGCTTTGCTTCTTTCAGGTTGTTTTACTTGTGATGCCCTGCACAGCTGTAGGGTGCACATTAAAGGCATGTAAGAATTGATAGTTTAGTGTGTATGTGACTGTAAAATTACTGGTTGCTTCCCTTTTTTTTTCCTTAGTGTTACAAGGAGTGTTGTGAATTCCAAGGAAATCTCAAGGTTTACTATGAGATATCAGTGTTTATGATTTAAGGAGTTTGCTTTGAAGAAAATTGATGTTGCCTTCTTGTCCCTGTTTACTCAAACAATAAAAGATATCAAGGCTTCTGAAGATAGACATTGCATATTCTTGTTAGTGTGATATTGTTGTTGTAGGGGACAAAGTTATGGTTAGACCCTGTAATAAGTACAAGAATCTGTTCCCAGACCTTAAAAGTGTAGTCTGAAAGGTGCTCTGAGCAAGGGATGCACTGCATATTTTCCTGTTGAATTATTTGCTGGTGCAATTCAGTGATCCACCCAAAAGAGGAAATGGGCACAATGGGCTGTTTTAGCCTTGGGGCCTTTTTCTTCACTACAGCAGCTTTGCTGACACTGAATGGGCCATCCCAAATAACTAGCTACTGGAAGCTAAAGCAATTTGTGAAGCTTCTCAGAAATGTTTGCGGAAACCTTGGGTAGATGGGAAAATAAATATGAGAAAAAAGGCAGACTTTTATTATTTCATGCATTAATTACATTCATAGTATAGAAAATTGATTAGTGTGGTATCATAATTACCTGTTTGTGCTGCATTCATTAAATGAAAAAAATGCGTAACTGAAATGCAAAGATGGGAGATAGTCCTTGGGTAACAGTTTTGCTTCCTGGCTTTTGGAAAGCTATTTGTATTTGGGCAGGAGACTGGAGATAGACCTGGCCTTTCATATTACGAAGTCTGAAAAATCTTGATATGAGTTATAAGACAGTTCCCTGATTCTCTAACTTGTTAACTGCTGTTGTATTTCACAAAAATGGGTAATACGTGGTGAATATGTCTGTTGTTAGGGGTAGTAGTATGATACTGATATTCCAATAATCATTGCTGTTTCAGGATTAACATATCATAGTAAGTGGTTAAAACCACAATAAACCATTCTTTAAACTTTTCTTGTAGTATTGCAGGGAACTAATTCTATTCTGATTCACAGGTGGGAAGTTCAACCAGTGAACAAAATTGTTGTAAATAAATAGGTATGAGGGAAAGTTTTATCCTGATGATAAAACTCTGTGAAGTTGTATGACATCCTAAAGAGGACAGTCTACATTGTTAGGCTCTTTTGATGTACTTGAAAATTTGGTGCTGTGTTTCATTCTTGTAGAAGTATTTGTTTGTATGGTGTGCCAGGATGTCAATGTGTTGGGAAGCTGTTCTGATTGCTGTACTGGTAGTATTGACTGCCTGGGATCAATAGTGGTGCAATCAAATACAGTACAAGCACTGCTTACCCTTCAGCTTTGCATCTGACTTTGGTAAAATGGGACCATTTCCCCTTCTGAAATTTTCACTTTTACTGCCTTTCATTCTCAGCTAATGCTGCTTCTGCTTTCCTCCTGGAGTTCTATGTCAGCTATGATGATACACCTCTAAACCAAGTTTGAATCCTGCTTTGTAAACATTTATGGATGTTTATAAATTGGCCCCAACATATCCTATTGTCTCTGTGTGTTAATAGAGTAATTTCTGATCCCTTCTACTTCATCAATATACACTCACATAAATTTATGTGGCAGTTTAGAACCAATTAAAATTTATAAGCCACAAGTAGTGAGTGAAATTCTAAGGATTAATTTACTCACTGAAGTATTAATCTGTGTAATGTAGTAGGTTATCCTTCAGTAAACCTGGTTATATGGAGATAGGGAGATAGATTTCCTTGCATGTTTTACTGTAAATGCAGTAATTGGTCCCACTGGGCTGTTGAGCTTGAATGGTTACAGCTGGCAGTACCACTGCAGCCTTGGTATGAACCCTGGGAATGAGAACCAAGTTGTATTTGTCTAGCAATATCCATCTTGCTTTTCATTCCCTGCTCAGACTCAGAGATGAGGAAAGAAAAAAAAAGTCAAATTAATTAAACTTGAAAACAAAGAAAATCTTTGATGTAAATATCAGGAAGTGTAACCTATTCTCTTTACCTGCCCCAAATCTCTGCTTTTAAAGAAGCGATGGAGAACGGATTGGGAAAGGGCAGCAGTGATCCGAAATTGCATAATATGTTTGGTAGAAGCAACTGCCTCCATAGGGCTTGTGGGTTAGGATCCTTTTACACTTGGAAAACCTAATTGATCGAGCCTAGCAAATCTAACTTTTGTTAATGGGTTTTTAACTATCATTTATTCAGCTAATGATCTTGCTGATAGGGAGCAGGGACAGAAAGAAATTGTGGCTTATGAAGGCCCACAGAAAAAGCTAGTGCCTGATCCAGTGTTTTAATTTATATCCTGTCCTTTCTGCTTCAAGATGTGCTTCCTTTCATCAACTTCTGCCTTCTTCCTGAGTTATTAACTGGGAGCTTGCAGTGGTAAACCCACTGGAACTCATGTGTGTTTAAAAAAATATAAGCTGGGAAAAAAATTGTGACATGGGAGTCTGGAAAGATAATTTTTTTTCTTCTAGAAAGACCCATTTAGGGAAAGCAAATGAATAAATTGCTGTAGGAACTCTGAGGTTTCAGGATTGAGTTGCAGTAAAAGTTCCCCTCATAAAAGAGGATAAGCCTGGTATTCAGCCCTGTCTTCATTGCTGTTTCTGGCTGTGATTTGGAAAGCCAAGCATCCCTGTTGTCTCACCTTATTGGGTTATCTGCCATATTCCCTCTGACAGGAGCGATGCTGAAAGACCAAAACCTGCAGAATTGCCTTTATCTGGATGACATGGGAATTATCCCTGTCCAATCTCATAGTTCTGATTCTTGTGTTTGTCAGTACATGTGGAGCAGAAATACAGGTGTAAAAAGAGGTAAAATGGCTTTCTGCAGGTAACTCCATGTCAGCTGAGAGCAGATCACAAGTTCTTGATGAGCCCTGCCCTGTTTCTGAAACTGTGCCTCCTTCCAAACCTCCTTCCCAGCCCTCAGACGTCAGGCCCTTGGGGAACTCTGTCCCTTCAACAGTTCCAATCTCAAAGGAGGCAGAAATCAGTCTGGCTACTGGGCTTACCAGTCCCTCACTGTCAGATAAAGAAGTCCTGTTAGTGATGCATATCAAGAAAGTGGGCAAGAACTTGTTGGTTTGACCTCTTTTCAGGACTGGCACTGGAACAGAGCCCGGAATAAAGGTGTAGGATTTAAAGGGGTTTTTTTAACTGAAAATCATGCCACTGTATGCTCACTGAAAGACCTTTATTGTTGCTGTCCAACTCTAAAAGGTTTTAAGAATTATGAAAATAGGCTCATATACAACAGAGGTGTTTTTTGGGCAAAAACCAGCAGCTTGAAAAGGTGTACCAAAGAATCTGCTGTTAGGAATGCAAACTACCTTTTGGTTTTCATATATATGGTAGAATTACTTCTGTGCCAATCAGGTTCTGGTTTTTAACAGTGCTTTGTTTTGTACTGTAGTGGGTTGACCCTGGCTGAATGCCAGGTGCCCTCCAAAGCTGCTCTCTCTGTCCCCTACTCAGCTGGACAGGAGAGAAAGTATAACAAAAGTTCATGGATTGAGATAATCACTCACTGATTACTGCCATGGAGGAAACAGACCCAGCTTGGGGGAAACTGATTTATTGCCAGTCAAACCAGAGTAGGCTAATGAGAAAATAATAACTAAGTATTCAAATGCCTTTCCTCCCCTGTATCATCTTCCTGGGCTCAGCATTACTCCTGATTTTCTCTGCTTCTAAAGTGAATTGTTTTTCTCATATATTCTCACTCCCCTTTTCAGCTGCATTGTCCATTTCCCCTCTTCTTTCCCCCTTTTTGGGTATGTTAACTCAGAGGTGCTACCAGGTGCTGTCTTGGAGCTGGCTGGCCTTGGCTCTGTCAGACACAGGAAGCTTCTCTCAGCTTCTCACAGAAGCCACCTCTGGAATCCCCGTGTGACCAAAGCCTCACCACACAAACACAGTAATGTTGTACATTTTCAAGTAATTTGGTGGGGAAATGTACCTTGTTTGATACCATGCTATTTCTAAATTGTCAATAGTCATTCTTTCTCCCACCTTCTTTCTCTCCAGTTACCGAAGCTTGCACATATCATTTTTTTGTGTGCACTGTTTTCTAATTATCTGCTATGAGGTATTACTGTTATATTCCCACAGAGAATAATAGAAGTTGGTAGAGATTCACAAAATGCATTTTAAAGCCATCTAGTGAATGTGGGGAGAACAGTGAATTTCTTTTTGTTTTAGCTTTTTAGATGTCTATCTCTATTCCAATAGTGGCATTCAGGAGGAGAGGATTTGATTAGTATAGTTCTGTTCCATGGCACTACTTTCATGGGAGAGAGTCTGGTAAGAGTCTTCTTTTCTAAAGGTCCCCATCATAAACACTAATGTTTGTTCTCACAGTTCTTGGTAATTTCTTTGTAATTGTTGTTGGTTTTCTTTTTTGTTACTCAAATTGAGTCATTTTTATAGGTTTTTATATTGAATATCAAAAAAGGATCCTTATCTGCTGGAAATAAAAATGGAAGGAAATTGTATACAAATGCAATTGTGAATACTGTGGACTTCATTTACTCTTGCAATTATTTACTACAGTCACTTTGTATTTGAACGAATCATATTTTTTTCTTGGTGACCTGAACTGAAATATTGTCTTACCAAGGACTTTCCAAGAAAATGGAATAGGAAGAAAAGTATGAAATGAAGGTTTTTGGACTTCTAAGTAGAGCCTGAGTGATTGGTTGGATTCTTCATTGGTGAATAACTTCATTTTTATTTGGTTTAGATTTTCACTCAGGTATAGCAGGGTAAGGGACCACGACTCTGCAAGCCTTGGCTGGCCTTGAAGGTATTAGCTGTGGATTAAGATGCAGGATGAGCTGGCTGATACCGCTCCTGGCAAACATTGCTCTAGTTGCCAGGATGGGGAACACATGGAATAATGAGCTTTAATCCTTGTTAATAATACAAATGAAAGATTCAGACTAGCCAGCCTTGCTTGTTAGAAGAGCCTGATTAATCAAGCCTTACCTTTTTGGAAGCAAGTGTTGAAGACTGGATACTGCTTTTTGTCTGCTGATGTTTGATTCCCATTTATTTTGTCTTTACCTTCATTCCCCATGAGCTTTGCTATGTGTTAGCAGACATTCGTGGGGCCTTTTGTGTCAAAAAACTGGGTTGTCAGGCAGTATTTCTTCCTTTGTTTAAGGTTGTAATTCCTGTTTGTGCCCCAGCACCAAGTCTGTACTTAGATTTGTGTGAGGAGGCATTGGTTGCAGGTGTTGAACTGTGTGCGTGCCCGTGTGTTGAAGGAGCTGGCACAACTGGTGCCCATAGTGTGAGCCATGTGCTCACTTCACATGTGGAAGACACTGAGATAGTGGGGTTTGCCCATAGCCATTGGTCAGTGGGAGCTGATATCCCCGACTTCCTTCTACAACCCTGGCTGGATTGCAGAAGAAAGGTCATAACTTCAAAATTTCATGTATGCTTTCTTTTTGATGAGAGAGATGCTATAGATTGTGTGAGGCACCTTCACCTTGCCCCAGGCCCCATTCCAGCTGGCTTGTGCCTCCCAGCTGCAGGCTGGTGTTGAAGTAGAGGGAACAGAACACACCAGTGCCTGAAGCTGTGGCAGTAAATTATCATCATGATGCTTTTGCTGTTGTGTCCTTTGCTCTCCTGGGCTGGAGAAGATGGTGCATTAACCAGCTGTTTGGGGCTCCTCTGCTGTCCCTTGGCTCTGCCTTGCTCAGCTGCTGCTCACAGGTTTGCTGTGAGGAGTGAGAGAAACCCCTTGCAGCACTGTCAGACTCTGTGGTTCTGTGTTCCTGCAGTTTGGCTCCTCTGCCATCTGCTGTAGGGCACAAATGAAGATCATACAGTACTTTCTACTGTGATAACAAATGTCTTTTGGTATTTCACATCTACCAAATTAATTTAAGTGTGTGCACATGGGAAAATGTATTTTATTGGAGTTTTCCAGGCAGTATCCATACGATTATCTTAATAAAAATGTCCTTTTAAAGGCTTTTAAATGAGATTTTTACAATAATTTCAAAGTATTCAAGGACAGTGGTCTTTGTTTCTTGCAAATGGAGTTCATACAAAAGTATGCCCTGGTACCAGACTTGTAGTGAAGCGGAGGGAATGTCAGCTTTGCTTTTAGCACTTACTTTTCAAGCTAGAGCCGTTTCTATTTATGTCCACCAGAGAGTTTAAAGGCAGGCTTATTTTACAGGCTGGGTCATGAACTGCTGCGCTAGGTAGACCCATAGCTGCTGCTATTGGTGGTATTTCCCAGGTCCTAGTATCTTGTATCACAGAGATCTGGCCACCTTTACACTTTTCCTACTTGTCTAGGTGTCTTCTGGGAAAAAACCCCAACCCAACAACAGCAAAAAACCCCAAACCAAAAACTGAAAAAACCCAAACAGAACAAGCCCCAACCTAAGGCTGGTTTGGGGAAAAAGAAAGAAAGAATGAACTCCTTAAGCTTTTGTTCTTGGTGAGTGATAATTGAATTGTATGTTAAATGTGAACAAATGACTTAGATTTGCTGCTTTAAGTCTGCATGCAGTGAAGAAATGACTGTATTGCAGTGGGATTATTTCAAAAGTTCTGCTTTAACAAAACTCAATTTGTATGTACGAATGAGTGTACTAATAATTCTACCACAAGGTTCTATATAAGGCCTTTCAAAACCATTGTTGAGTTAGATGCTGGCTTTTTAGTTCAATTCCTATACTGCACGTGAAGTAAAAGTGCAAGTATGGCTACTGTAGAATGGAAGGATACTTTGTCTTCTGTGGGGACTCTTGTATTTAGCCACTGTCAGCTTATATCAGTCTTATCAGAAAGCGGTACAATAAAGGTCTGGCACCTGGGTAAGAGAAGGATTCACAACATTTGAGCCTGAGGCTGCTAGTAGCCTCAGGCTCAAATGTCTTGCAATTGTAACAGTTTATAGATTTATTTTATTTCGTACGTGCACATGTAAGGGTAAAAGAATTTATTTACTTTTGACTTTTAAATAAGGTGCTGGAAAGGCCCTATGGCAAAATGGTGAAAGCTTTTTTTTTCCATGGGAAACAAGGCATGGCTGTAGGCCTTTGCAGGCACCCTGTGAAGGCCAAACCCTGATGACCCTGATTGTCCCCAAGTAATAACTTTAATTTGCCAGTGGGCTGCTGGCACACCCCTGTGCTGTAGGTTGCATGCTCCAGCAAGTCTTAGCCATGCCACCTCTGTGAACCAGTTGGCTCAGGGGAAATCATATCTTGGGCAAGAAAAATACGTGTGTGTTCTGGAGAGACCACAAACACAGTGAAGTCTTAGGAACAGTTTAAGCTGGTGGTTTTCAGTGGTGTTTAAGCATTATCAGTTAGTAGCTTCTATATCTGAGTGACTATTATGTATATAAATTAACATCATTGCACTTGATCAGGTATTATGAATATGCATGAGTGGTATTGGTTGGGGAAGACATGAAGGATGCAGAGCTTCACACAACTCATGCTCTTGACACATCCTCCACAAACAGAAATACATTTGGGTCTTGTTCATCGATTGCTACATGGGACCTTCAAGGATTCAGTCACACATGCAGCTCAGGAGAATTGTAACACTCTGAGTCCTTGCAAATGAACTCTGTGCTGAGTAAAGGCCCCAGAGAGACTCTGGCATCCATCTTTCAATGACTCTTTAAACACTGCAAGCTGAAGCTCTACCCACCAAAACTGGAGTTCCCTGTACATTGTATTTCTGGTGAATCTTGGGTGCAATTTGAGCTTGGGAAGTGAGATGTGTCCTTTCCTGTGCTGCCTGTCGCGTGTCCCAGTGCTAGTCATGATTTCTTTGCTAAATCCTCTGTGGAGAGAATCGCTACCCCATCTGCTCTTCAAGCTGTTTGTTTATTTTTAGGTTCATGCTGTAGTTGGGCCCCTTCCCCTGCAGCAGGAACACACTTTGCCTCTGTGGCAGAGACTTGAAACGTAAGAATGACAGTACTGGTTCACACCAGACCATGGCGGCATCGCTCTTTCCCCTTACTGTTCAGTGTATTGACTGAAACACTACCTTGCTCTGACAAAATAAATGTATGCTCACATTTAGATGATGATAAATACTTTGTCTTGTCCTTATTCAGGGAAATGCAGATTGATACCAGTCAGAAAAGTTTAGTTTTTTAACTTTTTTAAACCCTCTGTGTTGAGCAGACATAAATGGACAACTTTCAATCTACTAGAAAAATAAATTTATATGTTGGGCAAATCACAGGGCCATATTTGTCTGCCTTCTTAATTCGCTTTTGTAAACAGTGAGTATGGTATGCTGTTCTGATGCTCAACATTTATGGCATGGTACATAAAAAATATAAATGTGTTGTAATCATTAGGATTTGTCATGTTTAGGTGTCAAGCAATTGTCCAGTCTTTATCTCTCTGGGTATATGTTAAAAAAAAAATAGAAAATTCTTGTAGTCATAATTGTTGGATTTACTATTGTTTTGGCATTATTATGGAGGGGCTAATTCACTTTTTGGAACGACCTTAACGAGACTGTGATGTAAATGTTAATTAACTCCCCATTACGTGATTTGGTAACATTAATATTTAATGGAGTCAAAAGATTAATGCCAGTGCTTATTTCTAAAAAAGGCAGAGATGCTGCAGGACAGACTTTGGCTTTGCTGCTTCAGAAAATATTACTGAGAAAAATATTCATGCTTACAAATATTTCTTTCCTTTCCCTTGCCTCTTCCGAAATCTTTCTATTCTCTCGTTCCTTATTCCTAAAAATAAGCCATAGGGCTCTAATAGAGACACTGATTAAATATGCTGCTCTGTAATTTATGCAAAAGTGAATCCCAACAGGAATCAGGGACTCTGAAAATCTGTTGTGAAATAATTATCCTGAATGACATTGTAGAAATGGTCCATGAAGATGTTGTCACTAATGCATTACATAAAATTTGTTTGAAATAAACCTTGAAAATTACATGATATTCATAGGAACCTGAAAGAATTATCAGTAAACAAATTTAATCAGCCTGATGTTATGCATACCACTCAACCTCTTATTATCTGATCATCTAGGTTTTAGAATACTATGGGGAATTGAATGACAATTAATACTGAGAGCTGTAGGAGCTCATGTGGTGGTTGCAGGACTACCTTATTTTCTCAATTTTTGCTCATCACTGTTTATGGGCATTAATTTCTTGCTGCCACAGTCTTCAGTGATGCCCACTGATAGTGTCCTGGCTGCTGTTGCACCTGTTTCCCTAACAAGAAGGCACTTGTAAACAACAAATGAACCCCCTTGATGATGAAATTCTAATTTTCCCACTTATGCTGAAGTGTTTATACCACTGTCTAGACACTTCTGCTTGTGATATTGAAACTGCATTGTGACGATAGAAGTTAAACTCTGAAGTCAAGTGCAAGATAAGGTATGCACTAGGTTATGTAGAGGTTTCTTGATGCTTCCTTCATGAAAAGGCAGGACCATGGTCGACTCCACTGCACGTAAGTTCAGAAGAGGTGATGTCCACTTCTGCTTGCTGAAGTCAGTAGAAATTTTGCCACTGGCTTCACAAGGAGAAATAGGACTAGAATTTCATTCACCTGAACTCTGTTATGTCAAGCTACTGCTTACATCTAGCAACTTTATTTTCCCCTTCTCTAATGAGCAAGTTTTTATAAGGCAAAGAAATATTCAAGAGGACTTGATAGGGGTTTCAAATCTTTCTTTCAGTAAACGGGAAAACAGTGCAGAATTCACTGGCATGTCTTTCTTATTTGAGGTCATTGGTTACACATGTGCTAGCCTCTAGGAGACAGCTGTAGTATCCACTTTCAGTTTTACATGTGCATTGCTTAAAGGGATTTTCTGTTCTGCAAATATATTTGGATGACATAATTTGATATTAGAGCTGTGCAATGAGGTACCTGTTCAAGCTAGGTTTACTTAACCTATGAGTTTGGAATATTCAAGTGGGAATGCTGCTAAGGAAAGCATCCTTTCATAGGGAAGCTGTAAGTTTTTCCACGAGAAATTATTCCTTCAGACTGCTTTATGTCAAGGTGGCAGAAATGCAGCCAGAGGCAATTTTAAAAAAGCTTGAAGATCAGCAGTAGGCAAATCAGCTATTACACAATATTTTCTAGCTTTGCCCAAAGACTGTTTAATGTTTAGGCAAGCCACAATAGAAATCACTTCTGCAACTGTAAATGATGGATTTGTGATTTCTGAATTAAAGGGCAAGTACTTTATTATTGATGTTAGCAAGATGTGTTCTAGTAGTTCCTTTGGGTCTTGAAACAATTTTTTGAGTCGCTAAGATCACTATAAAATGTACAGGCTATCTTGTATTTGGAAGTTGTCATATGATAGTTTGAGATATTTTTTACTTGATGGTAGGGTTGTGAAGGAACTTAGAATGGAAAAAGAAATACCTTTATCTGTGATGCTTAGCTATGCTGAAGCAGGATAGTATATGTTAAATGAGGCACCTGTCCATATTCCATTTCAATGCATACTACTCTGGATAAATATTGACCAAAACAATATCTGCTTCACAAAAGTCTTTTATTTCAGACTTTTTATTAAATTCTATTTTTTTTTCATTTTCCATGTTTAATAGTTTTACTTTTGCATCACCTTAGCTGCGCCATGGAAACTTAGAATGAAAATGAAATACTCAAGCAGAATACCTATTTTCCTCTTCTTAGAACGCTGAAAAAAATTCATGATGTTACATTAATTTTAAAAAATACATTACTTCAGGCCTGAAATCAATTAAACTGTGAGGCAGAAGATAACATTTATTACTCAGATAAAAATGTCTTAAGCTGTGTCTCTGAGGGATGAGGACAGAGGCCAACTAGCTGGTATCAGGAGATGTGATTTAGGTGTGGTATAACTGTACCTATTTGAAGTTGTGTCTTTGCTTAACTGAGGCAGATTAATATTAACAGAGATAATATTTAGTGCAGTCCACTTCCAGGTTTTGCTAATAAAACATTTGTGTTAGTAAGAAGGGAGAGATAGGATGGGACTGCAAGCATTTAGGACTAGTGTACCAATGTACTATCACCAGAATGGAATTGCTAGGTTTTAAGCGATTCTTTTGTATTTTATTATTTATGTATGGAGAAGAGAGTTAAAACACATTTAGAATCAAGAATGTCAGGTGTCACCCAAGACCGATAAACATAACTTTGAAGAAGAGAAAAACTGTAGTTAGAATTACAAGGCTTTTATTTTACGTATATTTGTATCGAAATCAAACAGCAAATTTGTGCTGGGTTGTTCTGATTCCGAGCTATGGGTGATCTAGATGCTTGGAGTTCAAAGACGTTTGTAGCGCTTAGATTTTTCCAGGACTACCAGTTAATGTTTGCTGGTATCCTTGCAGTAAGAAGTTGCATCGAAGTTTTTTTCAGTCGATGCATGGACTGCACCATTGAAGATGGGAAGGAAATTTCAAATAACTCCCTTTATTCAAGTGCTTTAATGAAACAATTGGTCAAAGCCCTTTCTATGATGATGTAGGTTGATAGGTCAGTACCCGTGCAGATGATAAGGGCCACAACTTTCAAGTAATTTGTATGACTTAAAATGTCTACAATTCTTTTTTTTCCCCAGCTGAAGCACTGTCTGCAGAAATAATGTGAAATGAGATGCTCCTATCTTGTTGCTATTCAGTTCTTGTGGTCTGCTGTTAAAATCAGCTCCCTTGCTGGGAAATAACTACACTAAACTGCTTAATTAACTATGCTCTCTCGTATGTACTAAAATTAAAAAAAAAATAAATTCTTGACTGTGAAGATAGATGAGGTTCCTTTATTTTTCCACATGAGTAGGAGAAACTGTGATTTTAATCCCAAATAAGATTCCAGAGGGGTGATTTGGGTAGGTTGTTCCATGTAAATGGCTCAAAATTGAAACTCCACCCATTCGGTGCCGTTTGGAAGTGTCTTGTCTGGTGATTAACCTTTGAATTGTCCAGTATTGTTAGAAAACACGAGTCTTAGATTAGGTATCCAGACCCCTCTCACCCTGAAAGTACTTTGCTTGTCAGAGACACTTTTTATTACCTTGTTAGCTTCGTGAAGTTAACACCCTTGGCAGCTCTGGCACAAGGGTGAATGAGAAGACCCTACTATCAAGGTCATGGTTCATTACTGCATGAAACCTGAACATGGAATCCTATTGCAATGTGTATTAAACATACCTGAAATGTTTGTTTTTGGTATGGGAGGGAAGTGGAAATGCTGTCTTGAGCAGAACAGTACAATCTTCCAGTTTTAAAAATTAAACTTTAATTTCTTGAATTTTTTCCGTTGTTTTCCCCTGTGTTAGCAATGCCACCTTCCTTATTCAGTTTTGTGCATGCTTCCTACATACCCATTTTGCCAGGCATTAAAAGGGAGCAGAAGAATTTCAGATACTGACAGGCATTCAGAGGTATTCTATTCTTCAGTTTTTCTGGACTTGACTAAGCCCTTTTGTCTCCTAGTCTTTGATGCCACCATCAGTTGGCCTTCCTGCTCCATTACCGTCTCTTTGACATCCTGTAACTTCTTCCCTACTTCGCACTGTCATAAGTCTTTCCAGAAGCTGTGCGGGATGGGGGCTGTAATTGACCTGCCAGACTAATCTACACTTTCAGGGCAAATCTCAGACTTGTTTGCTGTCTTGAAACCAATACTTTAGCAGTGCTAAAACCGTACAAGTCTGTTGCAGACGGTGTCTCCTGCGCCCACGGCACACCTAAGTGGAGCTTAATGTTGAGTTTCACCATAGTTCAATCTGTTCTGGAGAAGAATTTTTGCCCCTCAAATAGTGGAAGGCCGGTCAGTTTTTCTGTGAGATGTAGAGGTTTTTGCCACTTGGTATATAGCAAGATGGTAAAACCTGGGGGAGGGTATTAAGATAAAGAGAGAAAAAGCTCCAAGTAGCTCTTGACAGATGGTGCTTGAAAATGAGTATCTCTTTGGCACCATGAATGCTCCCTGTGGGGTTCTTCATTCTCCAATTCTTTCCCCTTTCTTTTTTCTCTTTGCTTGCTCCCTGACACTTCCCTTCATTTGCTGTAATTTAAATGAAAGCACAGAAAAGGCGTATTTGGTTTTAATATGTAAAGAGCTACTCCTGGGTTTGAAGCAGCCATTTAACATGCAGGTTGAGTGAGAAGAGAAGTGGAGGCTGGGGCTGCTGGCTGTCAGTTCCTGCCACAGCAGTTGCTGCCATTGCTTGGCTGCTATCAAAGATTCATCAGGGGGGAAGTCGCTGCTTTGCAGACAAAAATAACAGATGGTGGTTCGTGTTTGCCTTACTCCGGGGGCCTTGCCACAATACACGAGGTCCAAGAGAATTTGAATTACTGGGGGTGGTTGCTTTCTCTGTGTGTGTTCATGCATATTTGAACAGATTTTTTGTTTTTGGATTTTATAAACTTGCTAATGAATTTAATGATGAACCTATAGATTTCCTGAGATGCTTACACGATGTGTTGGTTTTGAAGTGAGTTTTAATTAAATTTTCCAGCACTCATCCACAATTTAGCACTGTTCTGTTGCAAAACAAGCTTCTTGCCACAGGTGGCAGGGCATGGATGTGACTCAGAAAAAAAACTCTTCCTGCTGCCAACCCAAATAAACATGGTTCATTTTGGAAAAATACAGATCACATTTTTGTCTCCAGCAAACTAAGTACTGTATAGACAAAATAAATGTCTGTTTCAGTATAAGGTAAGTAGAGCAGAATAGGATAATTAAGTTTTGAAATATCTTCTTTTTTTGTCTTTAAACCTGGATTTTTTTTTCTTGAAACTAACTGGCTTTGTCTTTACAGAGAAGTTCTGTTACATAGAATTTAGCATTAAACTCCTCAAAAAGGTACCTCAAATACTATGTATGGCCAAGGAACATGACCTTTAGCCTTCTTAAGTTTTTTCAATATTATTCCTTCCAATTAAGTGAATTACTTGGTATTCAGGCTTATGTTTAAAAACCAATCATTGTTAGAGTGTACATGTGAGCACGCAGTCAGTGCATTTATACTGATCAAGTACAAAGTTTATGAATTGCTGGAGCACTGGTGAGGAGTTAACCCCAGATCTAGACCCAGTCTATTGCTTGGTTCCGGAAGGATTCTGTCTGATACTCAAATACCATCTATGTGTATTTGGTCAACTCGTGTGCACTGTGCTGGCAGTACATGTTTGACACCCACACACAAGCGGGCGTGGTGGTTGTGTATGGGACAGGTCTCATACTGAGGTGCTTTATGCCAAGGCAACGGTTCTTCTCTCTTCATTTAATGTCTGAAGAACACTGAGCAATGGTTGGTAATCACAGAATATGCTGAGTTGGAAGGAACCCACAAGAATCGAGTGCATCTTGTGTCCCTGCACAGGACCATGCCCAAGAGTCATATCATGTGCCTGGGAGTATTGTCCAAACACTCCTTGAACTCTGTCAGGCTTGGTTAAAACCATATACTAAAAACTTCCATTTGTTGTTACCAAACAACAACAATAATGCTCGGTAGCCTGTTTGGATTCTGTGGGTCCTGACTCCGTCTGTCTGCTTTTGCAAACAGGCACCTGGGTCTAGGAATCATGCAGAGAGAGCTGTATGAGCGAGTCCAATATATAGCATACTGCAGGCTCTTGGGATGTTTTCTTCTCTCACATGGCCAGTGTGGTCTCAAATGGCCACCCCACTTGCTTTCTTCATGGCAGAAGAGGAGGTAGATGCGTAGATAAGTGAGTGGTGGTCGGCTTGCTTGATTCTAGGAGTGCATTTCATGTTAATGTGGTAGCTATTCAAGCATGACTGAAAATGCATGTAAATTGGCTTAGATTCTTTAGTATGGTTGGCTGATTCTCAAGTGAATTTTGCTAGATGAACTGTGTAATCAAGTTGTACTGTAAAGCTATGAGATGTGTACTCTGTGTGTAGATGTTTGGTAAATGAAAGTTATTACTGTAATTTTGAACTTGGTAGGCCTTTTAATGTCAGAAGAAGAAAGAAGCTGGTTCTGTGGTGGTTTTTGTGATGATGGCCAAGATAATCCATCAATAAAGGTCTTTGGGTTTTAATTTTAGATATGCAGAAGCATGGCCAACTGGTAAAATGTTTATTTTGTTAGTCAAACATTTTGAACTCTATGAACAGACAAATTAGAAGACAACACAAAATAGCAAAGTAAAAGGCTTGTTTGCTCTGTAATGAAATTACAGCTCTTCATTACAATGCTGATATACAGAGTTTTCTCAGTAATCCTGCTCTAAATCCTGCTTCTGGCTCACACAGAGTGATGGCCAAATGGAAAAATGTGATTAATAATCAGACTGATGCTTTGTAGCAGTTAAAAAGTTTAATATTTCAACAAACAGTTTCTGGCAAAATACTAGTTTTGATTTTTAGATGACTACTTAGAAGCTTTCCAAACCTATGCTGAGGAGAAAAAATTACTAACATCCTGAATCCCAGACAAATTCAAGTAACCTTAAGTGTCAGTACTCATTTGATCCAAATAATGAAGACATTAAAACACTCCACAGCAGACAAGAACGGGGGTACGCTTTAGAATTCAGACACCTGGATTTCGTGCCTCCCTTCAAATAAGGCAAACTTGCTTTTTTTGTGCGTGTGTAAACTTTCCAAGGAAATGTCTGGGTTTTAGATGGGTTTTTTTGCCCATAAAATCGTGATTTTTTTTTTTATTCCTTTCCACCTGGAAGATATACTAAAACCATCTTGCACATATAGGATGATTCTTCATGCATTTCATCATCCTTATCATAGTGTTGGCTGTCTTAGTATTTAAATGCTTGTATTTTGTGACCCTGAGATGAGAGGATTGGCTCTGTGCAAGCAAACATCTCTGTGTTACTGCTTTGCACAAAGCCAAAGCACAGCCCTACACCAGACAATGAAGAAAATTAACTCTACCCTAGCTGAAACCAGCAAAGAAGTTTTCTAGGAAAAATAATATATTGTTCAAACTGGGCTGTGGTTCCTCAGACCCAGTCTAGGGATGTGAAGTCTTAGAGAGCTTTGTGGTTACTGTCGAGATGCATCATGTCTTTGGGTTACTCTGAAATCTTGTTGGATTTTTAGGCTGTTCTGGAATGGGCAGAGTTATCTAGGCCAGGATTTAATACAGCTACCTGCTTCTGGGCTAGAGTTTGTTGAGTGGTTCAGATTGCTGAGATCGGATGGGATCCAAAAGGATGGGAGTTAGAAATGTGGAGGAGATAAAGATGATGTATGTGACCCATCTAGTTTAAGTGACTGGTACCTCTGTGCTGCATGGCCTGAATATCGAAACCATGTAGACAGATGAGGTTGATGATGTTGATGAAAAGTGGCAGTTCCACATCTCTAGTGCCAAGTGCATTACTGAATAATTCAGTCCCTTGTACTGTACATTTCACTTCATTTCCCTTGTAAAGGGATTTATTATTTGGCACAATAATTCTACTGCTGTCCTTGTCACAGCTTGGCCATAGGAATGCAATAAGGTGTGCTTGGAAGCAGGAAAGAGATTTATAGGGGATCAAAGCTACTCTGTTCTCATCTATTGTAGACTCTATGATAGATCCTTGGAGCTAGTCTAGTTTATAGCTGAGAAGGGAAAAAGTGAGAATGCTTTTTCAAATCAACACCTCACACAGCAGTACTTCTTAATGCATGTTACTCAGATCATGAATTCTTGTAAGGAGAAGTTCTTTTGAGTGTCAAAAATTCTCTCCCCAGGAGTTTGTCCTGGTATTGAATATGAGCTCAAATTTCCACCTACCGAACTCTTTCTGTAATCTTCAGGTTTTGCAGTAAATTTGGGCCAATTAGTATGAGAACCCAGCTGTCTGAACGCAAAATTATCTAACAGCTCTTTTGAAGCACAGTTGACAGTTTAAACTGACTGGGTTTCAACTTTGGAAAAAGCACAGTAGATCCCACAGTTGAAAACTTTGTCATGCGGGAACTTTTAAGACCTATCAGGTGCTGAACAAGTATTGGAAATACAGTGTTGTTTTTCTCTATGATGTAACTTACTGACATCCTATTGTATCAGGGGAGAAAGCAGTGTTTGTGTTAAAGGTTATAGCTTTAATTCTTCTCCTGCATTTGCCATGGACTTAAATGCAGCAGATTATGGGATCTTATTTGTACCCTCTCGTACTCCACAGAGGGCTTTTGCAAGGAGCATGTTCATTTAACAGTGTTATCAAAGTGCGAGCTGTTGCTTTAGATGGTGTTGGTGCATCGCTGCTTTGCATAGTAAGCTCAAATGACAGTTAAAATTGATAGAACGAGGCTCAGGGAAGCAACTCAAGGTGCTTGTGACCATAGTACTGAGATAATATTGTCTTGCAGTAATTCTTAGGCTTTCCCAAGAGTTAATCAAGTTATGGTAATATTTTGATACTTCAGCACTTGTGAATAGGGGAGCAGTGCTCTTTTTGTTTTCTTTGTCAGTAGTGATAGGCTGTTACATGCCTTGTGCACTGCTAATGGCAGCATTTTATGTATAAGTATATAGGTTTCTACAATTACTTTGATGGATTAACACCATAAGTGCTCAAATTTCCCTCAATTTTTTATTCTATTCCTGCCTTTTCAGCTGACTCCATATATCCAACTTTGAGCTTGTATCTCTCTGACTTTGTTCAGCAAACAAGTGAGGAGATGAATTTGAGTTATCTGGGGTGGCATTCAGCCATCTGTTCAACAGGATCCCTGGCTTGCAGAGTTGCTTTTTGATTATACGGGTGGTTTGTTTCTCAGATGAATTTTTTTGATAATAGGGAGCATTTTAGAGTAGGCAGTCTCTTGTCTTTCCATACTGTTGCAGAACTTGGAAGTATATGGCAACAAATATAAGGGAGCCAAGGCAGCACATGAAATGGCTCTGAGAACTTGTGAGGTACAGAAGCATGGGGAAAAGTGAACAGGATTTCCTCAGAGGTAGATGGAAAATGGCTGCAGACTGGAGAGGAGGGTTATATTGCTCAGCTATAATCCTCAGCTGGACTCCCTACAGCCAGGATCACAGTAGTGCCTCTTATGTGGGACAGGACTTTAAATCTTACTATGTTCAATTGCTGCTAGCTGCTGGGGAGAGCAGAGGTAACCAGCTGGTTTTGAATGTGTGAGCTCAGGTATTGGGAGCCATCGAGGCACAGAAGCACAGAGCATCAGACTTGTGGAGAGCAACCTTGTTTCTGGTACTAAACTGAAATACAGCTTCTTAAATGCAAGTTTGTGCATTTCCTTACTCTAGGACATTTAGCAGTTTATACTAATCCCACAAGCACATGCTTAATTTTTTATCTAAGTGAGGGACAAGCAGCGTAATGAACAGTCAAGAAGAAAGGAAAGCATTCTAGACCAGTTGACAATGTGTGGTGACCCATGTCTGTTCAAATAACTGCTTTTTGTGCTGCTGGTAAGATCAGATACTGAGGGTGAACTAACCCATGGTTAGCGCATTGGGAGCTGTATCCCATCTAGTGGTAATTCTGTGGACACTGAATTGAGAGCTGCATCCCATATAGCGGTCTTGGCAATAATTCTGTTGTCTTGGTAATGGATTAGTGGCTTGGTATGAGCTCCAAGTGTGCTGCAGTGCAAGATGTCCGACCTGAACCTTGAACAGGTGAGCAGGGGAGAACATCAGTTAGGGATGACCCGGTGTCTTTGTGCACAGTTTGCCGGTACTGGAATGCTTTGTGCTCAATCCAAATTTGCGATAGGATACTGAGGGGAGGAAGGAGGAAAAAAAAGAACCATGATTTATTTGGAGTCTGTTCTTCAGTGATAGTTTCAAGGATATGTTTGGGTGGTCAGAAGGATTCAGCAGTACCTTGCTGGCGATGTTGTGGTACCTTCACTTGAAGGAAATTATTCTAGAAAAATACCTGTTTCATCTAAATAAGCATAGATGTCTGAAAGCTGAACCCAGAAAAATTCAAATTAAATGGGAAATTTCTGGTAGGTGAAGTTGATTAACTGTTGGATCAAAGTGTGAAGAGAATGGTGGAGTCTGTTTGCCTTAATTCCCTCAGGTAGAGACTAGAAAGTATAATTTGATCAAACAAGTTTCTGGCTTAAACACACAGGCAATTGGTTAACATTTTAAGTGCTATCTCAAGCAGGAAATTATATTACTCTGTAATGGCATTCTCTGGTTTTAATATGTCTGATCAGCTGGTGGAAAAAAGAACAGAACATTTTTCTCTGTCACTGAAAAATTAAAATTCATTATATTTGATCTAGAGACTAAAATAATTTTTGTAGCTTTTCACGTAGCATTTTGTTGCTGAAGAGAAAGAAGTTCTGTATTTCTGCAAAGACAGTCCTATTTAATGAAAAGCTAATGTCCAAGTATCTTCTGTGTTCATGCATATTCTTTATTGTACTTTGAAAATGCATTTCAAGAAGCGATGTTGTAGCAGTGGATTGTTGCATATCTGATAGCTTAAGATTAGGAAGAGCTGACTGAAGTTCCTTGGTGAAAGGTATATGGTGTTTGTTTACCACCTACTGCTGTTCTTTTGAAACACACCTGTGAGCAGAATATTCTCAAGGGATGTTTACAAAATAAGCCAGGAGCCTGTCAGCCACTCAGCCTTTTCTCTGTGTTCTGGTGAATAAGCTAAATTTCCTCTGTGTTTTCCTATCCTTCTTGCAACATAAAAATAATCTGAAATCCACAGCAATGCAGACAGCTGGGAACCTGGCAGCCCAAGTATCCTTTTATGAAGTAAATTGGGCCTGGCAAAACTCTTCTCATGCTGGGAAACTGTGCTGTCTTGCTGGAGTGCTGGGGGCGTCTTGCATGCTTTCACATGCAACTCCTAGATGATATTTGCTTATTGCTAAAGAGTCATTCTGTAAGTACTCAGCTTTATGCCGAGGTTTTTTTGGTTTGTTTTTTTTTTGTAAGATGTTTCATCTTGCTGGCCTTAGAGGTTTTTATTGACTCTGACTTTATTGAAGCACACAATGAGCAAACTGCTTCTGCTTATGTGTGATTCCTTCCTTGCTAGTGCTGCTTTCAGGAGCTTTTCTCTTCCTGCTTCAGGAGTAGTCCCTGTTTTGAAGATCAACAGTGGAATTCTTCATTGGAAGTGAAAAAGCTGTTTCTTTGAAATAAAACGATCAATCAATCATCTGATACCTTTTGTGGTGCCAGCTTTGATGGCACCTCCTGCCTGATAGAAATAACATTAATTATGAACATTTAAGCTTGAAAATATTAATCTGGAGATCACTTTTCAACTCTGGACTTAGTTACGAGTAGGCTCTATATTGCATTTAATTTGAATTTCATTTTGTTAGTAAATTTCTGTTAGAAAATTATAGATTACTCAATTTAAAAGATTCTATTGTCTCTGACCTTCTGAATGACTCCAGTTTCAAACATGGATCGTCTGCTTTACTGTAACCTTTCTTGTTGAAAGGTGACAACGAAGGATCTCTTTCCTTCATTCTAAATAAAATGGAAGTAGGTGCAATTGTTTTAATGTAGTGTTCTCTTAGGCAAATGATAAATTTAATTTACCTGTATTGTGCATCAATGATGTTTTAGAATTTGCTGAGCATTTTCTGCATCAAGGGTATAAAACAAGCAAAACAAAAGGCCACAGGATCCAAACAAAAAAACCTGCATCAACACCCCCTGAAACAAACAAGCAAAAGTTCTGAAAACCTTGATCTAGACTAGAAACACTGAAACTTAGCAAAGTGCTGTGGGAAGTGGAAGATAGAAACCCAGAGGTGTGCAATTTCAGCTGTTTGATGTCTAAGTCAGTACAGGACTATGTTGTTAAAAAAACCATAATGTCCCAACCAAACAAACAAATGAAATGAAATAAACCCTAAAGCCCCAAAGCAAACAAAGAAAATCCCCAGCACAGCAGAACCACCAGCTGGCTCCACACAGGTGTTTATTGGGCACTGTTTGGTGCTCCAGTGGTCCAGTCCACGAGCTGGATGGGGCAGCTCCTGCTCCGGCCTGAGGGCAGCGGTCACTGCAGCCGGGTGTCCCACAGAGCCTGGCCTGGGCAGGGCACGCTGCGGGTGCCACGCTGGGCCATGTCGGGAGCAGAAGGGGCAGAGATGAGCACTGGAGGACAGGTGAGAGCCCATCCCAGGCAGGAGAAGTGGAGGGTGGGGGAAGGTCCCTCCTCCATACAGCACCTGGGCAGTTGAAGGCCTGGAGCAGATCCGGGGCCTGGGGAGGCTGATTGGGGCCGACTGGGCCTCTGGGTGCCCACAGGGTGCTGGTGGTTTCAGGGCTGTGTGAGGGTCTGCAGGGTAAGTGGTGATAAAAGTTGGCTGAGCTGTTCTGGAGAGATGAAAGGGTGGCAAACTGTGGTGTCCCCACGAGCAGGGTGGGTGGGCTGAGGCTGCCTGATGCTGCTTTGTGCTGTGGCAGAGCCCTGCCTGGCCTTACCTGTGCCTTGCGGATGGGGGCTGGAGCAGTCCCTGGGCTTCCGCTGATGGTTGTGGCGTAAACAGGAACATCAAGCAGACTTATCTTTAGCTGTGCAAATAAGTTTGATCATACTTTTTATGCTGCTTGTTAATGCGTAATCTTCTGTCAGGATGTTCCATGTCCCACTAGAGTTTTCCAATCATCTGGGCAAAGGATGAGCATGAAAGCAGTATGCTCAAGTCCTTTGTACATGTATATTGAAGATGTGTCGTTGTTTGCCTGACCTTGTTAGCACAGACACGGTTCGTGAATCGGGTTACAACCATTGCAGATGTAAAGCTAGTTTTTGTCAGAAAACAAGGCAAATAGGGGTATTAACAGTGCTGTACAGAGTGTAGTCTTTTAATTAACTTCTGATCATTTCTGTTAGGGTTTTTTGCAAAGGTTTGGTGGGATGCAATGTCTTGTGGCAACTGTTGTGTGAAGCTTCATCCTGCACTTGTCCATGTGACTGTATGTTGTATTTAGTAGCACAAGTGCCAGCTAGGTACTTATTGGACACTCAACAGTGCCAGCACTTATTGAGATGTCACACTTCATGAAGCAGCTCTTTATTGCATAGGTATCAGAGCTTTTCACTCCATTTGTTTTGTGATAATACATTAGCAGCAACTTGAACAAAATGTCCAAACTCTCAAGTTTTGCAGAAGTTCCAGGGCAAAAACACAGTGATATGTTATTATCTTTATCCCATAACAAAAAAATTATGTGGACTATTAAGCATTCAGCATCTTGCAGGACAGAATGAAATGTGACTGCAGGGTCAATAAAATGTTTATCAGAGAACTTTTACAGGAAATGTTGGCTGCAGTAACACTATCAGGGGCTTTAGGATTCCCTGTGTTTTAGTTCTAATTTATTTACCCGGGACCTTGATTTTGTGCAACTAAAGAGTTTCAGGACTGTATTAAGGTGGTGTATCTAAACTACATGTTGAGCATGACCTTCAGGGTTTTTTTGCAGGTCTGCAAACACTGAAGGGAGGTATATAGCTTTACAAAGGTTTTCTTGGGAGGAAGCAATGCTTCTGTCCCGGATTTGCTGGCTTAGCCAGGCCCTGATGCTGCTTTGCAGGTATGAGCCACTTCACCATACTGTAACCTCTGATAGGGTAGAAAACTTCATGATGCAACTTTTACCACTGGAGTATGGAAAACATTGTTTCTGGGACTTTACCTACTAGTGGTACAGACTTGGAACAATGAGACTCTGATTTGTGTTCTGTACATGTACCTGCTTGCAAGTCCTATTTGTGTACAGAAAAGCTCCAAAAAGAAATTGCATAGGCAATGTATTGATGGTGATTTATGAGAAAACTCAAGATCACAGATTTTCCAGGAGAGAATTTGATTACTAAATTAACTATTAACTTAGTATTAGGAGATTTCTGATGTGTGGGATTAAAAGGAAGATTTTGTTCTGTATAAGCAAGAGTATGTGGTACTTTTTCCTTTTGAAGATGCTACCTGAACTTGTGAATCAAATCACAGTTACGCTCTGTTCATCCTTCTTTGAACTAAAAGGTACTATGTAGTCCAAAACTGTTCTGGTGACTCATTTTCCAGGGATTAATCCTGGTTTCAGTATGCAGTTGTTGCTTATTGTGTTGCTGCAGTTTAAGAATACTTTAGATGACACTAAATATTTAAAGTTACAGCTGATAGCAAGTTGTTTTCTTTTGGTTTGAATGGTTTTTAAAAGGACTTTATGTGGTTTTATTTGACATATGGTGTAGAAAATTCTCATTTACTATATGGGGAAAATTATATCAAACCAGCAAAAAAATTTGCAAGAACACAAGCTCTTTCAGGGGCTGATTTTGATGAAGACTGAAATTTTTCCCTCTGTGCTTTTGACCATAATATAGCTGAATTGTTGGCAGTTAAGTATGCTGATCTTCATGCATTGTGTGAACCAGTCTTTAATTTGCCTCTGGTTGGAGAAGTGCTTCTATTGAGTATAGCTAAGACGGGAGCTGCTTCCAGGAGGTGCAACTAGGAAGCTGAGGTTACTTTCTGTGTCACAGGTTCTGAGATCAAGACATGTTTCTGTACATCTGAATCAGGGCACCTTCTGACCAACTTAGTACATAAAAAAAAGCCTTTTTCTTTTTTTTTTCCCTGACCTGGCAGCCTTCCTTACTAGTCTGCTTATAATATACAGGCGAGTCTGTGTGAGTGAATTAAACAAAACAAGCAAACCTCCTCAGGAGATGACTCCTCACCTGCTTGCCCCGCTCCAGTGTGAGGTCCCTCTTATGGGAGAAGTCCTTCAGGAACTTCTTGAGTGAGGGTCCTTCCCATAGGTTGCAGCTCTTCACAAACTGCTCCAATTCCTGCCAGCAAGCCTGCTCCAGGGAGGGCTTCTCTCTCCACACACTTTCAGTGGATCAAGTATGTCATTATGTCAAAGTCCTCAAGCATGTAGGTTTAAAACAGAATAGTCTTCTCCTGAGTAAAGGCAAGCTTAAGTCTGAAGATGAGTCTGATTTCTTAGTTTTACTTGTTTTACATGGATAAAATTTTGACTTTAGAGTTTGAAAGGGTCAGAAATCTGCTGCCACTGCCTATTATGCATGCCTGTTGATGTTCTGCAGTCCATTTGGCCTCCCATCTTAGAAATGGAAACTGGTGAAGTACCTTCCTCAGTTTACTGGAGTGGTGGAAGATTATCTGTAACTGGTAGACTCTGACACAAGTTTAAAAAAACCCTTCCTCTCCCGGGAAAGAAAGGTTTTCCCTTTGAGGAGGAGCAATTTGTCCAGCAGGCATGTATAGACTTACCAAAGTAAATAGATGTTAAATGTATTTTCTATACAAGGGTGCTCATTGCAGGTAACACCTTCTGTGTTCTTGTGCTGTACTGAGGATTCCTTTGGAGTCCCAAAAACACCACCCCTTATACACAGACCCTCTTTAATTCCTGGTGGTCCTAAGGCTGGTTGCTTGTCCAGAAGCATTCATGTCATGTATCCTTTGATATTAATGCCTGTCCTCCAGTGTCTGTGCTGTGTGTTTTGCTGTGACTCGTGTACTTGTTAGCTGAAGGGTTTAGAGTTTCAGTTCAAGTTTGTTTGTGATTAACATCTTGCCACTTTCAAATTTAATTGGGGGGAAAAAAAATTGTTTCTTCCTATAGAGGTCTACTTTTCATTCTTACCTTAGGAGATGTAAACACTTTTTCCCATGCAGCTGCTGTGTTGGGTGGTTCCTGTTAGAAGACTGGTAAATCAAATGTGTTAAGTAGTGATAGCAGTAGGAGGAGTGTTGCTGTGGCTGCCTTGGGAGGGTGTGTTCTCTTCATACCTTCAGACTGATGCGGTTATGTATGTGTAGGGGCGGTATCTCACCAGCTGAGAAGGAAAAGTGTCCAGTGTAGGTGAGGATGCCAAGGAAAATGCTAATTATTTTGTTTTTGCTAATTTCCTTTTATTTCTCCCTCCTGTTTTTTTTTTTTTTTTTTTTTTTTTTTTTTTTTCAAATTCAACTCAAAGTTCATTTTTCCTGGATGGAAGTAATAAAGATGAAAGTCAAAAAGGAGTGATCCCTCAGGTGGAAAAAAAAGTTACTTGTTTATAAACTACCAATGCATACATTTAATCCCAAATTGTGTGAGAGAAATCTGGGCAAAATAAAATAAGATGGGATGAGGGAATTTAAAACAATGTACTTGTAGTTCTCTTCCAGTACTTGCTTGACAATATCTCAGGTTGCTGCTGCTTTAGTATATTGTCCTACTGAGTGTATTCAAGATGTACATCATGTGAGGATTGTTCTGCAGCACTAACACTTCTGTTGGGATGTTAGGACAATAGAAAACCCCCAAAAGTATGTAGACTTAGGGATTAATATCTTCATGGATTAACTGTTTATTCTGTTACTTGCAAGTTACATACACTCTTATACATGAAAAACTCTATAAAATTATGTATTACAACAATTCAATAGGAAAAACCAGAAATGTCTGCCTAATGTAATAGAAGTTATTTATTTGATCAGTAATCAGTTTAAGTGTGTCTGACAAACCTTTTCTTTAAATTCAGTGCTTCAAGGCAATTAGGCAAGTTTTCACATGGTGGCAAAGACGATGAGAAAACACATCACTTACAGTAAGAAATAGTGCCACGGTACTGAAAACACAGGAGAAACTTAGCGATTAAATAGTGTTTGTTCCCACAACTCCCACTTTGCAGCACTCTTTCATTTATTTATTTAATGTGTCACACAATGCTATTGCTCAGCTGGAGGCTAAGAGGTCATGTAGGTATACTGCATGCCTGCAAGAGAAGCAAAAGGCCTGGAATGCTCCATCTGGAAAACAGCATTTGTAATACAAAGACAGGATCCCACATCTTGTGGCCCTGGTGTCCTTGTTATTTGCATCAAGGCACCAGCTTGGATCAGTTCACTGCGGCAGCAGTCCAGCAGATGTGACTTGCATTATTATCAGGTACCTGATTGCAGTCTCTGGATGGATGGAGGGTGGGACGTGATGAGCATAGCAATGTGTGCGGTGCTGCTGCTGCCGTGTGATAATAATCTGTGATGAGGACAGAGGCTCACTCAGCGCTGCAGAAAAGTTTTATGAGGACACGATGAAACTGTTTTGTGAAATTCTGGTTGTTGCCAGGATTTTGCCAGATACTCTGATGTACTGCCAGCTTGTCCAGAAGATGTTTTGACAAACATGTTTAGGCTGTGCAGAACCAAGAAGGTACAGGGCTTCAGTTCTGAAATTGAAAATTTTTTTTCTGACAGAGATTTAATGTATAATTTGAGACAAATTTATGAGAGTCCAAGGCTAAAATAGTCCAAGTGTTGGATTCCAATGTGGTATTTCATAATTTTTCCTTTCAAAACTTAAAATTTCTTGTTAATGTGTAACTGTGTCAATAAAATTTTGTGACAACACTTCTGACTTTTTACATGCTGTGATAAAATGTTCAGACGTAGGTTCTTCCTTTTCTGTTTATTGATCACAAATCTCTGTAGTCTTACTGTTTTCAGTGGAGCAATTCCTGGCCTATACTGGCTGTAGACTGTGTAATGTGGTATTCAGAAAAATGCTTTTCTAAACTGAATGCAGTTACCAAAACGTATTTTTGAAAAATTCTGAGGGATTACTAGAAGAAAAATCCTAACATAAGGTCTTTGCCTTGATATTCCTTTTGGAAATGAAGACATCTGGGTAAATAAAGACAACTAACAAATGAGAAGGAAAAAGAGAAGAAAATATTGTTGCCTTTATATTCAGAGCATAAGCAGCTTTTCAGATATGTACAGCAGCACAGCAATGCCTCAAACTCAGATGTACAGAAGCCCTCACTATAGTGGAATGCTGCACATACTCTATTGGCCTGGGGGAGCCAGTCAGTGAAGGATATTTCTGACTTCTAAATTGGTCCCTCAAACACCTATTTAAATCAGAAATAACTCACTGAGCAGAGGGAGGACAAAAACCCACGCCTTGTAGTTGCAAACCACTTGAAAAATTTCTCTGAGCTCCTAAATTTGCATTGCAAAACCCCTTGTATCTCTTGTGTGAGCTAATACAAGACATTATATTAGATATTCAGAATGTGTAACAGTCATCTGGTAGGAGGAAATAAACTTTCTTATATTGTGTTTTACTGTCTTAGACTTCTGCAAGTTATTAAAGTGCATATTTTGTAACGCTATGATCTAAGACAGTTTGTATTGCTGTTTGAGCACAGCAGAAGATTGGTGACAAGTTTTCAACCTCTTTACCTTGTTAAAACTTTTTTTTACATTATGTTTGAGTGCTGTCTGGGTCTCTGTACCCAAGGGCACTGTCTTACCTGCTAGCCTGAAAATGGCAAGGAGAAACAGAATTGCTTATAAGGAGGATATGCAACAAATGGCATGGATGTCCATGGTTAGGACATTGTCAAAGGAAGTTCTCAAAGACAATAAGTGTTGAAGATGACATGTGCTAATGGACAAGACTAGTCATAGCCCTATATTGAGGTGAAGACGTTGGAATGGGACTATGAACTTATAGCGGTCATACTTACAAGTGTTCCTTGTTGGGCTTATAATCAATTTCTTACTGTTTTTCTGAGCAAGACTTTTTTTTTCTGACTCATTTGCCCTCAGGTATTTTCAATTTTATCATTCTCATGAAGACTTCATAGTTGCGACTTGACAAGCATGACAGTGTTTGGCCTCTATCACAGCAGGAAAAGGAGAAAGCAATAATGTAAAGATGTTTCTGTCATGATATCTAAATGATTGGTTTAGTGTGCGGTATAAATTTTGCAGGTCCATTTGATAGTATGTATTTAACATTGGTTTGGCTTTGTTTTTTTTTTTTCCCTGGTAAAACTGGAATTTTCACTTTGAGAGGTGGAGCGGAAGTGAGCTTATTCATAGACTTTAGGAAAGAGGTTTTCCTCTAAGATGCTTAGATTTTTTTTTTTTTTCTCCCCAAAATTGCATAGGCTGTAGATTTGAGTCTGAACAGAACTTCACTTAATTTTGGAGGCGTTAATTTTCAGGTCTGTTTTCAAGTGCCAGTTCTGTAAGACTATGCTATAATTTTGAACTCCTCCAATTACTGTTTGTATTGTATCTTGAGTAGTTTGTAGAGAACTCAGTTACATTCCTTTGAACAGGTGCAGAACTAGTACACTTTTTCCACTTGTAAAAGTATACTCTATTGTTGTGAGCTCCCTGTATCATCCATTCTCTGAACTGTCCTTTGTGAGCTACTTTCTGCTCCTTTGCTGAATTATTTATATCTTTATTTCAGCATCCCTCTTAGACAAGGCACTGTAAACTCCAGGATTTCTGTTGTCACACTCATAGTAACAAAGTGCAGGATAAAACCAAGTCAAGCTTTCATAGTAAAAAGCAAATTTGCATTTTAGTGAGAGAAAAAGAGAAATGTTAATGTATTAGGAATATAAAGAAGTAATCCATATCCAGATGGAAGAAATATTTAATTTCTCTGTGTTGGACAGAACCCTATTTTATTCGTAAAAATCATCTAGTTTGTGAAGACAGTGTTTCAGCAGAATGTCTTATTCAAAAGTAGGATGGGGCATTCAGACACTGTTCCTAGTGTCTGCTCTTTCCTTCCTCAGTTTTTACCTAGCAAATTATTTGTGCTGGCTCTCAAAGCTTCTGTCTATGCTGATGAGGCAGCGTTTAAAAATAAGCTAGTAAATGTCTTCAAATGGAGTGAAAATATATCCAGGTGTAGTGAAGTTTTTAATATAGGTGGTCCCAAGCATAGGCACAGACTCAACCTTAGATCTAAATTCAATAGGTAATCAGCAGATATGTCATGCTGATAGCTGATGAGAAACCAGGTGCAATTCACTGTTTTGCTTTGTCAATGTAGATTTTACACCCTCTGTTCCTAACTTACATGCAAAAGGAATTTCTGTCTGTAGTAAGAATAAAACTCTGATATTTCAAGAATTCAATACTATGCTTGATCAGTGTTAGATACTTTTGAGCCTGGTACTTCTAATGTTGCAATGTCAGTGTTATTTGCAGTTTTTTTCTGCATGTAGTTGTACATTACCTTTCTATGTTTTTAGAAAATAGTTACTGATTCGTACAGTTAGATAAATCCCTATTTGTTTAGCTAGCATAATAACAAGTACCTTTCTGTAACTCACTACTTCAACTGACAGGCAGAAAGCAAGAATTCACCAAGTAACTGAAACATTTTTCTGTTGCAAAGTAATTTTTAATGAGGTACATTTTGTCTGCTAGGACGAGGAGGGAGGAAGGAAAAACAGCAAGCACAATATACAAAAGGATCTTTGTGTTCCTAATACTGGCTGACACAAGAAGCTTGCAAAACAAAACCAAATCTTTTGCAATGGAAATGAAGCGCTTGTACAAAGAAGAGACCAAGGGTGAAATGGAAAGCAAATGAAGTCCGTCATGTAGTTTTGTTTGTACCTGCTAAAAACGAATCCTTTTACTTGAGAGTTAGTAACAAGTTGTATGCTTCAAGAATTATAATTAAAATGATGTGGTCTGTTTGCATTGGGAAAGCAAAGAGTAGAAAAGCTGTCTCTTCAGCAGCTCTCTTTCAATTCTGGGTGTTAGTTCGGATGCTCTTTGGAGGGCAAGCCAAGTTGCAGCACAGCAAGCAAAGACCAGTAGAACTGGCTCCTTGCAGGGATTAGAACAGATTTCTGTCTGCTATCACACTGCAGATACTCTTTAAACAGCTACACCTTTGCTAAATTGTGGATAATTTCCAGTGTCTTCATGGTGTTCCTAACATAGCAGTGAACAAGAATTGTTCACTGGTTTGCTGCTTTGCTGTTCCTTTGGTTGTGAGATGGAGATGAAGATGTGTTTTGTTTGAAAAAACAGTTTCAAATTTCTGCAAAAGAGAGCCTGTGTAAGTCCTTGGTTCATGTCGCTTTCTTTCTAGTAGTGCTCTCTAGAGAGAGACTACTCCCAACTGCAGTCTTGTATTTTCCCTTGAATTGAGCAGTCCTTTCTGCAGCAGTTAGCTAATTTTTGGGAAAGAATTCTGTCTTTGTGTGCATATGTAGCATTCACGCTTACTTTGGGCTTTTAGATGATGCTGGCCTTGACAGCAAATTAGTATGACAGATACACACTCTGGTTTATGAAGAAATAAACTTGCTAAATTTGGCTGTACCAGATTTTAGAAGCTCTTAATTTCTTTTGGACAAAAAAAAATTTTATTGCATCAACTGGAATGTGGCTTAGATGTGTTTTTTTTTCAAGTGCTAAGTCTTTTATTAACACAAGGTAGTATTTTTGAAGCAACCACAGTAAGTTAGTCAAGCAGTATATACATAATCTGTTTTAGTGTTTCAGGTCTTTTATGACCCAGTTTTCTTGCATAAAAATTCTAGCAGTACTGACAAAGCTCAGTGTTCTTATTTTGGCAGAACTGTACCTTCTTGAAATTGTTCTTTTTAGCTCTACATAGTAATAACATGGGTATTTGTGTGGCATGTCTGGATTGTTCTGCCCTGGCTCTGTTTTGAATGCTCTTTCCCTTTTTTTGTGCTGTGTTTTAGGATGTTTCAGCTGCAGCTGATGGCCTTTCCTTAAATTCTGCATTTTAATTCCTCTTTGTCGTATAATGACCTCTAATGCAGCCTGCATTAGGTTCTTTAGCCAAGTTGCAAGAATGAACAGGTTCTTTGAACAATGTTTTGTATGCTTACCAGAAACTAAGAATGTCATTGCCTTTTCTGTTTCTTGTTTTGTACTTGTGCTTCAGTAATGCTGTGTTTTTCTGGTGGGAGGTTCGTTTTGGTTTAGCTTTGGCTTTTTTTTTGTCCTAAAACCTATTCTATTGGGCAATGTCTGCCATCCTGAGGGCTAAAGTTGGATAGTCTCTTATATTTCCTGTATTTGTAAGTGATGAATTTTTGCAAATGGTTTTGCTCAGAGAACAGCAGCTGGTTCCTGTGTCTCACAACATTAATGCCTGACTGCTGAGCTCAGATTCATTGAATAGAAATATCAAAGCTTTCTGCAGCTGGCTCTGAACTGGGAGTTTAACTTTGCAGGTGAGAGTTGAGTAGGAATTCCAGAGAGTAAGGTTTGTTTCTAAAGAATACTTGAGATCAATGGGAACAATCAAATAATCAATTTAAAATATTTCCTTCAATGTACCAGTGTTTTAAACTAGGATATTCCATGAGATGAATCACTATTTGAAATATAATTTTTTTTCTATAAACTAGTTCCATTACTGTGCTCTAGGCCCAGACTGCTCTTCACAGCATTGCTACAAAGTCGTTCAAGGCCCACTTGTTGACCATGCTCTTAAACCCATGCCTTATACAGTAACTGCGGCTTCTTGGACTGCAAATCGACACTCGAGAAACACTTTGTGTCTCCTTACAACAGGGTATCTAGATCTGATTCTGTCTTGTAACTGGTCAGTTAAGAAAAATGGTTGTAGGACCCTCCTTTGAAAAGCCTTAGATCACTGGAATTATTTTTGGAGAGTGAGCTAATACAGCACTGAGAACTCTAAAGCTTTCTGATGTAAAACTTGATGCCATCAGCTGTGTCTGTCTAATTCTACTCTGCTATATTTAGTGGGGTTTTTTTGTTTTAATTGCAAACAATAGATTTTTTTGCTTGGACAGGAGCTTTTCATGGCAGGTAGAGGTGATGTCTCCAGGAGATATGAGCTCAACAAGTTTGGTAGATGTGGAGTTGTGAATGCATGAAAATAAATAGCCAACACAATGGGAGAAAAATCTTAAAAAGTATTAAAGACCTCGTAAGATGCAATAACTTAGGAATAGTTTAATGTTGTATTAAGAAGTACTGCTTAAACTGCTTGAACATGTTCGAAGAAACTGCCACCGAATCTTTCCAACAAACATCTTGCTGAGGTTTTCCTGAGTTGAATAGAGATGATTCTTAGTGTTTTTATTTTTAATGAGAAATGTCTTCATGGTGGATAGAACTTATTTTCTGAGACTGTGGCACCTTAGAGTAGAAGGTAGGCTTGCCTTGAAGCAGAGTAAATAACCCTAAATAGAGGATGTAAAGCATTAAATTGCTGAGTGTCAGTCCAATGCTTTCACCACAAGAACACAGAAATTCATCTTGCATGCTGTAGATAAAACAGTGAACCAATAAGCTGGGTTTTTTTGGATATGTGCACACAAGACTGAACTGGAAATAAAAAATACTTCAGAGTTGTTTTATCGTTTATCTTGGGGAACAAATAATTCACTGCAGAGGAGAATGAACTTCAGATAAGAGCCTTGACAATGATATAATATGATATAGTGTATTACCACTTTATTTTATAGCATCTTTGGTGAAAATGATATCTCAAAGTCTTTGTGTGGTTAGATAATACAGATATAAAGTTAAATGGTAGCAAGGAGAGAGAAATTAAGACTTTTAAGGAAAGAGGGGACAATCTGTTTCCAGATAGCATTTAGAAGATAGATGGTATATCAGTATGGCAGAGGCTCTTTTTTTTGAAGAAACCTTTTTCTAGATGTGGCAGGTAGAGTGGGAAAGTATCTATTTAAAAAATGGCAGGCAGAGAAGTGCATGTGTAAACAGACTGCTGAAGTTTGCTCTTGCTTTCCAGTACCCGCTTGGTAGTGCACAAGCTGACTTTGACAGTTATTTACATAAGTTTCTTCCCTTGCACCTACATTTGTTGGGTTAGCTTTTGCTTCCCTTCCTCATTACAAGACTGTCCTGGCCAAAACAGCCTTGACTTGGAAATTTTTTTTTTTTTTTTTTTTTTTTACTGAATTTGTTGCTGGTTAACATGATCTGCACTTTACACCTGATACAGACTATTCTATTCCTGACCTGGAGACATTTTTCAGAAGCTTGTGCTCAGCATGACATTGCACTGGATATCGCAGAACCTCTTCAAAAACTGAAGCTGGATTAAGCTGTGGAATCTGAATTGGAGAAAAATGCCAACATGTTGGAGAGGAATTTATTTACCCTGCTGCTTCTTGTCCCTTTAATTTGATCCTAACTGAGTCAGTACACATGACAAAGGCCACAGTGAACACGATAATAGCCTTTCAAGCTGTGCAAATGGGTGAAGTAAATGCGATATGTGTATGGTCAGGATGTGCACAGTATTGCCTTCTATGTTGTGGTCAACTGATGTGTGGCTGCAACTGCCCAGATGTCTGCTGCTCACTTAGCTACAGAGTTTCGGTTGCGTGGGGCACCCTCAGTATAATATGTCCATTTCCCTGTTTTGTACTGGGTAGGAGCTTCCCTGCTTCTGTTCATAAACTCCCACCTGGAAGGCTTGTCTTAGAACAGCTTCTTTCACCCCATGCACAAGAGGTCAATCCCCACACAGCTGAGGTATTTGAACAGAGATTAGCAAACCTTTGCTTATGAGGTACTAATATCTTTGTGAACCTGCTTGCATGAGCTGCAGCCTTTCTGTTAACACCAGTCTTTGGAATGGATGCTCGCTTGAAAAAAAAAGTCACGAAAAATTTTTCTTCTCTGTACCTTCATGTCCCAGCTGCTCCCTTCTTCGGTGTTTCATGGGAATGTCAGGACTCTGCACTTCAACACCATAAGGAATTCTCATGTGATTTAGTGGTAGGAAAAGTGAAGCCCAGAGCCAGGGTGTATGAAAGAAAATTATTGTCCCTGATATTTTAAGCAGTAGAAGTATTATACTGTGCTATTTCAAAGCTGTAAGTCACTGTTAAGTATCCATGGACCCATATTATTTGGCGTCAAAAGTTGTTAATGTAGAAATTCAGCTCCTAAAATAAGATGACTGTGTTACTGCTGTTTCCCAATGTTCTAATGTCTTAATAATGCAAAGGATAAAGCTAATATTTTTTGTTCATTTTCCTATGTATTGTCAATCCAATTCCTACTGAACCATCAGGAAATTTACTAGCATGTCAGTCTCGACATAAAAACTTATTCAACAGGTTGTATTTGAATATGAATATCACATTCACTCAAATTCAGTAATAGTATTGTAGCTGCTTCAAAATGAATCCCAGGAGCCAAGCTAGCAAAGGATACCTGGGAGAGATTAAGCCAGGGTTAAGTCTGACTGATCTAACCACATCTGTATTCTTTGACTGACATCCTAGTTCCACAGCCCTTGGGAGATACTGACAGGGTGAACGTGGCACATGTTTTGTGGAGGTGATTAAATCAAACCTTTTGATGACAGTCTTGACAAACTAATAATGCGAGAAAAAAAGATCTTTTTCCTTTTAACTCTTATCTTAGTTTATAATATGACTCTCTAGATTTGAAAAGCAGAATGTAGTTTAAAAATTAAATTATTATTAAAATATTTTTCTCCTGAAATTTCTTTCCAAGAATAAAAACTTAGAGTTGAGAGTAATCTTTATTGACAAATGGATATAATGACACTAAGATCTTCTCATAACTAAAGAATATCTATCCAGTGTTTAGCTATAAGTCTTCAGTGCTCCTAGGTTCTTCTGAGGAAATCAGCTCTTAATCTATCTAAATATTATCATTCTAGATTTCTAGTGATGGCTGGACAGAGGGGAACCAAGTCACTGAGAAACCATTAATAAAAGGCGACAACAGCAGATTGCTGTGTATATTCTGTTGAGTATTTTCTGATTTGAATCACACAAGACAGGTTTGTGTGCTTTCACACAAGGAGGTTTTGAGTGCTTTACCAAAATATGAGTGAACATTTGAAGGGTTATAACTTTTTTTGGTAGTGCGTGATGAATATACTGTGAGTATATGGTTCCTTTTATATCTTTTATATATTAGGACCACTCATGTCATGCAGTCTGGATCATGTAGAAAAGTTTTAGATAATCTGTCAGTGTTGCAGTAGGTCTGCTGGTGCTGGGATCAGTGTGATAAGTGAACGTGTAAACTGTTGGCACATGAACTATTGTGCTTTTTAGATCCATCTCCAAGCTTCAGTGCGGTACTGGAATCATCTTAACTCATGTACACTGCTTTCTGGGTTCTGCAGTTGTATCAATAGGGCTAGTACAGCTTCAGGAAGTTTTTCTACAAATGTCAGAGATTGAGCATGTGTTGTTCCATGGGGGCTACAGTAAGGGATGCTTTTTGCAAGTTCTGCCCACAGGGGAGTTAACTATTGTTAATGTAATTAATAATTATCTAATTAACATAGAAGGAACTCTTACTACTTCTCAGAGTTAAACATCTAGAGAAGAATCAAACACCTTCTTTGTCATTCATACACTTTCAAACAGCTAATTTGAAGATTTTCAAATGTTGTGCAAACAGAAGAACTCTTAATGTTCTAGCAGTCCTTTGCTCCAAGTGCCTAGATGTAATATCCTTAATTTCAGAAAATGTACTTCTGTTAGCCAGGTTCTCATAAGAAGGAAGTTTATCCCAAATTATTGGGACTTTGTATATGAAGTATTGAATAAGGCTATCCTAGCATAGTATATAAACATAGACTACTTCGAGTGTCTTTTATACTAATAAAGCTGAGGTTGTCTGAAATGACTCAGGTCTAACTTGACAACTGTATTTCTGATGTGATGACATCTGTGCTCTGGAGAACAGTCAAAATAATGACCATATTGTTGGTATCCTTGTTCAGGGTTTATCATTCTGTTGCAGAGCTGCTCTTGGGGCTGGTTTTAGTCTGCTGATAAATGATTTCAGATGTCAAAGCAAGATCCAGAAAGTAATGGCTGAGCAGTCTCATTCTAGATTCCTCAAACAGTTTTCAAAGCACTGAACAGTTTGAAATAGCAGAATATGATGGTTGAAAAACAACCTCAACTTCGTGTAGTGTAGTCAAGTGCTGAAATACAGCATATTTAAGTGACAGTGAGAATGGTTCATATGTATTTGTAAATATTTTTAGCACTTTTATTCCCACTCCTAAATGTTAAGTAAGAGTGGCTATCAAAACTTCTGTCTACACATTCAGAGCCCCAAATAAATGATGCTCAAGGCAAAAGTTGATGTGTGTAATTGATAAGGATAGCCGGACAGGTAGTGAAATTTAGGTAATTATTGTGCATGTTCCTGTGCATCATTTGGAAGGGTCTTTTTCTGGTTCCCTTAAAATGGAAATATATAGCTAGCACATTATTTTCAAGACTTACTAATTAATTGTAATGCACAGACTTAGCTGTCATCTTCATTGACAGTGTTGAAAGGATAAGATATGGATACTACAAACAGTGTTTCATTCAGCTTGATGAACCATTAGGGGATCCCCAGAAACAGTATTTTTATGGAGTTGACTTTACTAGTAACAAATCCTAGAAGCAGATGTGTGATCTACATAGAAAAACAGTTGTTCCCTGGTTTGGGAAGAATATGAGGTCTACTTCCACATCTTGCATTAGGGTTACATTAATTCTCTTTTTCAAGTTCTCACTGTCTCCTGGACCTCATGCAGGCAAATTGAATCAAGCTTCTAAAGATGGGAAAACTACAGCTTTCCCCAAGGATGCAGAGAGGAAAAGAAAAGGAATGGTTGAGGGGAGCCACCTTGGAGTAGAATGCAGAGGGAGTTTTGTTAGGATAAAAGAATGGCAAGTTTTGATTACAGGGATGATAAATAAAAAAGATAACAACATCTTAAGTGATCCCAGAGGGAAAGATGGGCTTCTAGTACAGAGGTACTGACTAGAACAAGTCTGTCTGTGAGTCAATAGGGCATTGTCAGAATAGCTTGATTATACATTATTTCAAACATATCATTCACTGTTTCCCCTAATAAATTAAGTTAATAATAGTTGGCTGATGTAAGCCTTAAAACTCAAGATTCGCTCTTAACAGGCAGATGAGGGACTCAGAAACAGCATGTATGCCATCTTCATTTCTGACCTTGTGCCTAAACAGAGACCAGCTAAAAGGAGGAGGGGAGTAGGCACTTTGGGACACTAATTTAACTTAATGTTGAGTATGATTGAAGCTGTCTCTGTAGGCAGTACACACTCCATAAGGTCTAGGAAGAATGACACGTTTTAAATTAATTTAATTTTAATTTTAAAAGCTTGCTCAAAGGTAGAACAACTAGAAGCACTTCAGCTCTAGCGTGGATCTTGGATCTGGATTTCTTTTTTTTTTTTTGCCTACAGACTCACCAGGCAGCAGTTACTCAATTAGAGATCTGGCTTTAAATGTATAACAACCTGGATACAGGTTGTGTTACTAATGTGGAATCACCCAGAGCAGAAAGCACATGAATGATTTTAGTGGTTTGTAATTTTCCTTTGTAATAAGTTTGGGTTAAAAAAACCCTAAGTTTAAAATACATATGTATATAGTTCTGTGCACTCACATATCTTTAGTGTGGAGTCTAAATTCTGCCCATACAATGAATGTGTAGGGCAGAAGTAGAAAAATGAAATGTAACCCATTGTCATAGCAGGCATGAGCTCGCAGCCTATGTAATTTTAGCTGAGAAAAATCTATAACCTCAGAGTGAACTCTAGCCCTGGACCTCTATACTATGAGTAGAGAAATGCCATGCTCCAGCAGTCACTTAAATGAAACACAACATCAGAATATACTCTCATAGGCTGATTTCCTCCCGAAGGCATGGACTTTGGTTCTTAGCTTATATTGGAAATGTAGTTTTCTACAGATTAATTTTCTCAATGGGTTCCTCTAGGCTTTGGAGGTTATTATTATGCTACTTTTAAGAAAAAATATTGAAGTATAATTTGCTATTAAAGGCAATTATGATCACTGCTGTCTGAGAACAGTCATTCTTGGAGCTTACCAGCACATTAGATATTGCTGCTAAGGCTGCATTTCCACTATCAGAACTCTCACATCCCATTTGTGCTGCATCCCAGTCTTACATGTGTCACTCTATGCTGTTTTGGTACGGATACTTCAAAATCTTTGCTATTAAATTTGCTTTTGTTTTGGGTAGACCTTTGTGCATCTTGTTTCTCTACCAGACTCCAGGGATCATTAACTTTGACTAGTGACAACATCCTTTTTCCCCATCCAGTGATCAAACCTTTTTATTCTGTGCAGTGTTCCTAAACTAATCTGCTCACTCAGGTGTGAAGGGGTTAAGATGTCGCACTAAATAATTATTTGGATTTTCTTCTATGATCAGATGTGCAAACAGGCATATTTGCCACAGCAGTGGCCTCAGCTACATAGAGAAGCTTGGGTAGCCTCAACCAAAAGGGGGACCACTGTCCCCCTTTCTGCCAGGGACAGGTTTCTTAGGACCTTCCCTGTGCAAGCCATAATGCTGGAGAGGCTGTGAATCTGCTTTTATCAGTTCTTGACAATTCAGCTGGGTGTTTGCCTAGGAGATGGCATGGAACTCTCAAGTTTAAGGGTACAGAGACTTGGGATGGCTCCTCCTGGGGTCTGCCTGCCTTTTGATGTGATTGTTTGTGAGCCCCCTTTGCTTGCACTCAGGGAAATGCAAATATCTGCTGAACTTCCATGATCTTTACGTAATAATGTTGTGAAGCAACACTGAGTTAATTTTTTGCAAGTAATAATAGAATGTCATGGTAAAGTTTTTATTATTTACCTGATTTACTCCTGATTAGGCCTTTAATTAGCACTTATGGGATGTTTTTTCTACAGATCTTCTTAGAACAAAAAGCATGGCATGAGTTTTCACACAGACTGTTTGCATTCAATCTGATGTACAGCTGTGATTACAGTTAATTCTGAGCTCTGTTTAAAAGTGTGCTCCATATAGGCCAAAGGTAAAATCAGTAGAAAATTCAAGTAACAGCTAAGTGTGCCTACTGTGGAAAGGAGAAGTGACAATTAGATAACTCACAGAGTAAGTAGTTACATGCTTAATGTATTTCCTGAACAGAGATCAACTCATTAATACACTTCTGCTTTCTAACATCCAAAGGGATTGGTATGTCATAATGAATGTAGTTTTAATGGTGGCACATCAAGCTTTCTGTTAAGGAAGGACCAGGGAGTAGCTTTCTTTCAAATGCAGGAAATTCTGCAGTAAGGAAATAAATCTGAATGTAATTCAATCGTTCTTTTGCTTGTAGCACCAACCCCTCATATAAATGCACTGCAGGGAGGTAGAAGGTTAGTTTTTTTTACAAGGCATTCATTAAAATATTGTTTTATGTTAGGATTTTGATGGTGTTATACACTGGTAGATCTTTCCTCTAACATGTTCCAAATGCAAGAAAATTTTGCATTCATTAGCAGTTAGAATTTAAAAACTAGTAAGAATAAGCTCTGTTAGTCTCTTAAACAAAACCACTGCATCCCCAAGAACTTGGAAAGGTATTCAGTCCAATCTTGCATTTAAATGGGAGCTATGCTCCTACACCGCTTCATTGGCCTGCCCCCTGCCAGACAAACTCAGTGTATTGGCTGCTGCCTGGGGAAGGCATCTGTCACCTATGGAGATACAGAAGCAGTCATAGGTAGCTGGGGAGGGGCAGTTGGTGTCTGTGTTGTTCTGCGCCAAGAAGTGGTTCTGTTTTTCATTAAAAGCTATTTGGAGATCTGCAAGTGTCTCTTGTTTTTGTTTTGCAAAAAAACAAAAATCTTGTAATACAAGTTTAACCTAACAGCAGCCCATGAACCACACTTACTTCGTTGGAAAAGTCAAAATTCATTGTGTGACTGGTTGCTGGAAATATTTTTGAATGGGGTTTGTTTCTTGAGCAGAAAATCCTTACTTCTCTGTTTAAAATGTATATCGGTCCCTATTGAGGCCTAATGAGTCCATAACGAGCAAGTCTGTCTTTTTTTTTTTTTGGGGTTCTGTCTGAATAGCTGTGAAGAGTAAGTACACCTACACCATTCCACAGCATGCCTTTCATAGAAGTGACTCAGCAGGGATGTTCAATTCTTTGACCTCTGACAATCCCTTAAACTTGTGTAAAGGCAGAAAAATCTCCAAATATGAATGTTCTCATGGTGGATTTTTATAGCTGCTGCTCTACATGTTTCAAAATGGTAAGTTCAGTTCTTAACTCTAAGGAGAGGATCAAGTAACAAGAGAAGTGAACTCTGTACTTAACTCGGAGCTACCTTCTGGAATAGTTTTTCTACAGCTTGACATTTCCCTTATTGTAAAATATATCACTCTTCATGCATTAGGCTCTTTTAATTTCAGAAGCCTGCCGGGATTGATGTTTCGTAAATCCATCTACATGTGTAATCCTTTCCTAGTACTTGGATAAATACTTTGACTCTCCTGCTTCAAGCCAGAGAACTAGAAAAAAATGGATCGTTTCTTTCATAGGAAAGGAAAAAGTCTCTCTACAGACAGAATCAGTCATCTCTTTCTAATCTTTTAAAACTATACAACTGAGTAATACGTTTGGGTTTGCTTGGATTTTTTAGCAGAACTGAGACAGAATTGGGAAATTATTTCTTGGAAAACCCCCAACCTATAAAGTTACAGGGTATTTTGCTCCAGCTTCAAGGGATTTTAGGTCTGTAGTGCAATTTTAATATACAGACATCCTTGTCAAGTCATCCCCTTGTTGCTACAGGGTGTTCTATGCTTTCATCAGAAAGTTAACATCATTTGCACCTGCCTGAGCCTGTACATTTGAATTTCAGAGTGACTTTGTATACAAGTTGCCAACTGGTGTACCAGAGCTGTGGTAAATAGTCCTCTCTGTAAGTGCTCACTAACTTCTGTTTATGTAAATATGAACTGAAAGCAGTCCCATAGTGTGTTGGAGTATATTTGCAAGACCATTTTGCTCACAGCTATTGTAATACTGTATATTCTAAAAATCCTGTTCTTCTCAGTACTGCTTTCTACACCAGACATTGGGTTTATCCCAGGAAAACTTATATTATTGTTTGCATGCTACTAGAGATGCAGCTGGAGCCTCTCTTTCCTAGGCTCTGGACAAGCCTATATTAGAAGGGAATTGGTGCCACAGCTGAAAAAATTCACAACTAGACTCATCAACATGATTTTTCAAGTAAAAGGCTCAGGTGCCCCCTTTTTTCTTCTTGTGTGGCACCAATACATCTTGTAATTGCAGTGTGATGTGTAGGATGCTACCTGGGCAGAAGTACAAGAATGCTACAGGCCAGCTAAGGTAGAACTTTCCAGAAAACACTGAAATGTAAAGGATCTTATTGCAGGACATGTTTCGGATGTGCTTATGAGAACCATATAAACAGCGAAGGAAATACGGACATTATGCCAAACACTCATGGGAAAAGGGGTCATATCTCTTACAATCGCCACCATCTAGTGTCTGATATACTTGAACTGTACTACGTGGTGTGTCCATGAGTTGATTATGTGCTGGTTTATATGAACATGCAGCTCTGAAAAGGGATTTTATTTTTCTAGATTCTTGTTTTCACCCGTATTAATATGTGGGCTGGTTTTTCTGGGGTAGAATTAATTTTCTTCATAGCAATTAGTGTGGGCTGTGTTTTGGATTTGTGCTGGAAATGGTGTTGATAGTATAAGAACTTTTTTTGGTACTGCTGAACAGCAATTCCACAGAGTCCTTTCCTGCTTCTCACCCCACCCCACCCCACCAGGAAGGAGGCTGGAGGCGTACAAGAAGTTGTGAGGCCACAACAGCTGATGCCAACTGACCCCACTTGATCAGAGGAATATTCCATACCATATGGTGTCATGCTCAACATATGAAGCTGAAGGGAGGAGGGGGAAGGAGGGATGTTCAGGGTGATGGTGTTTGTCCTTCCAAGTCCTCACTGTGCATGATGGAGGCCTACTTTCATGGGTATGGGTGAACACCTGCCTGCCCATGGGAAGTGGTGTATCTATTCCTTGTTCTGCTCTGCTTGCATGTGTGACTTTTGCTTTACTTTTTATTGAACTTTCTTTATCTCTACCCACAAGTTTTCTCACTTTTATTCTTTTGATTTTTCTCCCCATCCCATTGTGTAAGGGAGTCGATGAGTGACTGTGTGGAGTTTAGTGTCCTGCTGGTGTTAAACCACAACAACATTTCATGAAACAAAAAAACCCAAACGTTACTAATCTGAGGGAGGATGCAATTTTTTGCTAAAGGACGATACATTCCATTTATTCTTAGATGTTATAAACTGAATAAAACACAAGATGAATGCAGATATGCTTTTTATATTTACTGTGTACAACACTCTTGCCAAAAGATGCCACTTCTCTAGTCAGCCTTCTATGCCTCATACTGTCAGTAATTAGGATTACTGTAATAAAAAGTACCTTGAAGAATATTAAAATTAAGCTTGTGCTAAAATATGTCTAAGCATTATAGACCAGACCTAGCACTTTGAATATCCTTTTGGAATGAGAAGAGTCCTGTAATATAGAAAGCATCAGCTTAAAAATTGCCCTTTGGGGAGAGAACAAGCTTGGATGTTTTGATTTTGATTTCTGTAAGGCAAAATGCTATGGGCAAATAAGAGATCTGAAATGCTGCTCTGGGAGATAACACTGCACTATTTTATCAAAAATCGGTTTTGCTTTTTTGTCTGTTGTGTCCACACTCCACAGCCCCCTGCCCATCACACTTAGAGTTCAGTGAGAATGTTCTCCCAGAATTCATGAAATTGCAAGTAAAGATTTAAAAATCAAGATGTGGCTTTATCACAGAAGAATTTTTCATCTCAATTGCAGATGTTTTTCCCTTGCAAAAGAGGGGTTAAACTTTACAGGAAGTTTGGCTGTGAGTTTGGACACTGTAGTCTAATTGGATTTCATTTCATGCGCATATTAACATAAGCTGTGAGTGGGTCTGAAGCAGTCTAGCTGATGGATGACTTTTCTCCCTAAGGTGGCACATTGCCACTGGTGCCAGAGACTCCTTAATGCACTAGAGGAGATGTGGCAGGTGCAATGTTCTCGCCAAAGGCTTGGAATACCTGCTCTGTCTGGCTGAAAAAGAATGGATGTGTCCATGTTTTGTCTTGTGGATCCTAGCATGAGTCCTGTGACAGTTGTGTTTTTAAAATATGACTTATACAAAATATAATTTTTTTACCAGGTACTGAATTTTCTTCTAAAGGACAACAAGACAGTCACTCTTCTGTATATTTCATTTGCTATCAGCATTATCCACTTGGCTGGCTTAGTCACAAAATAGGCAGACAGAATAAAGCCAGGAAATGGTAGCCAAATTGGCAATATCCTTAATCCACTGCCTGCATCTTTTACATCTGCCTTGAATTTTCATGGTGTCAGAAGTTGTATGCATGCTTTCTGAAAAATTATGCCCTTTTCACAGGGAAAAAAAAAATTAAAAACTTCCAGGGGTTTTTTGGAAGGCATGTGCTTATAAAAGATCCTTGGACATGACTTGATATCCATTGCAGTTTGAAAACAAAACCACAAACACACTCCCCCTCCCCAAAACAAAACCCAACTGGACAAACACCTTCCCCCAGTCTCTCACCCCCCCCTNCCTTCCCCCCTTCTCTCCCCCCCCCCTTTTTTTTTTTTTTTGCTAATTTATACATTTTTCTATGGCACAAGTTGCCAGTTTCCAGTATTTTCAGGAGTAGGGAGGCAAAACTGTAGAAATTGTGACTAATATTACTATCGGAGGAAAATTTCAGCTTACCATCACTCTTGGCTCTTTCTGACACTAGCTGCTGATAACTGAATTTACACTTCTGGTAATTTATTCAAACTACTTACTAATGCAAAAACAGTGAGTCCCTAGATTTATTGATCTGTTGGAGTAAAGCTCTTATCCAAACATAGAAAACATAATGTAATGCTTGTTTTTGCAACCTATTCTATAGCGTACACAAAGTTAACATAATTTTTCTTGTTAACTATTGGGCAGAGAGGGAGAATACCAAAAGTATGGTTAGGCATTCATAGCTAATGTAGATGTGTTACAGTCGCAACTTGTAATCTGAGTATCTGCACGCTTCTGGCTTGAAGGAGCGCTAGCATTTTTTTCAAGGAATGGGTGTGAGGATTTTTGTCTATGTCCATAGACAGTAATGTTGTGGAGAGCTCTGCCTGTTTGCTGATGTATTGGACTTGAGACTTATGATATACCCAGGTATATTCTGGGTAATTTGGCTGAGCAGAGGAGTGTGATCTTTATGTGGATCGATATCTTCAGAGGGATACACAAAGCTCATTGCTTGGAAAATATGAAGAAAAAGGACTTTGCATGGTTGGAATGAAGAGAACGGGAGTATGAATTGAGACAGAGGTGTTAAGTGAGAAAGTTTGATAAAGGGAAAGGTGAAGGGTAAGAAAAAATTGAAATGGGAAGAGGGAAAAAAAGAGAAGAATTGAGATAACAGTACCAAAGGGACACGGAGGATTGACAAGAAAAAGATGTGTTTGTGACTGGTACTACCGGTCTCTGCCCCAGGCAGAGAGCAAGGCAGCAGCGTGTTGATGTGAATTAAGCCTTATACTTCTCTGGTACAGGAACTGATTGCCCCATATGCTGTTTCTTAAAATTTTCATATCCATAGTCTTAAAACAGACTAAGTAGTCAGAACATGCTTTTTAGAACTCACTTTGGAGTGATGATGTTTCTGGTTGTAATCTTGCAAGTTGTTTTCCAAGTAGTTTGGAGAAGAGTAGAGCCTTGCAAAGTATACACAAATCCTCATGGTTTTAATTACTTTTTTTTTTTTACAAAGCACAGTTTCTGCTTCATTCTTTTTCCTTTTTACTCCTGCCTTTCAAGAAAGCAGCTGTTGGAGTATGTGTTCTTAAGCTGCTTTGTAAAGAGTCAGGAATCAAAGTAGCTCCTTTTGACATGCATAATAGCATTCATGAGTGTTCAGTAATCGTCACTGTTGTAACAGACAAGTAAAAATTAACTGTTCGTTTGTGGTCTTAAGACCATAATCTGAGATATTAATTTGTAGCAACTGAATGAGCTTGCAATTAAAATCAACTAACTCTATATTTGTATCTGGAAACATATATTTGTATTTGTTATTAAATTGATTTCTTTGAACTGCTATTTACAGTCAAGATGAACATTTTTAACAACTACAGTGCAAATCATAAATGTGATTCATGGCTTAAATGGTAGCTTACTGCAGTTGGTGATGCCCCTTTGCTGCCAATTACCAAAATGTAAACTCACAGGATTTTAAATTTATTTTTCACATAGTGCCTGAGCACTGAGAGAAGGAAGCGTAGCCACAAACAAATCAAATCAAATGGGTCAATCTTGGACAAAGACTGTACATTTTTTGCTGTGAGAAATCTGCAGGTAGTTCACCACTTGAAAGCATGAACTATTTCAGCCTGTTAGTTGCCTTTGAATTACCTGTGAGGTGATTTCCCTATTAGACCATGGACATCTTGTGGAAGTCAGTGCTCAGAAAGGACTGTGCTCCATAAGCACTCTCTTCTTGTGAAACCCCAGTGGGTTTCAATGGGATTATTAATTTAGTTATTAGATGATTCTTTGGACTGTAGCACTATAAAAGTAAGAACAACAACAAAAAAAAGAGCACCAAACAACAACAAACAAACCCCAAAAATCCTCAACACCAAAACCCCAAAGTGCAAATGAGCTCTGCAAATCTAATCTTCACAAAGAATATTATAGACATAGATAATAGATAAATTAAATTTTAGCTGTAAGAGGAATATGTTATTGTCATTAAAAGCATCAGTACCCAAATTCTTTAATGAGCTGCATGCAGTTTCCACTTTTTCAGAGGAAGTGATTTTCTTTGACGCTTTGCTGACTGCAGGGAAAAGTGTATCCTCTCCAGGTTTCTGTAAGTAGCCATTACTGTCCTGATGTTGCGGATTCATAGGTGCAATGTTAATGAAAAGAAACAGTGATCGAGTTGCATTTTAGGTAGTCTCTTTCAGAGGCCACATCAGATACAAATGGATTCAAATACCAAGGTTAAATTTCTGTCTTCAACTTAAAAGCAGTGTTATATTTCGTGTACTAGCTACTCTGAAAGTGTACTCTTCCTGGACTAGTTGCGGTAATATTTGTGACTAAAGTAAAGCCATTTGATCCTTAATCTGTCTTAAATGGTTTTTATCCCTCCTTGATATTTATATTATGAAGTTAGCTATTCTTTCTCAGCATTTATTTTTCTAGCAAAATAAAGCTGTCCACTCTTGACTACTCTTTGCTGACATTCCCTTTTTTCTAATCACTGTAATAGGTCCTCTTTGAATTTGTTCCAGCTGAAATTGTTCTTGCATAAATGTGACAAAATCTGAATGTACTATTTTAAGTGACATCTTACTGAAGATGCATAAAAGAGTGCTCATTGGATAGGTCCTGAAGTCAGAGTATCAACCTGCATATCTCAGAGCCAGCTCTATTCCTAGGCTGCACATGAATACTTATACTTTTAGATTGATCCTAGGTAGCATCCAAGAGTCTATTGTATTTAATTGTCGAATACAAATGGATATTTTTAGAAGTGGTGCGGAAATGGTGGCAATGTGGATTACATACAGCTGTATAGCTTTTAGGTCTCTGTTCTCTGTGCTGATAAAGGAGTTAAGTGTGTGGTTTATGCTACTACAGATAGTGGCTTAGTGAAAATAGGAATTTTAGCAGAGATTTTTCTTGTTCTTAGTCTTGGATGTATCTGGCATATGTTTATAAAAAGGGGTCAGTCTTTCAGTTTTTCTTTCAACTTTGGGGACATGTAACACTCAAGAAAAATAACTGCCTCTTATGCTAATAGTATTTCTGTTTGAATGGATGTTGGAAAATTTATTGTAGTTGGGAACGTCTTCCTTGAAATCCAGTTGTCTGGTATAGTAAGAATTCATATATTTTCATTACAACCTGCAGGTTTTGTCTACTTAGCTTTTCTGTCTAAGTAACACTGTTTTCAACACACACATAAAATTTCACTCCCTTGTACATGCCATAGAAAGCAGTCTTTTCTGTAAATACTCTTCAAGTTTCCTGCTTTTTTTCTAGGTGGGTTGGTGGAGGTGACTTTTGTGTGACAATGAAGGCACCACCAGAGGGTGAGGCACTGAACAAATATTATAAGCACAATTTTGTATTTGTTCTATCAAGTTAGGGGTAAGGAAGGATTTAGGTACCTATATCTGTTTCAGTGCTGTTGGTGCACACACGAAGCAGGAGGAAAGCACCGTAGGTTTCTCTACTGGGTTTGTACACACACGCTTATATAGGTATATATACTACTATATGCTAATATGAAACTAGTGGTCTATCTTGGACGATTTTGTTATTTGCATTAGATTACACTTTAGCACTCCTGAATATGGGAGGCTGTGGTAATTGCCAAGGGAGTCCTGTTTGGCTACAGCACTGTGTGATTCCTGGGTCACTAGTGCAGTCAAAAATAAAAACAAACCTTGATGTTTGCCTTTTCACAATAACCTGAAAGGTAGAATTATGGAACTGTATGCTTTGACTACTTTTTTGTGATTTCTTTCGTTTTATTGATGCTTCAGACAGAATGTTCAAATGTTGTATTTTAATTTGGGATTTGTAACAGGACTGGATTTAGAAACTTTTTCACCACCTTTTGATCTGTAAGGCCATGTGTTCAGTCCCTCTTTAAAGGCAGCTGTTTCCTCAAATGCATGAATCAGGATTTGTACTGTTCATTTTATGTAAGGTTAAGGATGTTGCCATTAAGGTTTCAGTGCCTCAGCTCACCCAGCTGTATTAAGATATTAAAAATTTCTTACTTTACAAGGATGCTTTCAGTTTTAATTCCTTTAATGTCTACAAAATACTTTCATAATCTTATATGAAGGAGCTAATCAGTGCCAAGTGTTAACAAGCCCAAGTGCTCTGAAACTGCCTAGTACTGAACTCCAAGTATGAACAATGTACCCTTTTTATCACATGAGTTTCCAAGGAAATAGTTTACCTGGAATTGCAGCATGTTGGGATTTTTTAATGTTAGTGGAAAGGCTAATTTCTGTGCAAACACTAACTTTTGTATCATAACAGCATGAGGTTTTATACTCGGTCACAGTAATAGGGCTTGAAAGAGTGCAGAGACAGGGAAAGCCTGAAGACTTAGATCTCACCTAGTGAAAAGATATGAGAGCTTAGAGCTTAGTTATTCAGAATATGAATAACTGTGCAGGGGATATTGTAGCAGCCTTCAGTTCGGTATCTACCTGATTTAGAGTTCCTTTGCAGTGAGCCAACAAGAAGGGCTCCTTGGGGATATATGAAAATCTGGCCCTCCAGTATTTTCAGCTGATTTATCTTTTTGAGTGAAGTCAGTTCACAAGACAGAAAAGCAGTGCCTTAAAAAAAAAAAGGGGGGGGGGNNNNAAATTACATGATAAATGTACAAGTAATTAATGGACACTTTTTCATTACTGTCATTATTTCTGTGGCTTTTAACAGTTTTACCTGTGACGTGACATTTTGAACAGCAATTTCATCGTGATCTAGAAAATACAAATTAATCAGCACTTAATCTATTTTTAAAAAATTAAACATCATGTAGAAATGTAATTCAAAAATTAGTGATAGAAGTAGCACAGAAATATCCTTGGTTCTGCTAATAACAATTTACATTTATGTACCATTTGCCATTAATTTTCACTCATTTAATTCACACTGTATTTTGTTAACTGCTAGGTTGACATGCTTGTATTGAGCAACCTGAGTCACCTCCGAGGGCAGAGCTCGTGATCAAATGGCTTGCAGCAATCGCAAAGCTAGGTGGAGGTGGAACTTTTGGCCCTAGATAAAGGATCCATGAGGTGAAAGTAAGTGCTGAGGGCTACTCTGTTGTGATTAGATGGGATGTCAGCCTGATCCATTTGGTCAACTTAGAGTCTAAGACATTTACAAAAGGGGGTAGAAAGCTCGTTCTAACCAGATGTGGGGTGAATATGTTCTTTCAGTATATTCAGCTCACTTGCATTTTGTTAGGGTGGATTTTATCATCATGGGCATGAAGAAACCTAGCTTTGTTGTTGACTTTGTGTGTGAATTCAACTGCACCACTTCATTTTTCAGTGTGTGAACTGCTATGCTTGTTTCTCAGGATCCTGTGAAAATTGTAGGAAGACCACCTTAAAAATATCATGTGTCTCTCACCTGAGCTGTGGCTACTTTGGGAATTAATAATATTGTCTTTTGGACACACTGTAGGTATCCCCTAAACATATTTTAAAATGTTTTGACTAATTTTTTTTCTCATTCTTATCACCAAAAAATGTAAATACCAAAGTTAAGGTTTCCTACCACCCTGACTGTTTGATAGTTGACAGTGGAGTTTTATCTTAGCTGTTTTTAAGTACTGTAGGGAGCATCTTGGGAATTTTGCTGTTGATTTTTGTGACACATGGGTTGTGGTACTGTTTCTTCAACTGCAAAACCATCAATCTGGAACCTGTTGGAGGTTCTTGTTAGAATCTCAGTAGTAACATATCACACTTATTAATGAGCTTTTCATAAATTTAGCTTCTAAAGACATTTACATGTGAGCCTATCAGTATCAGCCTATGAGGATCAGCGTTTGTATGAGGATTTTCTTACACAGATTGCTGCCTATTCACTGATCTGGGTGACACGACAAAAGCAGATAGATGCTGCAACAACAGACTGTTTATATCACTCTGAATCCAGCAGAGCTCTGTTAAATGATGTTTGTTTCTTTGTTCCTTTCTTCTCTCCATAGCTCTTTAGTCTCTCCTTTGAATGAAGGTGTTTTGCAGTGCAGTACTTGATTTCAGGAGTGGGGGAAACAGGGCTGTTGGCTGGCTGGCACTGTTGGGCAGGTTACAGCAGGTGGCACTATTTGGTGACTTTTGCTTAACACCGTTTATTATTTCAGTGCACATGAATATGTTGATATGTGATCATTTTTTCAATTGGATTTTAATGGAAAATCTGCATAAGGTAGCCAGTCTGAAGAAGCAGGTACATATGCCCTTTCTCCTAAGGAATAGTAACACAGCTCCTGTATACTTCAGTGTAGATCAAATGTGTCAAAGACTGTGATGTGTTATATTATTAATAAAGAAAAAGACCTATGGAACTAATTTTTGGACTGATACTTGGACTAGGTGTGCTGGACTCTTGTGAAATTTCTGGAGGAGTAATAATGCTTAACTTCTATCTATCAAGGGTTAATTATTTTTAAAGGGCTTAGAGATCTCTACAAAAAAAATCTGTTTTTAACACGTAGCTTTATTTTCATGTTATCTTTATTTTATCATCGTGTCATAAGAGGTAAAGAGAAACCTGGTCTTGCTAAGATGATATCTCTGCTTATGATGGAGGGGAGATTTGTTGTTGCATTGCTGTTCCAGTGTGGTAACTTACACAATAAATGCATGTTCTATTAAGCACACAGATGAAAAACTGTCTAGGTGTGTGCACGTATGTATTCATTTTAAAGTCAGTCTACCCTCACTAGTTTTGCACCTGGAAGATTTCTTTCAGCCACTTGACTAACAGGGATGTCAGTAAAAGCATAATTGATCCAATTAGATCACAAGAAAAAATAAATATAGTTCAGCTGATTTCATATAAAGTATGGCCATTTAACAGCTGTGTTAAACATGTCTGAAAAGCTACAGATAAATTGTTTCTATCAAAAATAAAAAAATGATGTGTCTGGGGGAGAGAAAGCAGTTTGCCAGCAAGCACTGGTTTCTGCCACTGCTCTTTTTCTAATGTAACAGAGTTATTTTTAGCACTAGAAAGTGCAAAACATGTTTAAGAGAAATAGGCTGGAAAATGTGACATGCACTACCCATCTTTGTGGGTGGATGAGGTTTCTCTATCTGGGTTGTGCTGTTTGCTCTCATTTGCATCCTCTTGCTGAGCATCATGCTTTTATGAATTACATATGTGTTTGTGGCTTAGAAGCCCTATGCGAGCATATTAATCTGACTAGAAAATATATTTAAATGATATAACATGAAAGCCAGTAAAGTTTTTATGATCCATTTTGTTAAGAAATAATTCCTCATGTTTTGACTCAATAGTTACACTTTGTTTATCAACCTTACACTAATAGCAGAGTTAGACTGAGAAGGATGCACTTAACATGGTATTAAAATAACTTTATATTTAGCAGGAGTGGGAAAAAAGCAAGTACTTCATGTTTATTTCTAAGGATGAACAGAATCTTTTGGAACAGAATAGGGAAAAGGGGACTGGAGATGTCTATTTCCTTGCTGCCTCTATTCTCAGTTCTGCCACCGGCCTCTTGGGATAAATGTTTCCATTTCTATGTGAGTTGCATGCCTTAATCTTTAAAATGAGAATGGTGATTATGAACTTTTTGTTTACCCACTTGTACATGTTTGGATGAAAAGCATTGTGTAATGGTTTATTAATTCTCATATGTTTTGCTTCTGCCATCTGCCTATTTGCTGGCCTGCTTATTCAAATGGAAGGACCTGGGCTACACCCTGAATTTTTTTCATCTTCTCTTCAGTGTGTCCAAAATTGAGAGCTTGGCTGATGCTGATTAACTTGTGATTGGGTAACTTAATCTTAGGTAGAAGAAAATAGTTTTCCTGAGGACTACCTATTTACTAGTGGTCAGAAGATTGCGGAGTACAGAGAACGTCTCTGCTTCTCCAGACACACAGTAAAGAGAAAGTTGAGGGGGACGATTTTTGTGTGTATGGAATCTGCAGCTCCTGTTATCTTCTGGTCAGAAAGGGAGAATTTGCCTCCTAGTTGCAGATACAGCTGCTTCACTCATTAGGTTAGTGATTCACACCCATTTAATTTGCATGTCTTCCAGATTGCTGGTTATTCTTACCAGGTAGAAAATGATTCCTTGTTCGAGCGAGACACTGTCTGTATTTTCCCTGTCACACTGCTGGTCACTGTGATAACTTCAGTTCATTCCGCCTCTGTTCCCTGCCCCCAGGAATTCTGGAATTAAAGATGTTTGAGCTCAGTAACTTTAGTTATATTTGACCACATTAGTCAGCTATTAAGTGCTTCTGGTCCTGTCACATCACCATCTGATGTTTTCTATTCAATTGTTGCAAAAATATACTACTGAAAGTTTACAAAAATCCTTCTAAAAAAAGATTTTACTTTCCCCCCTCTCTGTTCTTTTTTATTTACACACACTTTTCCTTTTTGGAGCTCTTTTGTGGGGAGGAGGGAAAGAGGAGTAGTCCTCTACTGGGAAAAGAATCAATGTAGCTAATTTAATTTTTTCCTTAAGAGAATTCACAAGTAGGAAATAGTGAGCTTTGCTTTCCTTGATCAGGAACATAGATGATTTACCATAACAGTATTTAAAAAGACTCAAACAACACATATACATAGACACATACAAGATGCTTATCAGTTGAAATTATTTGCCCAGGCTGCCTTCTTGCCCTGATGGGTGAATGCAGGGATTCACAAAATTTCTCCACCAAGAAATCTGTTGTTATTTTGCTTTTAAGCTCAGATGGAGGACGAACTGAGACACAGAAAATGTAAACCATTGGTTCCTGTCCTATATCATCCCAGTAGTCAGTAGCCAAGATAAAAACATACCCTGGTTTTGTGCATGTTTGGTTCTTCTTGGATTGTACCATAAGCAAAGCAGGCTGGTATCAGTTCTGAGGTAGACAACAGGCAACATTAGAGAGCTAATATAAAAGGTTTTCCTGAAGAGAAAATATTGAATTTATAGTAATTGTAGACAACATTAGGAGCGTTTTTTTTTGTTCCAGCCAAATCTTCAGAACTAAGAAGAAGAATGAAGTGTAATTACCATTACTCGCATTAAAGATGTTTCATAAACAGTCCTTCTCCTTAAAAAGGGATTAAAGAAAAAAATCATCTGGTTTATTGGCTTTTTAGTCTGTGTGGCATTTTGCAGCCAAGTTTGCCTATTAACCATTTCAAGAACTAAAATGCGTAAGTATCCTGTTAGATATAAACTCTCACACAATCATATAAGCTCAATCTAATACAGCTCTGCAAGTGCAATTTTTAGTACTGACCTGTTGAAAGCATAAGATTTTAATTTCAAGATGATCACCGGGTACCTACAGAAGGAGAAATCATCTCAGCTTTGTGTGTAGAATAATTTAGATTACCTGAATCTTACTTATTTCAAACTTTGTCTAACTATCAGCTGTGCTGAAGCCATCCTTGGGTATCTGAAATCTATTATCTAAATGTGTTTGTTGGTCCCAGTGACTGAGATAATTAAGGTTGTAACCTTCATGTAAGTTAGACAACTAGAATTTGGGGTAATTCCTTGTGATATCTTGAGATCTTCAGGTAAGAAAAGTCTTTGGAGTTTTGAAAGAGACTATGACATATACAGCCTTGATTAACAAGACTCAGGTTTCAAATGTGCAAGTTGACAAAGCTACCTGAAAAGGCAAAGGTCTGTGGAGGAAGGGCCGCAGAGTGTTTTCCAGGTTGACTGGGCACCATTATCATCTGTTCACATTTGGGGGAAGTGATGTTGTTGCCTTTTGGATAAGTGGTGTTGTCCAGATGCTGCCTTGCATTTAGTGCAGTCAGCTAAAACTAGAATAGAGCTATCTGTGAGGGAAGTGGGCAAATAAAGGAAAATAAACTGCCAAACAAATTCCAAACCTCAGAAGATAAAAATGATTTTTTAGATTTAAATTCATACCATGCTACTTCTTTTAACATGCAGAATGGTTTTTTTTCAGTGTTTTGTTTTATCAGCTTTGGATGCCTTAATGCCCACCCTTGCCAGTTTCTCAAGGACATATATTTAGGTCTTACTGCAAGGTTAGTGTCTCTAGTTGGGTGCTTTTAAATGAATAGGCCATATAATGTTGCTCACTGTCCATTATTCAGTTTCCTATTTTCACAGCTTTTATGAGAATATGAATGATTAAAGATCAAAAGAATAAACTGGCAGAGGTTCGTTATCTTAGAGCCATTTGTAAAATAACCACTTTGAGAGGCTTTATGGTTTACATAGCGTTGTGAATATTAGTATGAATTTCTCTTTGCTTCTGCAGGTGCTGGTTTGCAGAGACAAATATAACCTCCAATTCCCAGCACACTGATCTGTCTAAACACAATTTGACATGCGTTGCTATTAGCTTAGCACCTTATCAAATAATGTGCCCTGATAGAGATAAAAGGTTTTACAACCTTACCGCCTTTGTTTCTGTGTGCATTCACCCACAGAGACAGCTCTGCAGCAGCTAATAATTAACACAAAAGACAAAGACAAATCTATATGGCTCAGTGTTGGAGGGTCCAACATGCATGTTAAGCAGCTGGGGAAGTGAAATGTACAGCAAGAGGGTCTAAAATGGAATCTTAAACTGAGGCTTTATAATGAATTAAAGTTGGGCTTTGAAAAGTCTCATTTTTACATGATGGAGCAGATGTCAAAGGTTGTCTAGAAATCAGCATGGTTCTGTGTGTCAGAGCATTTACTGAAGTCTTCAGAGAAGCTCTCACTGCTCTGTTAGCTGTAACTGTGCTGCTTTGCATTCCAAGTGTAAGCAAAGTATCTGAGGAACGAATTAAGTGTGCTGAAAAAATCACCAGGGAAATTATATGAAGTGTTCACTGAATTGAACCTTTCCCTCCTTGTTAACTTAAATTTGGTGTCTTTGTAGGTATACAGAGTTTTAAGCTGTAGCTTGGGGGACTAAACACAAGGCCATGCTGACTTTTTCTGGCTATTTTTCATTCAGAGGTCAATGAGGCCCCCTCATTTTCTTGAGTCATCCAGCACCTTTAACCTGCCTGGCAATAGAAATGTCATCTTAGCCAGACTAGATACTCCAAAATGGGAGCTGTTTTGACACCTACAAGGTAGCTGGTCCAGCACTGTACAGGATGGTGAAGCCATTTAGTTTCCCTCTGCTTCCAAAATCTAGTCAAGTACTTCAAAAGTGAAAATCTTGGTTGTGACTGCTAAAGCTGTATTTCATCATCTGAATAAATCTCCAGCCCCAATTAACTGAGAACAATGAGGTTTTTAGTAGTTTTAAAAATCAGATCAAAATTCTAGTTACCTGTAAAGATTGTTTTGTTTTTCAGGAAAATCAATTCAAGCCAGACTTTTAGAGATATTTGACAATCCAAGTACAAATAGATGCCATGAGGAATTTCAGAATTGTGTGTCTTCAGGTGCTTTTAAAATGCAATAACCATCCATCTATGCTTTAATGCTTATGAATGTCTCAACAGTTTGAATCTGGGTTCAATTCAAAGTTTGCTTGAATATGAATTCAGAGGCATGTTATTTTTTTTCCTATTAAATGCAACCTACTATCAAAGAAAATGATCCTTAAGTGTTGAAAGGATAATGCTGCAGTGAAAATATTTAGGAGCAAGAGAAACATGGAAATATGTGACTTTTTTTCCTAACAAAATGAATAGGAGAAACTTAAGTTTATTATCGATTGTATTGCTACACTGACTTTTAATTTATCACCCCATCAAAATAATAAAATTAAGCTGGAAGATCCAAATGAGTTCAAGCTCCAAGTGCCCACAGAGAGAGTAGGCAGAGTAAGTCAGAGAGGAAAGAGTGATGCTTGAAGGCTGTCGATAGAATGGATGTTTCACTTGGAAACTTTATGGTGTTGTGCTGATCCCAACATCCACATCAGATTTGCACAATTATAATTTGGCTGAAATTTTATAGGTAGGCTAGGGAATTTTGGTATCCGTTTATCACTGAGTTTCAGTAAGACTTTGTAGTCCTTTGGAAGTCTTATTGGTACTGGTTTTTTATTCAAGTTTTCCTTAAACACATCTCTGAACATCTTGTTATGGTAAATTTGCATGTTGTCACTTTGCTTCCTGACATAGCTTTCCAAAGGGATATTTTTTGCCTGGTATTTAGTGTTTGGTGTCCTAGGAAGCTGATTAGAGATATTGCATCTTATGTCCTGACTTGACTGGCAGCGGTGACAATTTTTTTAAATTTTGTGAACCAGCATGAATTCAAGCACATTTCGTGTGCTGTAGAGGTGTAATGGTAGGCCCCAGTCCTAATTTCTGTGGGTCTGACAAATATGCAGTGGAAGCAGGCTGTGCTTCTGCTCATGATCTGATTGAAACTTTGATTTTTGCTGTGTGCGTATGTGAGAGCCTTAGTAGTACAAGTGTGCCAAGCCTTATAAATTCAGCATCCCACTAAGGGCAATGGTCTCTGTTAATCAGCAAGACTGGGCAAAATGGTGGAAAAAATCCTTCTTATCAAGTTCTTTTTATCTGTCTGAAATACAACTGTTTGCTCGCTGTTTGCGTTCTAAACCATTGAACAAGATTCAAGAGATTACCCGGCTACCAAAACCTACACATGAGTCTTGCCTGAGTTGAAAAATGGTAGAAGACTATATGGGCCTGAGTAGCTGCTTCCCTATGATTTGTGTGTTCAGCAGCTGTCTCTTAAGCACTAAACTTACAGTGCAACAATGTCAGGGAAGGCAAATCCCCTCATAAGGTCAAAGTGTAAGGCAGTCTGTGCTGCTGTTCTTTGAGCATGCTGGTAAAACAAAGTAAGGGAAGAGGATGGAAATCAGGAAGAGACCTGCAAGAGCAGTGTTGGGCTGGGCTGATGACAGGCTTACTACCCTGTCCCTCCTGTATCTAATTTTCTTATCTTCAACAACCACTGAAATTTTCTAAACTGTACAGCAGGGAATAGAGAGCAAGTGTCTGAAGCCTCAACTGTTATTATTGTCAGTCAGTTTCTTTATTTGTGAAAAGAAAGCTTATAGAGAAGCATAAATTTTTAAAATAATTTCATTAGTATCCTTTATCAAGACTGTTATGCACCTAAAATAATATTTAATTAATATGACATATTTGTGGTTTAATATTTTCTTTTCTATTAGCTGGTGAAAAACTGTGAGATTTACCATTTCTGTCATGACCAACCCAAGAACCTCTTCATCTTTCTTCCTGATTTATAGCTCACAGAATGAGGACAGAAGTCACTGAGTTGTGATAGTTGCTCTGCCTGACCCTGCTCTGGCAACTTAGCTTTGTTTCAAGGATTTTATTTTGTGTGTGAAGCTTTTTGGGAAGGCTGCTAGCAAGGTGTAGCATGATGTTCTTATAACTCAAGCAGTTTTCTCATGTGGTTTCACATTGCAGAGCAAACTGTGCATTGAAACCAATCAGTCCCGAGAAGATGAATATTAACATCAATTTTTATTTGCATTGTACCAACTTAGAATTGTTGGTCAAGTACAGCAGCCCTTTTGTGAGCTGTACATGTCTAAGAAAATAGTAACTCCAGTATCTGATTATACATTGAGGCCACACTAGGTGAGTGCAAGAGCTAGAAGACAAATGCAACGTAAACTGGAGGTGATAATAGCTAGTGGAACAGCCAGGAAGAGTGAAGCTTGTGGCCTGAAAGGTAGCAAGAAGAACAATAGAGCCTCAAGACCCTCCCTGGAAGCTGCAAAATGAAATCTGAAGCAAAAGTTGTGCTGCTATTTCTCATGGAAAGTAGAGGTGAGGACTGATGCAGAGGAACATCATGTACCTTTTGACATCAAATCTTTCTTGGCAAACAGGCCAGATCAAATACATATGGGTCTGTATCCTAAGCTATTCAGGTTCTTCTGTGACCTTGAAAACCTTTCCCTGAAAGATTTTGGCACATTTCTTACTTTAAAGAACTAAGGGAGGAAATTGCATGCACTACAGCTTTCTTCTTCTTTTGTCACTCATATTTTGTTTTGTTTTCCATTGAGGAATTGTTACGGTTTTTGTCTTGTGAGCTTTATGATGAATGGCCATGGACATCTTGAGCAGTGAGCTTTTGCCTGTCAAAAGTAACTGCATTAATGTAGCACACAAGCAGAGATTAAATAATAGAAACTAATGGTGACTCTAACTTGGATGTTCCTAAGTTTTAAAAACTATTATGTTGAGCAAGGAAGCTTTTGATTAAGTTATGAAAGACATGACTTCCGTGCAAATTTTATGATTTGTTGCATTTCAAATCAAGTTAATTCATTCCTATGAATGCTTCTCCCTTCAGTGTCTTGAAGTTCCACAGACATAGTTTTGTGACCATTTGCATAATTATCTAAATGGGCAACTCTTTGTTGTCCATCATACTTTCCCCCTCAGGATTTCTTGATTTTTTTCTTTTCTGCAATCTTTTGAAGTCCAGCCCAGGATTTCTGGGGTGTAGGTATTGGCTTGATTAACTTCAAAGCGACACACCGCTGATAATCACGCTAGCTTGTCACTTGGCCTCCAGCAGACACTGCAGTTGTGAATGGAATTGAGTAGCTTTACTGGAGCTATATTTTCTTTTTTTTTTCCCTTCCAAAGCAGTGGCAAAATAATTAAATATGAAGGTTCAACAATGTCACTCAACTATATGTTCATATGCTAGCTAATAGTATCTGTTACAGCTTTAAATGTAGAGAGGTATATGATGCCAAAATATATTTTGTCTCATGTTCACTCTTTTGCTGCCCCAAGAAGAATCCATAAGAATGTGGAGATTTGGCAGAATTATAACCAAATCCCTTTCCCAGGACATTGGGATTGGAAGTAGCATGAGACGTGGATTTATTTTTTAGTTTTAAATTTTTGGTTTTGGTGAACTAAAACTTGATTTACATCTAACAGACAACTGTGTCCCTGTTTTCTGTGCAGTACTAAAGATCCAAAGGTCAAGGCAACATATCTCGTTATGATAAAACTCTAAATCATCAGTCGCATAAAATCATTTTTATAAATCTCATCCTCTTAATGTCAGCTATGTGATACAATTACATTTCTTGCTGTACTAGTTTCCATACCTCATTGTTGTAATAAGAGATTGCAAGATATCATTTGGCCCTGGTAATAGATGACTCCTAATGATTAAATAGTTGTGGTCATCTGTGGGATGTGAAAAATTTTCCTGAAATGTTGACAAAGATAGCTAAGGGTTTTTAGGGAAGGGAGACATTTTCTTGATAGAGACTATCTCAGTATGCTGTTTTGGGATGATGTGGCTGCATTTCGTTTTTCCTAAGAAAACCCCATTTTCTAGCTTCAATTTCTGTGTGCAAATGATAGATACCCAAACTCAAGATCATTTAAATATGACTAGATTGAAAGTTAAAATGCACAGACTGCGAGAAAGGTTTGTTTTTCTGAGATGCAAAGCAGGCTTGCTAGTGAGCAGCATTAGATTTAATTATTCTTTGTAATGTGAATTAGATAAAGACAAGAAGGGAAAACATATATTTAGAGTTCTGTGAAACTCAATGTGTCGTGTGCTTGTTCGGATGGTAAATACAGAAACATTTAGAGGTACTATATATGTTGGACAAGAGACATGCATGTCAGAAGGGTTTATTTTGTTAGTAGTTAGAAATCAATGGAATTAGAGTTACAACAATAGGTCACAAATGACCTAATGATACGAACAAATTAGACAGTGAGGTTTTTTAGGGGACTTTAGGTATTTTGATGATACAGACACACCATGACTGCGTCTCTGTCAGCCTGTTACTCATTTGATATATTTCAGTTATTTTACAAAGGCTGTCTCTTGCAATGCAGTTCCATGCCCTCCGTCTTACATGGTTTTCTGCACAAATGGAATGTTGGGGTGTGCTCTGTTAGAGCATCCTCCTGGTCGCTCCAGAGACCACCTCTCGTCAATCCTGACAGGGCTCTCCCCTGGATTGATGAATCAGAATCAGAGGGTGGATCTCTGGGCAGTTCCCAAGTGCAAGCGTCAAGCCCCCCAAAACAACTAGCCATGCCTCTTCTTCCAGAACCTTCCCAGCGTTTAGACATCCCATAGGTGCATGCTGACTGTTTCCTCCCTTGTTATCACCCCGTTGGTTGATTGTACCCTGGTTCCTCCTAGTCCCCACTTTCCCTTTGGTTCTCGTCCTGAACTCCACCCTGATTTCCTTCCCTTAAAACCCTCTGTCCGAGCCCTCTCCGGGGGATATCTCTTCCGCCGGGACCTGGTTAATAAAAGCTGCTGTGGTCCAAGGAAGGATATTTCTCCTCGCTCGTTCTTTACCTCCGGGGTCTTCGGGCTTTCACCACCTCCTCCTCTGCCCTGAGGAGAGCGTGCCTGCTGCCCGCTCGCACGACGCCCCAGCGGCGGTGGCTGCCGACCGAAGCGGCACAGTTCGTGTCTGCAGGCGGGACCCTGGGCTGACTGCCTGCCTCTGACGAAGGGGTCTGGGGGCAGCTAGCCCCGATCGCCATGGCGATGGAACTGTACATGTTATGCAATAAAGCCCTGTAACTGACATCTGTAATGAAAGGGGAAATGAGAAATTAAGAATTCAGTCCTAGAAAAGCACTTGCATGTGTCATTCCAGAAACCAGATCTAACATAAAACACTTCAATTAATACTGAATACTGCATATTATTTGACTACAATTCAGAAAACTTTTTTTGGTAGGTCGCAGTGGGGTGGCTTGATTTAAATCACCAATTATAATCATGATTTAAGTCATCAGGCAGGAGCCCTGTATTTAAATAATTAATTTTAATCTGTACTTAATTATTTTCCTAAAGAAATTTCAGTCCTGTTGGTAGGTGTAAACAATTAAAACACACTGATTTGCAAACAGATGCAATCTTATGGTAATAATTAGCAGTGTATTTTGTTAATAGAGAGGGTACATTAAAAATACGTATGTGAGTAATTATCACACTTAATACACATTTACTCATATTGTTAATTTTTGCATTTTCTAGTATTAGAAAATAGTGAATTATGTTTGTTGTCTGCATTGAGGATCCTTTCTTAACAAGGGTTTTTTCAAGAAGCATGCCTTGGTTCATGAAACGTAAATTAAATGATTTGTTAGGTTACTCAAGGAACAAACCTATAAGGAGATGGATACGCAATTTTAAAAAATACATACTACAGAAATTTGACTCAGTTCTTTTGTTCAGTGACTACTGAAAATATGTTAGCTGTAGTGAATATCTATGCACAGCACACCGTATTTTCAAAAGTGTCTAGATACCAACAAAACCTATCTTTAGATGTCTAAACAACTTTCAGTATCTTTACCCATATATTTCAGAATCTTAGAGCTTGCAGTCTTGTAGTCTTCTGTATCTTTTTTTAATTTACAGATGGAAGAGAACACCATCTCTTTTGAAAGTAAAATTGATCTCCTCAATGAGTTTAACCCAGTGAAGAAAACATTATTGCCATTTTTAGTAGATGTTAACAATAAATATGAATTTAAATGAAAACATGGCTTGAATATGACTGATAAAGAAGGTTGAAATTATTTTAACCCTGCTTATTAAAAAAAAAAATCAGGAACACCAAGAAAACAGCATGTTTTTGGAAGAGCAAAACAAATAAAAACAAAGATTCTTTTGAAAAAACAACTCTTCTACAGCTGTGTTTCTCATGGCGGTAGCAAAATGGATATAGTAAAAAAGTTTGTAAAGGGGGCATTTATACCCTGTTAGATCAACAATCTATGAAATAAAGATTCCTGTTTGCAAGTGACACAGTGGCACCCAAAAAGTTTACATGGATGGCGTGGTTTAATTATATACTTAGCAGAAAATACTGTGATTGTGCTTTAATGAGGAAAGAATACACTCTCTCTGAAGTCTACGTTTATGCATTTATCACAGGTGTAATTAAGGAAATTTCAAAATATGTATAATATAGTGCAGAAAGTTTTCAACAAAATACTCCGTGCTTATTTAATAGCAAATGTGAGATTAGCAACTGCTAAAGCAAGGAAATGAAATAGATTTTAAAACCAAGTTCAGCTGTAGATCATAGCTTTGAAGAAAATGGGAGAATATGTCATAGGCAGATGTGCTGTGTTAGGTAGACTGAATGGTGTGATGAAATGCTTTTTTGATCTTTCTAGATGACAACAAAAGAAATAATTTCTTATTGCATTGGTCTTGATTACAGAACAGCAGCTGAATTCCTTCCAGACATAGAGATGCTCTAGAACCGGGAGAGGGCTGCATTGAGGTGGTGCTGAGTTTGCAGCAGTTCTGCACTTTCTCTGCAGCAATTGACTCCGAGAGAAGTCCCTGCTACCAGTACACTGGAGGAAGGGTTTGCACCAGAGCTCACTGCTGTCACCCATCATATCTGCATCTTTCACCTTATCAGCTATTTCTCGGCAGTCTTGGGCAGAATGGAAGTGGATTCATGACACATATGTAACCCTAAAAGTATCACTCCTGCTACACAATGCCTTCTCCCCAGCATGGTTTTATCACTGTTACCTGCTAAACAGTCTGTCTGGGGGTTTTGGGCAAAGCTGTGCAGCTTGACAGTAAGGGAGCCATTCTTTAGGTTGGTGGTATTTATCATCTCAAAAGGAATTGGACCTTTACCATGAAGCAGTGTACTGAAAATGGAGAGGTGTGTGTGCGATATTTTCATCCTTCTTCCCTATGACTTCATGAGAAGCCAGACCAACTGGTGCTGTGACGTGGGGAGAAAGGCAAATCTGCATTCTCTCCAGTAAGACCCTGGGAATGTTCTCAACTGTCATGTCAGATGAAAATTCATGAGTCTATTCTGTCACCATGTGAGGCAGCATAATAGAATATGGTCTCATTCGTATAAATTTCTGTTTTCTTTCCCTGCCACTTGTCTTTTTAGCTATTAAACAGGGTTAAGGGTCCTCTTGTCACTTTTATTAATACAGAGAATCTACATCAAGGAGTTTTTTGCCCTCCTATTCCTTGGAAAGTTTCTTTCAATGCTAGAATTAGAAGTGAGGATGAAAGCAGAAAAAAAATAGACATTGAGAAAAAGGTAGATATTCAGCAGCTCTTTTTCAGGAAAGAAAACTCAATGGAGATGATATATGTAATCAGATAGTTTAGAGACACTTCTCTTCCCTGCTGATTTAAGAGAGGGAAGTGAGATGTAAACAATAGATCAGCAGCCTCACCATGGAGCGTGTTAGAATAGACTACAGCCTAAATCCTTATCAAATCATCTTGAATATTAGGAGCTTGTTGATTTCAGCAGCTAAATGATTGCAGTTACTACAGGGATTTGCTCTTTAGATTTCCTAGCTCAGGGAACTGAACTTTCCCTTCAGGAGGATTACCATTAGGTCTATAGGATCTAATCAGCATAAACCTTCAGCCCAGCAGGCAGGTGTCACAGTAGCTGTTCGTTTGCAAGGTAAGTAGGTACAAGATGTGAGAAGTTCAGAATTAGTAATGCAAGTCTTCTGTCATTTTTATCATTGGACCCTGCAGGGAGGATCTGATTAAATGGATATTCAACTCTTTGCATTAATGTGAACCCAATTTTAATTTGCATATAATTAACAGCACAAAAAGTATAATTTTATTATTTGCTGTTGGAAAGCAGATCTGTGGTAGGAAGGAGCTACATACAGTTGGTGAAGTGTGATATAAATGATTTTATGTCATACCTCTTCTTTCTTCCTTTCTTTTTCTGCTTCCTGCAGCATATTAATTTCAACATCAGTTTTGTTTGGTATAAATTGCAACATCTAGATTTTTCCTGAACTAAGTTGCTTCATATGTTGCTTTGTTTTGTAGGTCTTCTATGTAAAAATAACCATCCTGTAGACCTGGTAATCTCCACATGCCTTGTATAGTTTCACAGAGATGTGTTTCAAGTTCTGTGCTACAAAACGCAGCCAAGCAATCTAATTTCGATTTCAGAAGGCCTTAATTCTGTCCACAGCTTCTTCCATGCATTTGGGAAGTGACAGGGAGAAAGTCATTTCACCTCACTGCACCTTGGTTTCCTGTCTCACTGTGGCCTAGCTGGTCTGTTTAGACTCTTTGCAGCAGGGTTAGAATAAGAAGGGAAGAATAGCTCCACTTACATGTTCACTACATGGGTCTCTGGCTGTTGTTGGGCACAAACTGCAGTAATTGAGAATTCAGTTTTCTATTAAAAGGATATTTTTATGAACCAATAAGTTATATTTAAATCAAAAAGTGAAATATGCCATTACCTTTTTGATTGGTTTATTTTTGTTTTGTTTTATTTTTACAACACGTGCTCCTGGGTTTGCACTAGAGCTTTATTTTGATCTAGTATGGCAATTGTCATAATCTTATATTAGCAGTTCTAGGTCCTTCTACCTGCTGGCTTGTGGGCATGACCTTTCTGCTCAAAAAATCATGCTCCAGAAATACATACCACCAAGGTCTCTTAAGCGGACAGGTGTAGTACTGCTATAAAACATTATATGCTGTGCTCTACCAGTAGTTGGAAATGCTGTAATTTGTCAGGTAGCTGAAATTAAATGATACAATGTAAAATCATTTGGTGTATGCTTCTATGTGCTGACTAGATGTGAAAAGCAGCACATAACATATATTCTGTGGAACCAACATATGAACCAATATATAGCACTGGTTCAGAGAACAGGATACGTTAGGAATCAAAGTATTACCAGATTTGATATATTATAGAGAAACTGTAACTTGGATTAACTGAATTTTCTAGAAGAAAACTCTTCCACCAAAGTTTATTGGAACTGATTTACACCAGATAATTTAGTCAAAGGTTTACGTGTTGAGTGAGATGTCTACCCAAATTCAGTAAAACTCAGCACAAGAAGTATCTTCCTGTAAGATTGTGTTGAAGTGGACCATCTGGGGAGTGAAATACACAAATATATGGAATAAATGCTAATTGCTGAACTGCACAGCTTTGAGTTCAAGCTTACACTTTTTTTTTCTTAATCCCTAGTTTGAGCAATGCTCATGGATGTGCCTTTCCCTTGCATTTACTTTAAAGTTATATGGAATGGAGTAGATACCAGTCCAATAATTAGCAGATATAATAGCATTTAGAGTCTGGAATCTGGTGATCCAGTATTCTTTTTAGCTGACTCTGGATTAAAACTATAGGTACATTGTGCCTCTTTACTGAGCTCCATTCTTTTGTGACTGTTTTCCTAACAGAGTAAGATGGATATAAGCCATCAGCTATATGAATGTTGTTTCATGAGACTGTAATGCTTATAGCTGGCAAAACGTAGGTTTTGTAGTGTCTTAGAGACTGAAAAGCCTTAAGACATCCACTTTCTAGGCAGCTGGAAATCAAGAAGCTCCTGGAAAGGTTCAGCAGCTGTTGCTTATGTAATTGTACCTGGATGCTGAAGCTAATTATGGTACTGTGATGTGAAACTGCTCTAATCTGGTTGCATTGATTATTTTAAGAAACATCTGTAATGCCATGAAGAATCTTTTAAATTATTGGAGCACTTGCAATTTTAATTTCAGCTCTCTCTCCCCAGTTTGGATACCTAGTACAACTTTCATTTATCATTATAAAATGCTCTTTGTATCCTATTTAGTGTATTTTCCTTGGGCCTGTGTGTGCCAGTCTCTAAGCAGAAGCAGCAGATCACTGCTGGAAAGGAATTACAGTAATTGACTGGTGGGGTCACAAACAGTTAACTCTGTGGGAGAGGTGTTAATGCTAAGTGATGCTATAATGGCATTTCTGCTCAAATAAATGATACCAGCATAGCAAGGTTTAGATTGACCAGGAAATGCAAGTAAGCAAGTCATAAACTAAAATGTACGTTCTCATAGCTGTAAAAAAGCTGTCATGTGCTGCCAGTGGGGCTTCATCAGTGAGCAAAAGGGTATGGCTGGATTTAGGAGGGATGCAAGTTTCAAGCTTATTGAGAAGGGACACAACAGGCAAAAGTTGAATTCAAGGGCTTCTCTAAATATGTAGGCTGAAAGCATGTACAGAAGAGAGGACTTTTGGGTGTGCGGTGTGCTTCAAATAGATTGGTCCTGTTACAGGCAACAAAGGGTGACACTGATTAGGCTGATATTAGACTGTTTCTGTGATGGCTTTTTCCAGCAGGGACATTGCTTATCCAAGTCCCAAGTGCCTCTTGTAGTTGGTATAATAAGGTATGTTATGGACAGTGTTGGCTCTATGTGTCTCATACTCCAATATATGTATGTGCTTTCTATCCATTGGTTCGGTACACACTGAGATTCACTGCCATGGAAGGGAACGGAGCACAACTGGAGCATTTTTCTCGTGTGGATGTTCATGGATGCTGTACTTTTTTGTCCAAGCAATAGCCATGTACCTCTGTAAATTAAAGAAAGATTTCTAGTTCTGTGTAGTGCTGCTCCTGGGTTGCAGCTGTGTACGAAACTGAAGGTTGAAGATGTAGAGATTTGTAATTGTAATTGCCTGTTGTCTTCTCTAGTCTAATTACTTTGTCTGATGTGACTGGGATCAAGTTGTAACTGGACATGGTAGCCTTTTCTTTGTCTAGATTTGGTAGGATGCTGGCAAATTCACGTACCCAAGACTTGTCTGGTTTCTGACTTATTAACCATAATTTTAACCTAAGTGATTAATAGTTGGTAGTAATTAGCATATTAGACTCGTATTCAGAAAGTATTTATTTTCTGAGGCACATGGAAAGCTTTAGAATGTAATGAACACAAATTATAATATAATGAAAATGGTAACCCTCCCATCCTTTTGTCCAAGGAATAGTTGGGCTGGGCTGAATGTACATATTCATATACTGTTTAATGTATTTTTGAGTAAGTGGTAACTAAATAATATAAGATTATCATAGTGACTGGCCATGCTGAACAAAAGCAAGATCATCAGGAGTAATTTACACCATTATAAGACAGAATATAATACAAATTGGTAGGTTTACTTTGTATCTGAGAGATTAATTGTAAACTTTCAATCTGCTGTAGGAACTGGGAAACCTGTGGGATCCCAGGAAGATGACTGACTCTATTGGCTTTGCCTGTATGCGTTGTGCAGAAATTGGGAGTGCTGTGTTCCTCAGTGATGACTGATCAAATATGCACCGTGTCCTTGAGTTTTCTTGCTCTGCTCCTCTGGCACACTGAGCTGAGACTTATGGTTTTTTGATACCAATCATAAATTTGTTAGCTTTTTGGAAGTATTCTGTGTATCATAGTGTAGCACATGTGATAAGAATGTTCTTTGGACTCTTCTAAGCAAAAAAAGGAACATGTTTGCTTGTGGCAAAGGATGGCCTGGGCGAGTGCTCCCAGGCATATGTTTTTTAGCTATATGTGCCAAGAACTTTCATAAATAGAAAAGTAGTTTGGAAACACGGAAATCCTTTAGTTGAAGCTGTCTTTCTCAGAACACGGGAACTCTTTGAAAATGCTGTTTGTAATGGTTGGAAGTATATTTTTCCTAGTAACGAGTTCTTATGTCTTGCTTTATGTTAGAAAGCTATTTGTTAAACCCTGCTAAAATGTCTGTTTTATATATGCTCATAGTATGTAGAATATCTGCAGCTGCAGACAATGGTGGAAAACTCAGGCTGTTCAAATATATCTATAGCTTTATTTGAATAAGAAAAAAATATTGAATTTGGAAATTAATAGACATAATACTACAAAAGTTCTGTGTATTAGAACTTGAAGCTACATGGGATAAAGCAGGCGTAGTTTAACTGCAAAAAGTCTAAGGCTCTGAAAAATCTACAAATGAAATATAAAAACTTATTTTCAAGATGTGACTGAGAAAAAAACATATTTTCTCCAATAGTCACTATTCTAATTTAGTAGAAGGAAGCTTTTACAAGGTTGTTGTTGCCAAGGTAACCACTTCGTTCACATCCGTGTGTTGAGCATATGTGTATCACTTTATCTCAGCTCTCAGAGGCAATATCATGGCACTGCATTTGGGAAATGATTTTTTTGAAAGCGTATAAAACCTCTTAACATCTAGAAGATTCATTAAATGATCTCACTCAAGACAGACTTAAATTACGCTTTTGGGGTTCTTTTATGCTAAAGTCTGGACTGTGACTGAGTCTTGTTATATCTTTGAACTCCACACAGATGGAATTTAAAAAGTAAACAAGTCATTGTCAATATTGCATTTCAAATGCATATGTACAGTAATTTATGGATTATATGTACACACAGGCATATATATATGAAAATAGATTTTGTTTATATTTGTGTGCAGGAAGGACTGACAGAAACCTAAAGAAATCTTGCCATCTTAATCTTTCTTACGGTTGATATATGTTGGAGCTAAATTTTATTAACTGTGTAATCACCTGGACCCACTTGAGACTGAGTCACTCAGGCCACTGATATCAAACAGAAATATTCATGACAGGAGTATTTGTGGTGCTGTAGTGATTTTAGGGAAACTATTTAAGATTTGTTATTGTGTAGCTTGCATCCTGACCAGCAAAGAATGAGTGATTTTGCAAATTTCAGTATTTGCTGGTAATCTCCAAAGTGCCTGGCAACAGAGTTAACGCAGAGGTTAAAAACCAAATACGGGTGGATGGGAGTGAACAGACTAAAAATTATGGCATACACAGGTGTATTGTATGCTTCATTTGAAATAACAACAGTATCATTTTTAATCAAGTTGAGTAACACCGGTTCTTAGACATGCTGTAAATGTCCTTTTGATACTGTGTAGTATACTGGGAAAATTATCTCAAAAGGGAATGTAAATTTGCTGAATGATACTGCCTGTGGTTTTTACTGCTGTCCAAGTGGAGTGACTTAGAAATAGTGAAGTTGTGTCAATTTTTGCATTACTAAAAACACCTATGTGGAAGCTTTGACTGATGTTTAGCTTTTGACTAAATTCCCCATCCTTAACTTAAAGTAGTCTTTTTTTTAGTAAAGACAGCCGTGTGGTACCATATTTGAAAGTGGTCAAAGTGGCCACTTGGCTTATGGTTGGGTTTATTGCATGGGAAGGCTCCCTAGGGTCAGTAAATTTTTGCAGAGGGACAGGGAAGACAGAGGGTGACAGTGTTAAACCAACTTGAGGTAGATTTGCCGGAAGATGTCTGGCACAGACTCAAATTTTGTGACGTATCTTAAAGGCCAGAAGAAGAATAGGCCTTCAGGTCCTTACTAAAGCCTAAGAATGTTGGTAAAACATTCAGAAGTGCTTTTGTTGAACACAGACTCAGCTATTGGTAAATTGCACCAAGTGAGTTGGTTTTTTTTCCCTGCGGCTGTTTAGAGATTTGGAGGGAAAAAAAGAGATTTGGAGAAAAAAACCCCACCTTTTCTGGACTGATCTTGCTGAACAACACCACACTGAAGGGAAATCAGTTTTTTTCCTGTAAATCCTATTTCTAAATGTATTCCAATAATCTTTTTATATGTGGAATGTGTGCCATCAGAACTGTCCTTTAACTCTGAAGATATCAACTGGAAGGAAATTTGCATGGCATAAGGAAAGACTAAAAATAAAGGAAAAACTATGAAAGCTTTTATTTCAGAAATATTTTGTTGCTATGTTTTGTTTAAAGCAAACAGTGGAGTTCACAATTATACTCATGCCAATGTAGAAATAAGCTACCACTTTCTGTAACAACTGCTGCTTGGTAGTTGACTATTTCGCTGTTACAGTCAATTCCAGACCAGCTTCCACACACTTTCCCTATTCAGCAGGTGCTTGAGAACTTGTTGAATTCCATGGCTGGCATCCAGAAGTCTCAGCAATTCCTACTCTGCCACCACCCAGCTCATGCTTAATGAATCCTCTGAAGTTAGAAGAGTTTTTTCTGATCTTATGTGACCGTGTGAGCTTGTGTCTGCAACGTTCAGTACTTGGCCTGAGGTTTATTTGCACATGAAAGATTGAGATCCCTGTTCCACCTACAGATCCTTTAATAATGGGAATACTCAGCGGGATGGGAATTTATTCTGTAATGGAAGTGGGATAACATATCCTGGTGTAAAGCAAGATTGCACTAACATAACTGCAGCTAAACAGGGGACCATGGCTGAAGAGTGAAGTAATTCAGAGACACTGGTACAGGAACTGTGTCCAGACAACAGTTATGGACTCAGATCTCAATGCAATGATCTAAGTGCAGTCATATGAATGGGAGTTTTCCACTGGCTTGTACAGATTTTGGCTTGAGAGCTTTTGCAAAGCTCTGGGCATACAAACACACACAAAAATTGCGAAGACCAAACAAATGTTTATTTTGAAAGGATGATGAAGATGGCCATATGCTTGGGGGTTTATTGGTTTTCTTTTTTATGATGATGCTTTTTGGAGTTGCACATTTTCCTCAAAGCTGCCTTAGCGTTGTAAATCATTACATATAGATGATTCTGTTCTTTTGCTTGTTTTTCTTCTAAATTTCAAGATTTCTAGGGCACACACTGTAAGAGCAAAAATCCCTCTACTGGGTAATCCTAGACTTATGCTCTAATACAGTTAGCTAAATAACTTATGATGTTTCTATAGTTTTAATTACTGAAGATAATATGTGATTATTGGCTAAAAATTAATTCCAGCTGGGATAAAGAATTTGAAAATGGGGATCCTTAAGGCCAATATGTAAATACATAACCCTTAGTCCCTAGTCATATCTCCCTACCTGCCACTTCATTACAGAGAAGTTCTCAAAGGATCTCTGAAAAGATCTAAGCAGACATCTGCACAGTTCTGCCTACAGTACAAAGGGTGGTAATCAAGGTTAGGCAAACAGTTTGGAAGTAACTTAGTGAATGCATTTCCCTTCTCTCACTCTCCTCCTTCTTTTAAGGCTTCTTTAATAACAGGAGATTTGCACAGCATATTATGTATAAGAAAACTTTGCTTGGTATTCCTGTGGAGCAGGGTTAGAATACTCTTTGTATTGAGTATTCATTTGAATATTTTTATTTTAATTGGCAATTTAACATTTTGGATGGAAAACCTACTACATAGGATGACAGTGGTAGTCTCTGACTTAATTTTCTCTTACCACTAGGAACTCGGTAAACAGGAGACTTGTAGTGGTTCCTCACTAGTGGAATAACAGGAAAAATAATTTAATTTCAGCATTGAGGAGGGCATTTCAAAATAGCTATAAATCTCCCTGTGCAGTGACTGTCTGTAGACAATCATGAAACTTGAGGTTTCCACCAATGCTATCCAAAATTAAAACAAGTATATTGAGATGACCGTAGTATTTGGAATACTGTCGCATCATATTTGGGAAAATGGAGAGCTCTTCAAGTTCTCAGGTCCTTTAAGGACTTATTTTGTATTTACTTTTTTTTCTCTTGCCTGTGGACTTATAAATGTAGACTTTAGCAGCAAAGGAGTTGAGTAGAATGGGATGGAAATAGTGACAATGCTCTGATTTTTACTAATATCTGCTGATGTATGGAAGTTTTTCTCTGACAAATCGAGCTTTCCAAATAACATATAACTTTTCCTGAGATGTAATTATACAGTTAACCAACCATTAACAGTGTTGTTCCATATTTGGATTGTTGTATATATTTTTATCTTGACTTAGTAATTTTTTAGGAAAGGATGCACTAGTTTTTTAAAAGAAATGGCAGACTGTGTTTGCCTAAGATGTATGGAAATGGTAAGGTTTTAGTACAAATAGGTTCTACATTTGATAGACACTGATATATATGGAGTTGGAAGAAATAGTATGGTCTCAGCAACAAAAATATTGACCACTGAATGTTATTTTTCTTATTTTTCTTTTTTACTTAACAGCTTTCCTTTGAATCTTAGTTCAGTCTAAGAATCTTATGCATTAATTGAAGAGGTTAGGTTTGTACCTGCTCACTTCATTAACAGCTGTTACTAATTAGTGGAGCTTAGTCATTAAGGAACCTGCTGGGGTTTGAGGAGAACAATTTATATTTCTTCATGGCATTTAAGCATGCAATATGCTTATGAGCGGAAAAGTTTTGTTTGGGAGCACTCAGTGTGAGCAGCATTAGCATATCCATGATGGGCCAGACTTGAGCTAATATTCCCAGGATAAGGGGTCACAAGAGAGACCCACTACTTGAGTAGGTGCTCCAGGAGGGGTTCAGAGCAGTCTTTTGGGCTGTAGTTGAGCCTGTGGCAGGAAGAGTCATGGGGCCTGCTCTCTTTGTGCATGGTGAAGCTGCATCCTTGCAAGCTTTAGCCTCAAGGAGCCTTTGAACACCAGTTTTCATTAAGCCTCAGTATACGGACAACATGATGTCTCATAAGAGTATGGGGGAAGAGAATTTCTTCTTTATGAGCTGTTCAGGGCATAGCAGGCTGGGCACACATGCTGTAATCCATTAGAAAGGTGCAGGCTGGTTTCCCTAATTAATTATTTTTGTTATGTGAAGCGGAACCATTTTCTCACCTACCTTAATTCTAGCCCCTGCTTCCCAAAAGTAGTGGTATGCTTTGTGTCTGTTTCCGGAGCCTGTTTTGTTAATAAATCCCAGTATTAATTCCAGGAGTGCTGAGACTTTTTTTGGTGTATGTTGCTGTGTATGGTGCTTTTCTGTACAAGTTCTGGTGCAAGTTACCCTGTGAAGTGCGAGGACAGCAGTTTTGATTAGTTTCTCTGCTGGGGAGAGATGAAAGAGGAAGCCTTCCTGCTCCTTCTTTCCCTTGAGCAGCTGTGTAGGACAAATCACCCACTGTTGGGCTGATGTTAAGATTAATGTTTTGCTCTTACAAGGTCTCTCCAATAGCATTGTTTAATGTACTAGATTACATTACTGGGTCAGTCTTCAAACTTTTGCTGATGGACTTCCAGATATATCTGGCTATGTTGGATTTAAACTTTAAATATGTTCCTAAGGTATGCTGTTGCATGTCTTCACTGGTGGTATGCATGTAATAAGTTGGTTGAGCTCTTCCTTGTACAGTTTTGTTGAATTAGAAGCTGCCTATACTCAAATTTTGAAGTATTTAAGTTCCATATAATACAAATATACTGCAGTTAGGTACAACTGCTAGATGAAAACTGGCATTGTTCCTGGGTAGAGGCAGTATTCATGTACCCAGCTACCTGGTTATACTTTAAACTACCAATTGGAAAAAAAAATAAAATCAAAAGAACCAGAGTTGAGCTTGTGATTGAATGCGCCCATTAACAAAAAAGTAATTGATAAAAGGAATTAATGCTTTTGTGACTGCGCCTCTACTACTAACAGCAGATGACCACAGCTTGTCTCCTCTGCCCCAACCTTCAATCAGACTAATCTCTTCCAGCTAAGTCTCTGCAATGCATGGCCATGTGTGAGTGTTTTGAGAAGTGACAGCTTGCTGCTGTTGCTTGGCTCGCATAAGGGCTGCTGGAGGTCACAACAAGCAAGATGAGTCCAGTGTCATCCCATAAGCTGCAGGAGGGCAGAGTTGGACAGTAGAGAGAGCACTTCTGTTTAAAGAAGCCTTTCAAAGAAAATTTTGCAACTGAAAATAGAAGGTTGCTGCTAACCAAAATTTTGACCTATTTTAATCTGGAATACGTCAAAATATTTTGACAGCATGGGAAAATCCCCTTCTCCCCTCTCTGCAATGTGTTCCAAAAAAATTGCTTCTGGCTAAAGGGAATTGATTTTGCCAATTACTTCAGTTTTTATGGGAAACCACAGAGGCTGTTTAAATTTCTGAAACTGACTCTTCTGGGAAGTAAGTTGGGGCAGTGGAGCAAAAGCATAATAGGATTTACCAATGGTAAGGAGAAAACAGGTGTCTGTCCTCATTTGTTCACATTTCTGAGTGTCACATGAACCCCCAGCCCCTTGTCTCCAGCCACGCAGCTGCTGCTCGGGTCAGGTACAGGAGTGACGGGTAATTTCTGTGCTGGGAGTAGGGCCTGTGGACTTACTTTCTGTCATTATCCTCTCTTGCATCTCCTTATGGGTTACCTCATATGTCTTGTAGAGAACCTTAATCTGTCAGGAGTTTCAGATTTGCTACAAACTGCATGCTGGTCACTTTGATAAGGATGCCTTGGCAGGAACCTTTTCTTTGGGCATTAAACTCCCATGAGCAAGGACTGAATTGTTTTCAGTGGCTGTTTAAACCTGGCTGTCAGCTTGTTTAAGAAATGGAATGTGGAAAGGAGCTGTACTTCTCCGTGCCATTTTGCATTGCTGAGTCTCTTGGACTCTTGTTTGGCTCTCACATTTTGCATCTTAGAAGGAAAGTCAGAGAAACACTGGTGCTTTCTAGAATATTGCCTATTTTTTTTTTTTTTAGTTAAAGATGTATTTTAAGTCTAAAGCTAATAGTAAGAATGAACTCCCGATCTCATGGAAATCATTGGAAACTTTGTCTTTATGGACTTTCCCATGAAGAATTTCTTCTTAAATAATGTGTTTGGTACTCAGATATCTCTGGAGGATTGTACAAGGTTGCAAAGTACACTTCCCATATATTACATACAAATACAAACAAAAAACCTGGAAAAACTTCAAACCCTTTCATCAGAACTATCAACAGCAACCCAAGCATGAATCCTTAACTGAAGCAGTAGTACTTGCCCTTGTCTTTGTAGACTCACTGAAAACATAGCAGCAGCTCAAGTTAACCTAGTGGATAAGAATGATGCACTTAGAGATGAGAGGTTCTTCACATGCTGTATAGCACTTTAAAATGCTAAGTACTTCCATATTTGGAAGTACTTATCTTTTATTTTCTACAATATCTTAATTTTTTTTAAAATGCCACAGAAATAATATTAGGTTCTCATAAGTGTTTGTTTTATATTAATAAATCTTCAGGAAAACACTTAATTTTTCTGATTGATTTTATAATTTGACACCTGCTTCTTATGAATTTATTTTAAACATTTAAAAACAGTACTAAGCCATTGCTTTCATTTATGCTGGATGCTATCATGTGACAGTAACAGATAACCACTGCCTTCCAGTAATTTCATTAACATTTCAAGTTAAAGAATGTTAGGACACACACTTTATAACAGGACTTTTTTTCTGGTATTTCTTTCTTCCTTTCCTTTTTAAGGGTACTCTGAAAGTAATTTTTAAATTATAGTGTTGGTAATCTTCCTGCTATGGGGGTGACCTTGCTTTTCAGGACTTTAGAAAGGAAATGAGTGCTGATGAAATGTGCAAGATTTGCAGAAATGTAAACAAAACAATGGCACTGGATTACAGAACTGGCAAACCAGAAACATCAAAAGTACAGAATTTCCTTTTAACCCTGGCAAATGTGCCTTGGTCTGATCTGATGGGGAAAAGGAGGTAGCTGAGCCTTCCCTCGGTTCAGACTCTTGGCACTTTGTTGAAGCTGATAGTTCAGAAATTATCTCACAGCAGATTTGATGGAGCGTTTTGGGTGCAGTGTGACTTGTGCTCAATTCACTTCAAGTCCTACACCAGCAGCCTCCAGAGGTCTTTAATCTTTGAAGTAGTTGTAAATCTTAGAGGTGTTTCTTTGTAGCTAAATAATGGTAGAGTAATATGTTACACATAACAGACATGAGTTTATTGAGGCTTAAGAATTAACAGATGTGATACTGAAGTTGGAAAAATCAGTTAAACAGTTAAAATTTCCTTAAACTGAGTGGGTATCCTCAAGTATCTGCCCCTCACAATTCTGCTCTGGAATCAGCTGAGACCTGCTGGCAACTTCAGTGCTCTGTGAGTTCTCACATAGTGATATAGATGTGAGGATTCAAAATGTATGAGTCTGATTTGAATCAGCTGAGAAGTCAATTTGGTTAGTTTTTTAACTTCAAAATGAGACAAGTTTGTTAAATTCAGATTTTGAGCACCCTCTTCCTAGGCCCTGCATTTCATGCTGTCCTTACTCAAATTACTTTAAGTAAAGACTTGCAAAACAAAAATGTGTGTCTATGCCTGTTTTTCTCAGACTTTATATTTCAGAGTTACAAATTACTTCGGGATATTTAAGGTAAAAAAAAGTCACATTAAATAGGTGCTAAACATAAATGGTACAGAAAAATACATCTGCCTTATTGATGTATCACTGCAAATAGTACGTAGGAAAAGCCAAGCAGAAAAAAGCAGGTTTTAGTGCAGTGCAGTTGTTCTATTAATTAATTGGACAAAGGCTTGGTTTAAAAGTACTTCTTTTTAGGAAATGGAGGTCAAAGTATGCCATATCATAAGATCTTATTTACCAAATGTAAATGAACCGTTGAGCTGTATGGGGAGGAAAAGAAAAAAACACAGGTGCAGTCAAATTGCATGCCAAATGATTGTCTTCAAAACGAATTTTATCAAGTGTTTATTCCTTTCTACCGCAATAAGAATATCCTTAACAATCATAGCTCAGCAAATACCCATCTATTCCAGCAGAACTGCATATTTCTCTGACTTTGCTCTTGAAACACTTCATCTAAAATGATTTTAAGTGGTGCACTGCACTCCAGGTTTCCATATCTTTGGAGATTACTGGTATATTTTCTAGTTTAAAAAAAAAGGCTTCTGGATTTAGCTGAACAGTGAACACATTCTAATTAATCCATTAAAAAGGAGTGAGATAATTCTGTGTTCAGACCAGTGTTTTGGTTGTAAATAACCCAGAAGATGGTGTTCAACTGAGCTGTAAATAATTTTTTGAGGAAAATTCCTTACTTTTGTGCTAAACAAAGTCATATTTAAGAAATATTTTAAAATAGGTAGTTGTAATAGGAATAAATATTCTTTGGTCATAAAGGCCTTTAAATTATTTTATGAGGTTACAAATGAAGATCTTTTAGAGATTTGTAGTGAGGTATTACATCAGTTTACCAAGTGATGCCACTCAGGTCCTGCTCTTCCTATCTTTACTTTTAGTCCTGTCAAAATTCTTTGAATGTCAGTGTTCTGGGATTGTAACTCGTACCCTTGGAAAAACCCTGTTGTGTCCCCTCAGAGTCAAGCATGAGGAGGAGCCATATAATGCTTCCTCTGACACAAATAGTTAAAGACTCCTAAGAGATGGTTCTGCACGTGTTCACTTATCTCGGTCTTCATTTCTGAGGCATTTACTGAAATAAGCTAAGAATGAAATAGCACCTGTTCTGACCAGATGGTAAATTTGTGGGATTTTATCAGATGCTGAAGCTGTGTGAGTGTTTTGTACAAACAGACATGGAGATGATCACTTTTACTCCAGGTCTCACTCCTTCAGCATAAATATTGCATAGGGCTGAGGAGCTTATTAAGCATATGCATAGCTTATTATTGAGTTTTGTTCACTCAATCTAGTCAGGACTGCTGTTAGTCTATGTGGTCTGGTGTCTGTGTTAGACTTGTTTTGTAAAATTCATGGATAAGGGGATTTAATTTTAATTAGATGCATTAACATGAATTTAGAATCTCGTACTGTTTTTGACTAGTGGTATGTTTATGCAGCCAGTCTGTCTGATTTCTGACAGTGGCCAAAAGTGCATGCCCTGTGATGAGTAAGAACATGGCAAGTGGATGTCATATGTCATAGGTATTTTATGATCTTTCATCTTGTTCAGATGTTTGGATAGTCATTTTGTATTGGTACTTTGGTGGTTTTTTCTCTCTGAAGTTGTGTAGTTTCCCCTGAGCTGGATCTCCCTGATTTCTCTTTGTCTAGGAGTCACATTTGCTACTGACTGGTCTTCAAGCGTTATAATAGTTTTAAGCAAAACTGTTACTTGTTATTGTTAATGATTCAACTTCCAGTCTGAGTTGCTTTTGAATCCTTGGCTGAGTATAATCTAGTCCTAGGAATTTGACGCTTTGTCTAGTTGTTCGTTATTTTCTTTAGATGCATTTTAATTTTAGTGAGACCCATAATACTCCTGCAAAATTAAGGACCATAGCATGGGAATCTCTCATCTTTTCTGTGATCAGCACTGACTCACGTGACTTTGACTTTCTTTGCTGCACCTTTGAAAGCTTCATTTACTTAGTGATTATCACCTGACCTTCAGATCATCTGTTGTTTGTGTTCCTACAGTTTATCTTACAGTATTCATGTTCCTTATGTATGTGAGGAATAATTTATGAGCAATTTGGAGTCCTTCTGATAATCTTTCTTTGAACTTGTTTTTGGTATACCTGGCGGGGGATTTAGTTTAAATTCTTTTAATCCTGTAAGGGTTTTTAAGATTGATGATAGCCCCTGCTTTCTGAATAATATCTTGCTCCAAAGAGGCTTCCTTACTCTTCTGGTGAGCCATGCTGGCTTCATTCTGCCATTTAGATTTGCTAATAGTGAGACTCTTCATTGGTAAGATTCTGAACCACACTAAGCCTTGAGAGTTTTCTACAACACGAGGTTTGTAACTCTGATTTTTTTTTTTTT
>VZRS01003576.1:132824-194720 GCA_013398055.1 Ifrita kowaldi
CCCTCTAACTACCAGGCCCATGAAGTGTTTCTTAATAAGGCTTAAATTTTATCTCTGAATTCTACCCTGATGGGTCATTTTCCTGATGTATTTTCCTGTTTACCACGAAATGGATCAGTAGTATTCCAAGGGCAAATGAATTTGGTTCTATGCTGTTCCTTTAGGATGCACAAAAATACTGGAAAGATATATAGGAGGCAGTTAGCAATGAATTTTCCCTCTCAGTTTCTCAGCCACAGAGTTTAGATTTCCATGCGAAAGACGTGACGTGTTTAGTTGGAGATGAACTCCACTATACACACCTCCTAAGAGTTATGGGATGCAGCCTTTTTTGGTGCTCAGGCTGTTTCTTTCTGCAGTGTCTTAGGTGCAAAGGTTTAGCATAATCTGATGTGCTCAGTTCCCCATTTGCTGTTATTTCTAACAGGAAAGAAAAAGGAAAAAAAAAGAGGAAGGAAAAAGAAAAATACATAAGAAGACATGTAGTTGCGACACATAAAAGTATCATTTAGATAGGAATAATTTGCCTGCCAGATGGTTACCCTAGTACTCTTCTATGATTTTATAAATAAAAGATAACTTTAATATTTTTACTGGAATGCTTAAAAGGATATATAACTCATCTCATACCCTTTCAAGACATGATGTTCTTCCTCTCTTCATCCTTAAGAAACTCCATAAACCTTCAAAACTGGAAGTAAAATTACCTCATGGTGATCTCATTTTTTTTTCTAGGCATGAAGTTATGAAGTTACTAATCCAGTCTTTTATCTTGAATTCACCATTTTAATGTCAAGATTGAATAATCTGCCTTTATCTCCAGGGTGACAGCTACGTAGAAACTTCAAAAGGGATAGTTTTGCCAGCATCTAAAGACTCTTGTTAATTACTACATCTTGAAGTAAAGTGAAATAAAGCAGGATGAAAAATGATATTTCTCTTTGACAACCTTATAAAAATACCAAAAATGAAGCAGTACATTATAAGTACTTTAAGAATGCATTTACTGAGATCAAGACCATTCTGATCATGGTTCAGGTTAATCTCTACAAGATACATTATAGAAAGATGTGTGTGTCACTGATGGTTTAGAAAGCTCTTAACTGGAAATTAAATATTTTATCTCTATTTTCATACTGAACTTGATTGAGATGAGTTAGTAATGGTTTTTCTTTACAGCTGGAAGAAGGGCTTGTATTGTTGTGTCTTCCAAGTATAAATAAACTTGTTCTTCTCTTTTCATATCCCAGCTTTACCCTGTTTTCAGTGCTGCTGGCCTTGTATGACCTTATTATGTAAAGACAGAGTGTATATATTATGACCTGTAGCAAGCACTGTGTTATTGACACAGAATGCTAACAGTGAATTAACTACATGTGTTTTCAGGACTGGCATTTGAGGTGTTAGCTCTGCATTGCATTGGTTTGTCTATGCCCTGCTTCTGGAGATCAGGGCTGAGTGGAGCTTTGCAGGCGAGTCAGTGGAGGGATATCTGCTCCATAGGAAAGTAGTCCATAGGCCAGGCAGGAAAAGTAGTGGATCACTTACTTTCTTTTAAAGGGCTGTGATACTAGTTGTCTCTGAAAATCAGAGGACAGTTAATGCAAATAACAATCCACTGTTAGTACCATGTTGTAAGAATATATTTCATATAGACTCATGAGAAGTAAATAGGCTCAGGTTTTCAGAAAATTTATAGCATTTTCTATTTTCTTCTTTTGATTTGGTTTAGTACACAGCAATTTGTATCACAAAATACATAGTAAAAACCATGGTGGATAACTAAGTTGGCTGAGCTGATGGTGCTAGATAACTGCTTGTTTCATTACTTGTAACTACTTGAGGAGTTGTATCTTTGTGAATTTAATACTGCTTCCCTGGTGGCTTTGAGTGATACTCAAATAACAGCTGTTACACCAGACTGCTGGTTGTCACTCCAATGTCCTTGCTTTACTAGTAGCCACTAGATGATATTTCTAAGGAAGGAAAATCTTACCAGTAGTGTAAAGGCTTAAGTAATTCTAGAGGCTTTGGCTGGCTAAGGGGATTGGACCTCTGTCTTTGAGAGTTCACATCCTAGAAGTCTTTTTCTTGAAGGAGCTGTAATGTGAGAATTCTCATTGTATTAGGTGGTCATTCCTGCTAACATTGGATTTCAGCGGTGCTGTTTGCCATGAGTATTTACCTATTTGTGCTGTATTTATTCATTGTGACATTATTAAAATCATAAATAATGAAAAATAAAGGAAATCTATGCTATGCAAGTGAGGTAATATTCCTTTGCAATGCAAAGCAAAAAACCATGATGTTCCTTTTTTTAGCATAACTTTCAAACGGTTTCATCCATAAAAAACTGCAGTTATAAAATCCCTAATCCAGGGTTTCAGTCTTGGTGTCTCCCCATGTAACAAAAGGGAACGCAGGGTGTGTGGCTTTGTTCTTGTATATAGATTTCCTTATTCCTTTTAATTGTGTAAGAGACAGACATCTGAAGTGGAAGTTCAGTAACTGGATAACTGTGGCTAAATGAGTGGCCCTGAGGATTTAAGGACTGTTTTAAGGAATTACCATGGTGCCATCAAGAAATCTGTGTGGTTAAAATGAGCCAAATATGGCAACAGGGACATGGCAGTGTTTGCACATTTCAGAAAGGAAGTGTCCGTTAGTGTGAATAGTGTAACAGATAAAGTAGGATTTCATGTCAAATACAATGTGATCTGTGGGATATGTTTCAGTAATATCTAAAACTGACAATCTTAGGTATTGCATTAGGTTGGGATGAAGTTATTGTTTACTTTGTTATTCTCAGCTTCTCCTTTAAAAATGGTGAGAAAATTTCAACGAGGTACTAAAAGCCCAGGGGGCTTTAAGGTAGTTCTAGTGCCTGAGCAGCTTTCAAAAGTGAAAGTTTGTACCTGCAGGACATCAGCTTTGTAGTGCAAGTGTCCTTGCTGAAAGTAGATGTGGAAACTTAAATCACTTGATATATCCACAGTGGTGTCATCACATTGAGAATCTTGGGAAGTTAGTCCTTGGACTAACCTGTGTGAAGTCAGTGTGAGCCATATCTGTGCTAACCTGCAGCAAAAGCAGTGCCTGCAGTATTTCCAACTATTTATGGTTGGAAGCATTTTAGGATTTCTGCTATTACAAAAATCATAATATATCAGTAACAAATCTAAAATGTATTGTTAATGTCTTCAACTAGTTCAACATTTAACATGCTTGATATCCTGCATTTCCCTGAATCAAAACACAGTCTAGTCACTGCTGAGCACTACACTGTATTACTGATGCAAAAAATTACAGTTGTTAAACAGATTTCTCTACACCCACCTTTTCTGGGTGGGGTTTTTAAAACTAGTTTATCTCATTTTAGGGAGAAGAAAAAAGTATTCTATTATCTTTCCTGAAATTTCATTCAGAATTTAAATTAATGAGCAGAATATAAGCTTATTTCTGAACATAAGTCTGGGAGGGATAGTGAGTGAAGCATGAAAAACAATCAAATAATATGAATGGAAGCAATTCCCAGAGTATGCATTAATAATTAATAATACTGCATTTTGAGAAGAATCTGTGGGTTTTCAGTTGCTGTACTTTTCGGTCATCTGAAACTGGAGGCTGGTAATAGCACTGCATTTTCACTCAAAAGTCCCTCCAGGTCTGGAGTGGTTCAGCTGAAGATTTTAGGGATGAATTTGCTTGTTGTGTGGTCCTGTGTAAAATTATATCTGCTGTAAATATCCAGGCACCTAATAAATCCAAAGAACAAGACTGTTTTTTTGTTCTCTCTTCCATTCCTTTGTCTGTATGAATTGATTCATAGTTTTAATTAACCTGCCTTTTTTCACCAAAAATACTCTTTTGGAAAGCAAAAATTATAAATATTTACAAGATGCTTTTTTGCTAGGTGCATCCCTTGGTTTCTAAATTTTTCCTTGTAATATTTTCTAGAAATGTAAATTGTTAGTTCTTTGAGAACTTCTAAATTTAAAATTACCAAAAGAGACTGTTTCTAAACTATTGGGGGGGATAATGCTCTGTATAGGGAAGCACTTTTTTTGCCAAATCGGTCTCACTTTCTTCTGAAGCATCTCGAGAAGATCTGTGTAGAGAGCTCTGTGTATTTCAGACTCCAAATGCATAGTAAACAGTTGTCAACTCATTTCTGCTCATCTGCTCTCAGAAAAGCTATTGCAGGCTTATTGTTTCTCTTGAGCAGTTCAGCAAAAACTATTACACTGGCAAGTCCTATCCTGAATATTTAAATGCTGCAATGTTAATTGCAGTAATTAACACAGAGTAATTAGATCAGTTCAGCAGTGCTGGCTATATATAAATTTAGTCCATGGATACTCAAATCCAGCACAGCAGTTACATGTAATGCCATTGAAGTTCACGTAATTGAAGCTACACACATCCTTAAGTGCTTTTTTGGATTAGGGCCTAAATATTTTTTATTCTAAAAGAAAATTCTGTCCAGCTCTTGGATCTTAGATATTCTCGCTCATAAAAATAAAAGTTGTAAACTAAATTAGTAAATAATAATGAGGAGGTCACTACTTCCAGCTATTTCTGAAGCTGGGACTTGCCAAAGCACGTATGTCTTGGGTCAAGACACGATGGTAGAGCTGAGAGCCTGGGGAGCAGACGACTCCAGGAGAGGTGCCGGCGGAAGAACAGATTGCTTTACTTCACAGAAAGAGAAGTACAGATCAACTGTGTGCACACAAGTTTTAGGTAAATACATGCTATTTTAGACTAACTTGTAATTCACCTTCCTTTTTTGTCTGATAGCTTGTTGCAGTTAAGAGTCAGCAAGTCTTTCTTTTAAATGCTTACATTTCCTGAAGGAAAATGCTTCCAACTTGCTCATGAATAGCTGTTCTAGAAATTGAATTGGGAATGAAAAATAGAGAATTAACCACCCCCCTCCTCTCTTGAAAGAATTACTGTGGGTGTGATGCTATCAGAGCTAGGGGTGAGTGCCCCACTCTGGAAAGGGGTTCCTGAATAAGGAAAGCACTGCAAGGGACAGTAGCTGAGGATAGAATATTGTGTGGATTAGAGGGATTAGACAGCAGACAAATGAGCTTTCTTTTGTGTTTTTACAGGCTTATTCTTGATATTTTTCTCTTTCTCCTAAACCTCTCCTTTTTTATGTGTATGATAATAGAATTTAAAGTGAATCCTAAAAAGGAAGTGCTTTGGAACCCTGGAAATTTATTTTTAGACCTTTATATTTGAAAGCCTTCTAGTTGGTATTTACAAGGGCCTCTAACTAGATTGTTGTTGCTGTAGATCACAGCACCTTGCAGAAGGATTAAAGCATAAGGAAAGACAAATATAATAAATACAGTTGATGGTCTCCAAGATGTATTTCACCTCAAGCATTTTGCATTCAATTCATTAAAAGCAGCTGCTTTGCCTGCAGGACAATGTATTTAACATTCATCTCCTGTTCCCTCCATCTTATTCAAAATATTTTTATCTCTTTGGTTAAAACCAGAAGCATTTTACACTTACATAAGATTCCATTACACAGTTCTGTTGGTCTGCTGGGTTTTTTTCTTTTCCTTTCTTTCAGCTTTGTGTTCTGCACAAAAAGCTTTATCACCAAGCTCTTCTTACAGCTACTACTGCTACATTTCACAGTATCCAAGCTGCTCCAAGGACAGGAATTTTGTCATCTCTGATACTGTTTTTCTGAGTACCATCCCTGAAAATTCCCAGGTGTAGAAGTAGGAACACTACAATTTCCTGATAAAATTTAAGATGAAACATAATGCAAAGCTCTTGACGCTGAGGACGTGCTAACATGACTAAATCCAGATTTAAGAGCATTCTGCAGCAGCACTGGAATCACAACTAATGACTGTACTCAGCTTGGATGGGAGGCACAGTGCTGTCAGTGTGTCACTCCTGTATTCATGACTCAAATAGCAAAGCCTATCCTGAGGAGCTGGCACTGCTGGATCTATGGCAGCTGTTGCAATGCATAATTAATGCAGCCCTGGGATACAGTTTCAAATGCCCCGTGTCAGTGCATGCAGGAAGCCTGCAAAATGGGCACTACTTTCAATAGTCAAATATTTATTTTTAACTAACTTTATAAGGGCATACACACTTCTTCTGCAAAATTGGGTGAAAAGAGGAGGGGTTCCCAAGTGGCCTGTGATTGAGACATTCCAGTGGAAATTAATGCCATTTTCATTCTCTACAAACAGCAAGAATGATGTTCTTTTCTGATCAAAAGATGAATTAATGTTTACTTACTCAGTTTTGGGCAGTGTACAGCATAAACATTAAAATGAGTAAAGAAGAAACTTCTAGCTGGTTTTTTTAGATCTAAGTAGGTCAAAAAAAGATACTGGATGAAGCAAAAATTGTATCGATATTTGGGTAGTGTGATCAGAGATGGTTTTGAAGCAAGCTGGTATGGGAAGGGTTTTGAAGGAAACAGTTTAGTCAGCAAGGTACATAATATTTATATTGACAAGTCCTTTTCTGGAAGGTTGACAAAACTAAAAATGGCTGTTTAACAGCATTTCCTTCTCTACATGCTGGAAGGTGCTGCCATATGATGGGAGTAGAGTCTTGTCCTTTAGCTGTGGCTGAATCCCCCAGGCAGAGGATGGCACTGGAGCGTGCACCTGCAGGTTGTGTTGTGACCCACACACCTCTGATTAGCTGTAAACAAGCCACCACAATAAGGAACTCTGCAGGGAAAATTTTTGAAAAGAAGCTTTATAAAACTGACCTAAGTATGTGTTGTGCCTGTTGTGCTGCGCATTCGAGTACCTTGAGCAGTACTGTGTAGCAGTAGTAGAGGCTCTTTGGGCAGCGTAGTAACTACAGTGTGTATACTTCTTTCTGGTTTGATGTGCTTAGGAAAAATATAAACCCCCGCTGTTTGAAAGATCCAAATGTAAAAATCCAATATCTCTGACCTTAAACTTCATTCCTTCACTGCATGTATTTTTACAAGACCATCCCTTGTTGCATATGAATTATGTAAATTACTTGAATTATATTCCCAATGCCCAAAGTGGAAAACCTGCTTCATGTGTGAAATTTAACAGATGAGAAGTAGAAATTGATTTTGAAATTTTGATCTTACTCCATCAGTTTTAGCACTTTGATTCAATTAGTGAAGTTCTATGAATTTCAAGTAGTTGAAAAGGTATGGTATCTTCATATCGATAAAGACATTTAAATGTACTTTTAAGTAGAAAGTAATTCCAGGACACGTTTCTTGAAATTATTTGAGTTTAATTCAAATATGAAAACAAAACCTGACAAAATTGATTGTCTAAAATACATGAGTTTGGTTTTTTTTTTTAATTCGAGGTCTTTGAGAGATGTAAAGGTCATTAGGCTTTATTAATTCTTTCTTTACAACATAAAAGAGCATGACTAGGGACAGCAGCCCGACCTTAAGTTAAATGCCTTTCTCTCCACAAAACATCCTACACTTAACAGTTCTAACAGGACAATTTTTTCCTCAATTCACTATGTGCTACCTTACATTTAAAAAAGCAAAACAATGTATGTGAAAACTTGTGATAGTCATGGAAAGAAATCAGCTAAGAAAACTGGTATGTGAGTTATGGTAAACTTAGGTTCTTCCTGATGATGATTCCTTTCCACACCTGTGTAATTAGATGGTTGGCTTCTCCAAAGACAGGCAGCCCAATTCTGAAAGACTCTGTTTTGCACAGGTATTTGTCCCTAGTGGAATTAGTAACCAGGTCTGTCAGAGAAGTGGTTAGCTCTGAAAGATCTGGAACAGCGAACTATAAAGGCTGACTTTTTCTAGTAGGTAACTTTTTAAATAACGGTCATGACAAACCTGGAGAAATGTTATGAGGACTACAAAGGTTTTGGTAAACACACTCCCCCTCTGTGACGGAATGATGGCTAATGGACTTGCATTGAAATGTGTATTCTGAATCTGGCTAATGATTGCTGCCTCTGGATTGCGAAACAAAGAAATCATCCATCAAATGGAATAGCTGTAATTTTGCCACACAAAGAGGCAAATATGTATAATAGATGTAACTAATTTATGTATACATATCTGTTTCTTAGTAGATTGAGATACATTTAAGCAAGACCTAATTTGATATAGAAAAAATCTGAAGGGAGAAGGACTGCATTTGAAGTACAACCCTTGCCTCAAGCAAGCCAAAACCAAAAAGAGGGAAGACTTGAATTAAAGGATTTTTTTTTTGTCAGTTTTACAAGACAGTTTTGTGTCAATTCTTCCCTCTTTTCCATAACTCTTACAGGTAAGTGTATGGTTCCCATGCTTACAGAGACTGCACACTGTTGAGCAGTATCTGCCCCATTTATATGAGTAACTTGTTTTAATTTACTATACTTGAGCTGGATGGTTAACATAACTTGGAGGGAAAAGAGGAAATTGTTTTTCTGCAGGGAATAATCCCTAGTTAACAGATAGGATTTTATTAATAGTTATGAGGGGATAACAAGATGCAGTTTTTTAGCCAGACAAATATGAGCTACCCTGAGAGCCACTTAAAATAAGGCACTCCCCACCACAGAGGAAAATTAAGGGCCTCATGCCATGTTACAGTCCTGGGTGATGCTTAAATGAGCCAGAACAAGGAATCTATTTGGAAAGAATTTACATTAGGATTTAGTCCAGTTACTTCGTATATGTCCCCTTTTGTTGTCAACCACAGAAGGTGATCCCATAATGGGTGGCCCTGTCAGTGACCATTTAGGTATAACAGAGTCTCTTAGTAGAAATGCAAGTAAGTTTTTCATCTACCAGCAACAATGAACTGAAATGCTTGAAGGGAGGAAAACCAGACTAGTTTATTTCATTTATTTATTTATTTGGTCTGAAAGGCTTGGAGCAATTCTGCAGTGCAGTTCTGACCTTTTCATACACAGAACTAAGTGGTAAGGGAAGCTGGGCTTCCTGTCAGCCCTTACAAGATGCTATTTCTCTCCTTTTTCCTGTGGTCAATACTTGGCTTTTCTGAAAAGCCTTGCTTGATTGTTATTTCAGTTAGACCATAAAAACCCTCACCTGCCACTGTCAACGTGTTTCCTAGCAGAAATAGATTATCTCAAATGACAGAATCCAGGCAAAAGTTCAACTTTAATGTCTGATGCCTTATAGAAAACCAGCAGCATGCAAGACATGAGTTAGCTGCACTGTACCATCAGTATGTGCTTCATTCAAGATTTGCTTCACCTTTCCCTAGAAATCATTTTAAATGCAGAGATAGAATAGAACCTATTTTGTGCAAGGAAAGTGTATTTCTGGCTTGATTCAGGATGAGGTGACAGGAAAGGGCAGAAGAAAAGTGTGGGATGATGACACACAAAATAATAGAAGTGAAAAGGATTGATTCAGTGCAACAGTCTGATTTGTGAAATTTATAAAATTATGCAAATTTCAAAGCCAAAACGGAAAGTTATTTATTGAGATGGACTTGTGGGAGCTCAGATTATGAGTAAACTCATGTGTGACATGAGCCTTCCTTCTTAAACTAGGAAAATTCTTCACATGTGAAATTTCAAATGGGAAATTAGTTTACAATTTTGAGGAAAAGGGACTGTGTTCTGTAAAATGTTTCATGGGTTTAGTGGTCATTACTTGGAGAGAAAATAAGGACTTAGTTGGAAAACTGTGATTTAAAACTGTGTTGTAATGAAGCAATGTGATTATATACACAAAGATGAACCATTGAAAGTACTGGTTGGTTCTGTGACTGTTGTAACAGGGAGCTCTCCCTCTCTGTATCTGTGATACTGTATTAAGCAGAATTATTTGCCATGGAGAGGCCTTGTTAAGACTAATTCTAGTAATAAAAGGGGCTAAAATGGATAGGCTTCCATATTCTGAGCTTATGTATGAAAAATGTTGTGGGAAGATAAACAACAAAAGCACAGGTTTATTGGAGGCTGAAGTGTCAGGACATCAGAAGACTTCACATGAAGAAGAGGTAGAGAATTCTGGCATAATTTGAAAAAAAAAAAAAAAGAAATTTTTTGGGACCAAAGACTTTTCCTCTGTCTTTGACATCCTGTTTTGTGAGAAACATAGCATGCATTATTTCTGGAAAAGGTGCTTTAGGGAATCCCAACTTTAGGAACACGAACTTACTAAAGGTTCTATGTAGATAAACAGTAAAAAAAATTTCTTTCCTGTAGAGCACATTCAGCCCACAGATTATGACAGAAAAAGATAAGTGATTGCATTAAGATAGGAGACAGTGTAAAAACTGCCACAGTGCACTATTCTATGCAAAACTGCTTTACTTAGATGCCATCCCAAGTGCTCTGGATGAGCAAATTGATCAGCTGGGGTGCAGGAAATGTGATTCTGATGTTTCGAATATATATGTGTATGTTTACACATGTGTATCTGTACGTTTTTGTCATAGATACGTAAAGATCAGGAGCCCAAACAGAAGGGATTATAGTCTCTTAGGCAACCTGTCAGGCACAGATCACTCGCCCTGGATTCATAAAAGAAAAAATCCACGTGGCCCAAACATGACAGGCAAGTGGCTGGGAAGATTCAGAGCAACAGAAATTTTAGGGGCCCTTATATCAAAGAGCTTTTTGGCAGGGAGAAGAATCAGAGAGACTGCTCCATTTCAAGTCCTGGCCTTTTTTTGCGTGGTGAAAGACTGGCTGGCGATTTAAGCATGTTTACTCTCCCTACTGTTTTCTTTTTGCACAGTTACAGTCATTACTCACTGACAATATCCTGCAGGCTAGGGGAATGACTGGAAGGCCAGGTCAAGGATACGGGCAGCAGATACTCCACTGAGAAGTCAGGACAAAGTAGCTGAAAAGACCTGAGCAGTGAGTGTGGAAAGATGCTGCCATGGAAAGTGATGTATCAGACAAGTACTCTGCAGTGAGCTTCATTTAAAAGTATAGACACAGCTTGTACTGTCCTACAGAAATTCTTCCAGGTCTTACTGAATGGCTTGACTGCTTTTCATAGATTGAGCTGTCCTTGTGAAGAAAATGTTTCAAGAGAAAGGGCTTGGATCACAGCATGTCTGTTACACCAAAGGGTGTGCAAAAGAAGTGGTACTCAATGCCTTCTTTTCTTCAGTCTTTACTGCTAAGGCTAATGTTCAGGACACACGTACTTCAAACCAGTAGGAAAGTCTGGAGGAAGGCAGACTTTCCCTAGAATGGAAGAGGAGCATGCTATGGAACTCTTAAATTTTCTGGATTTACATAAATCCGTGAGACTTGATGGGATGCAGCGCCAGTTGGTGAGGAAGCTGGCTACTGTCTTTGCGAAACCGTTCTTGGCTAAGATTGTGGCATGCTTGGACTACACAACACTCAAAGGCTTCTCTGCAGCCTCAACCACTCTGATTTGATTATATTGAGCCTTTACTGAAGGTGAATGAAACTGTTTTTACCATAACAGTACCTGAATTCTCACTGTTGGAGCAATGTATGAAGTAAGGTGTTACTGGAATGAAAAGGCTCTTGCTGACAAGAACATATAAAGCATTTTGTTTGAAAACTTGTCTACAGGGCTGCTTCTTAGATGGCATAGAGATGAGATGCTCTGTGGCTTATCCTGTACTTCAAAAGTCAGTGATTAAATTTCCACTGGGAATAGGATGTAACTGGTGACAGTAGGGAGGGCTACAATATCATAAATGTAGTTGTTGTCCTCTCAGGAGTGCCTCAAGGAACAGGGTATTTAGAGTAAAAATCTGTTTGCTGCTTGCCCTCTGTGTTGTAGCTCCTCCTGAAAGCTGCTAGACTTTGTTGATCCTTGGGGGGCAGCTGCTGAAATTGTAGTGCAATGCCCACAGATAAGAGAAGATGCGTGACAGAGAATGTTTCAAATTCCTACGTTCTTCTTTTTTTTTTTTTTTCAGTGAGTGACTCAATTACATAGGGATACCTTGTACTATCTGCCAGATGTTCTGCTCATGTTGTTCGGTGTTCTCAATGTCTAAATAGATGTTTTCTTTCAAATTTCACTTGTTCTGGTACAGATATTCAAGAAATCTGTATAGCCTTATCGTGCTGAAGATTTCTTGCTGACTTCCTGCTTGTTTAGCTCAGGTCAATGATAAGGTGTTGAAGGTATTTGCTTTGTTCTGAATGTATGAGGGTTGCTAGTGGTCGTCTCTACATCCTGATGTAAGAATAACGAAAGAACATGACGAGTTAAATGATACCTGTTAATATATGATGCTTCCACTATATGTGATTGGGTGAGATGCTGTGGAATAGCAGCCCCCCAGCCTACTGTGCTGCAGACAGTTACTCTGTTAGTCAAACTACACTTCAATAAGCTGTGTGCTTCTTCATCCTGGCCTATATCTTACCTCATACACTAAATAGTTTGTGCTATCTCTGACAAAAAGGGTACTGGGAGTGGAGGAAGGCTTTGTTGGGGAAGTAAAAATCAGTGAGACTGAGTTGTTTTTCTTGCTGATTGGAATTTGTGTTCTATCTTTTATACTTATGAGGGTGATGGCTATAAATGTGTCCATTGGTGAATGTGTTTGGTCAGAATAATTTGTTATTCAATTTGATTTTCCCCTCATTTTTAAGTGTTCAGTTGTGGAAGAATAACAGAATTGTTTTGGTGTTACAGCAACACAAAATTGATATTAGAAGGCTTTTTTATCAAGACAGTACTCTGCATATTATATTCCTGAATACTTGTCAGAGAGGAATTCTTTGCAATCTTGTCTCTAGACAGGAGGAGTTCTCATAGCAGACATCACATTCATGCTCAGACCTTGTTTACTGTTCCTAATGTGAATGAATGTTTCTATTTTTCTGTTCTTAGTCACTTTGCTTATCTTTAATTTGTTTATGAAGAACTGAATGTTCTGCAGCATGTGTGAAATATTAACAATTACTTCCCAATTACATCACTGCTAAATAGAACACTGGTTTTATTGCTGAGGTATTTGTGAGTCTCTGAAGAAAGGAAAAGTTGGATTTTTTTTTTTCTCAGATTTTATTTTTAATGAAACATCTGTATATGCAGACAGGTATAATATTCTTAGCTATAGTTTTAAATAATTGCTTTATCCTTTGAAAGTCTCAACTGCATATCCTCATGTTTGAATTAGCCAGAAGTGGGCAGGATGAGCGCAAAGAGACAATGAGAAGTTTCATTTGGCTGAAAACTTGAGAGCAGCCCACCAGCTAAATTTTGTATTTGACATGAAGGGGTCAGGTTGTTACCATGCAGTCTCATGCCGGCTACAGTGGTGCTACCTGAGGAGTACAGGAAATCAATGGTGACTGACAGGTTCTAGTTGTGGGTACAAATTGCTGCTTTTCTCATTCATTGCTCTAAGATGAAAGAAACCTGTGACAGTTTTTCTGCTACCATAAAATTGCTTCTCTGGGCGTCACTTATGAGGCTTGATTTAGCTTGCAAAGGACCAAACAAACTTGCTTTTTCCCCAAAAACTTCCCATGCCCCACATGCCTCCAGAGGGTGGCATGTGACAATTTAGTGGTGGTTTCTTTTCCCATTGTTTGTTTTAGTGATATAAGTACTTTGTGTACGGAAAATAAACTTAAATTGATTAAGGTCATGTAGCCAAACTCAAGACTATAAAGAAGAACAAATGTATCCCTAAAGTGTGTGGGAAACAAACCGACTTTTGGAGGAGCACCGACCCTAGTGGGATATTTTGCTGGATAAAATGTCTGTGACAGCGCAGCTAAGCTGGACTTAAGTAAGTGGGTAACCAAACTGGTGCAAATAGATACACATAAAATTTCTCTTTCAGAGCTGTAATATTGCCAGGGATAAACTTTGAGAAAATTAGGTTCTCCTAATTAAGGACTCTCAATGGCATTGCATGCAGTGAAATGGACAAGTGTTTTTCATTACTTGGCTGACAGTGCAACACAAAAGAAAATATTGTGGGTTACAGAATCAGGAGATCAGTTTGGTGTTTTCTTGTTTGTGGTGGGTGGTTTTTGTTTGGCTTTTTTTTTTTTTTTCCTGAGACACTGAAGCACCCAAGTTGGTTGGAAAACAAACCTTCCTAAGCCTTAGATTATTGGCATTCTGTTACTGGAAATACAGATATATGGATTCATTTGTTATTATCTATGTGTGGAACAGTGAGTCTTGGGTAATGAATGCAGCAAGAATTTGACTGTTAACATTGCATTTGCTTTGGGATTTTTTTATTGGGGTTTGGGGTTTTTGACAGTTACTGGTTTCAACACAGTGGAGGACTAATCACAAAGAGGTTCTGTAGTGAGTTTCTCCTCTTTGTTTTCTGTTTACAGACATTTTATTTTCTATTGCTGAGACCATGAACTGGAAATGGCAGGGCAAGAGCAAGACCTGAATGTTAGTCAGTCAGTCCATGACGGTGTCAGCTTGAGGAGGGCAAGAACACAGTCCTAGAGTTTGGGAAATGAAGTAGATCCACTTAACACTGAATAATGTTAGTTCAGTAGTGCAACATAATGTCAGACTTCACAGGGTACAAGTTTGTTCAGCCATGGTCTAGAAGGATGAACTCAAACTGTAACAGATACACAAAATCACTGTGAGCTTAATGAAAAGCCTTTGTGAGAAGAGACTGAAAAGAAATTGCTCATTTAACTTAGGACAATGAAGCTGACTGGACATCAGACCAGGTGGAGGTAGTTTAAACAGAGAGGGAAAAGAGATGAGCTACTTAATGTAAAGGACAGGCACAGGAACAAATGGTTATAAAGTAGTCAGTCATGAAAAAATTTTAGGTTGGAAATGGAAGAAGGATCCTTGCCATGGAGAGAAGTCAGACTTTGAAGTGGCCTTTTAATTAGAGCAGCAAGGGCAAGAAATTACCAAGGAATATATATGATATGGCGCTGCTGACAGGGAACTGGAATGGACAATAAGGAGGTCCATTTCAGGCTCACTTCTTGCATGCTCTGTGTTCTTTTCTGGGAAGGCAAATATAAGCTAGTTTCCCTTTCAAAAGACAAAAGTAAAAACCATGGCGTTATGCAAAGCCATCTCACAGTACTTTCATACACAATAACTGCAAAACAGTATTTTGAGAAAACCAACCATGTATATCACTATTAAGCTATTGGCATCGTGGTATAGCTAGATACAATATATGGAAAACAACTGGGTATAGAAAAGAAAGTACCTTTGGACTAAACAGATGTTTCAGTGAAAATTGTAAAATTGGAGCCAGTATATTTTAATGTGGCCGAAACATAAATGAGAAAATTCTGTAGTAAGCATCTCCTAATTGTAGGAATCAAACGGTGCAAGGAAAAAGATGATTTACATTACTTAATAATTTTTTAGGGGACATTGAAAGTAGTCATGTTCCTGTGCTATTTTTTTTTCCTCCGGTCTTTTTAAATTTTACTTTTATAGGAGATGTAGCAAAATGTGATTGGTTTGAGACCTACCATAGAGAGCAGACTGGTCTTAGGGATGAGAGTAACAGTTCATTAACTCATTGCCAGCCTGTGTCCTTTTGCTGCTAAAACAATGCTGTGCTTTCCAAAATGAATAATTCAGTTATATTTCAGTTTATGACAATTAGCAAGAAAGCTGAAAAAAAGAAACGTTAGGTGAATTTACATTATGTCAGAAACCAAGATTAGTTCATGTTTTTACTTTAAATAATGAATCTGTTATGTTTTCTGATATAAAGACTATGCCACTCAGTCCAGTAGTAAGTGCATAAGTGTTCAGGGAAAGATGGGTTTGTAAAGTAATAAACACTTACTGTGTTCTCCAGGCCTCACTGTCAGATTGGCCTGGTGTGAGCTCAAGCTTTGACCTCGGGCGACCCAGTGAGGCTACAGACACCTTCACTCTCTGCCATCAGGCTCTTCTGTTAGCACACAGCCATGACAGGCAATGTGTTAAGAACCGCAGCTGAGGAATTCCAAAAACCCCTTCTGACCACCACGTAGTTACTGCTTTTCAAATGAGACTGCTGTTCTCACTGCATGAGTGCTCACCTCTGTTCTCGGGAGGTGGGAAAAAAAGGTGCTCATTACAAGCTGAAACCACAGCCTGCCACCTCCTCGAGATAAAAGTCAAAGAAAGAAAATTTGTGCCCTGGGCTTGTCTCAGCTGGAAGGGGATTTAAGTCCTGCCTCTGAGCTGAGAATGGCTTCGAGTGAGTCTCTGCCAACTCTGCTACCTGTGCATGTCAGTATAAATAACAAATACTGATCATAAATACACATTTTGTCTATATGTAGGTATATCAGGATCTAATCCCTAAAATTAATTCGTGTCACAACAAAGCAATAAAATGTGGTAAAATTTTTGTGCGTTTTTTTCAAGTTGTAAACACATCACTGGGACCCAAACGAGTGTACCTAGACAACTAAAATCAAAGCATTTCTGCTGAAAGTCTTTTATTAGGCAAACCCCCACAATTGTATGGTAAATATTTAGCTTTTAATAGCATTAATGACCTTGATGGAAGTAGTTGTAGGGATTAATGAGCACCTGAGGTTAATGGAATCAGCTCCACCCAACTGATCATTAATTCAGAGCCTGTGCCCTAGATTTTGATCATTAGTGCTAAAAAACAAAATCAATTTTACATGGTTTGGGGCACCTTTTGACCAGCAACATCAACAATACAGATTCTTAATTTTGAAAATGACCTTCCTGCTAGATTTTTCTCTTTTTCTTCCTTACATTGCCCTCTGTTCAATAACATGTAAGCACTAAATGAAAATGCCAAATTTCAGCATGCTGTGTTTCGAAATGCCTGCTTTATTAAGTCCTGAGGCGTGTTGATAATAGAAGCATAACAGCTTTTTACATGAAGTGCAGACTCCAAAGTCTTACAAATGGCAGTTCTTAATGGTTTGAAAGTATTTTCTAAACACTTTGGACACTGTGTTTGAATTAATAACTTTGGAGTTCAACATAGCATTAAATACACTGGCTGTGTGTGTGCCCTGCACCAGCAGGTGGTGGTTAAGGATCTGCGTTCATAAACGCTTGTGCTAATGGCTGTTTTCAGAAACAAATCTTGAAGTTCTGGGAATTTTGAAAACACTAAGGTATATTTCATTAGGATTCCAGTAACTTCGGGTGTTTCACTGCAGACCACATTTTATAATATACAGCCTCAGGCTAAGCAGACAAAAGGGATGCCCCAGTATTGCTCTGGTGTGGGATAAACATGCACAGAAAACAAACATCAAGAACCTCTTGAACTGTGTAACCTGAATACTCTTGCACCTGTGTTAGAATATGTCATGTATAAATTTAAATTTAGCAGTGCATTTCTGTCATGATGTGGATGTCCAGCCTCCCTAAAAAAACAAAAGAAGACAAATGTTCTCTAATTAAATCCCCTGCTACATGCAGAACAGATTATGAAGTATGAGAGTTAAAGGAAATTAAAAAGAACAGTCCAATTTTTAAAGTAAAACATGGGTAATAGGGTTCTGTGTCTCATGCCACCAGGTACATGATCTTAGTTGCAACAATACATACAACAGAAGCAGCAGGAATCTCACAGGATGTCCAAATCTAAAAGCTACTATTTAGACCCCATTGTGAAATACCCCACAGATAAAGTGTATTTTTTTAATGTATAAATATAGTTAAAATATAAGAGAGGCATTTTCAGAAATTAATATTTTGCAAAAATAGCATTACTAAAAGGTATCATAAGAGATATTTTTGTGTTTGATACAAAATACTGTTTTATTTTACTGCAGAATACACTTTTGCTTAATTCCCTATATTTTGTTCAAGGTGTAGGAGTGGATTATTCATTTTAATTCAATACAGTGGCCAAATATCCTTTGTTTTCTGTGTGATCATAATTAAATGTGAAAATTTTTATCAGATTAAAAAAAAAAAATGACCACCACAATCCCAAAGTGTAAAGAAAGGAGAGGAAATTACCTTACAGAAAATCTGAAAAAAATGCATCTGTCTAGTTCGGTGTTAAGGTATACAATCTAAGAAATTAAAAATGTTTTTCTAACATTATTGAAAAAAAATCAGCTTTATGCAGTTTTATATTATAAACTCACAACACATGCTTAACTTACATTTTTGGTTGGCTTGAAAATTCTGTAGGTCTTGCACTTCTCCAGTAAATTTTACCTTTAACAGCCTCTAAATTTAATCTTCAGTATGCATGTTAGTTGATAGCACGATTTGTTTCTGTTTGGTCTAATTAGAAGTACCTAAAGATTTCAATTGACATCTGTTTTGTTTGGGTTTTTTCTTTCTTGGATTGACCTTAGAAATACTTGAACAATTACTCAAGTATAGTGACACTACTGTCTGTTGTACTGTGTGCAAATTTCTAATCAGTTTTTGATTGTGGAGTGTAACACCCTTACACAACCGCAGGTAAACACTCCCCCACTTAATTCAGCAGAGCCTTATTAATGTTATTTTTTTACAGCACTGTTAGTTTGCTTAGATGTTTCTCTATGGGATTTTGTTTACTGTTTAAAATACATCTGAAAATCTTATTCTAATACATGCTTGGTCCTTCCCAGTGAAATGCTCGGGGAGGCTGGTGAGGCTGTAAAAGAAATGGGGAATGCAGGGAAGGTGCAGAGAAGCCTCTGCCCTGCACTCTGCAGCCCCATAAACAACTTGCTAACGAGCACAGGGTAATGGCTGTGGATGCTAAATAATCTCTTTCCCTGCTATTGAGCGGACATTTTAAAAATATGGTAGTTTTTAAAAATTAGTCTTTCTAGGGGAAAACAAATAATTTTCTGTTTGATGTACACCACCTTTTTAATAACATTTTATGGTATCACACAGAGGAGAAAACAAAATAAATTCAGCAAATGTAGAAATCGATAGAGAAGCTGGTATTTCCTCCGGTGAATAAAATCAATTACATCTTCAGAAGAGGTGTATCTTTAAAATAAATTAAAACGCCCAAACAACCCGGGCAGAGAGAGAAGCAAAGCCACCCCCCCGCGGTCCCCGCAGCCGCGGCGGTGCCCGCCGGCTGCAGGTGTCACTGTAAACATGGCTCAGGGTCGGGCCGGGCTGGCCCCGCAGCACACGGAGCTGTCCGCCTTGCTGCGAGAGCCGCCGCTCACATGTTCAGCATGCTCGGGACATTGTGTGCCGGGCTGTTGGAGGCGCTGGCAGCAGAAGGTGACATCTGGTGACTAATGGGCTCAGATGCGGGGGCCGTTCCCACCGCTCCTTCGGCGGCAGCTGCGCCGCCGCCGCGCGGGATGCGGCGGCGGGGGGAGCGGCTCGCTGGAGAGGAGATCGATACCTTCTGATTTCCGAGGAGCCACAACATGGCCCCACCGCAGACATTTTCCCAGCCCAGGGCTTCTGATAAATGCACGGAACACCCAACCAAGCGCGGCGCTCACTGCGTCTCCTCTTTCTCTTATCGAAACCCATCTACTTTTAAGGAAATGGCTCCACCTTATGAAACAAAGATGGACCCTTTCCAGGCACAGTCCAGGCTCTGCGTGGATTCTCGTGTTAGACCGGGCGCTGTCACAGTCAAACCGCTCTGCTTCCAGGGTGATCCCGGCTGTTGATCCCACCCTCTGTAATGTGCTCAAACCTGAACCGGGGCTCTTGCTGGTTCCGCTGGTGTGCGTTAGGAGACACGCATCTGTCATTTAAACTCCCTGAAACAAGGACTAAGCCGGAATGCGGGACCCGTATTTTTCTCATTTGATACCCCGATGAAATGTGATTTATTTTTCAAATTCTTAGAAATGGCAGAGAGAAACCACAGGAAGAGCTCAACGTTGCAGATGGTGGTAAAAACTCTGTTATTAGCAGATGACTGCAAACCACACAGTGGAAAGCAAAGACAAATTCATAGCTGGAAATTGGTGTTTACAGCAGAAAAGGGATTTTGAGGGGCTTTCTGGTGTGTGCAGGGGAGGGAAAGGGGAAGTGGGTTGCGAGGTGGTAAAGGAGCATTGCTTAGTTGTTATGCCCACCTACTACAACTAAATGAGAGTGTTTGGTGTTAGGGAGTCATTGAAAGGAGCTGACATAAGAAAGGAAAAACAAGAACCTGAGAATAGAAATATTTTGCTGTGCATGCATACATACACACAGATAATTGCATGATTTTCTATCATCCAAGCCTCTAGTGTGACAGAGGGAGGGAGGGAGGATAGTCACATGCATCAGCCCCATAAAATCTGCAAAAGCACTGTTCTTAATTCAGCCATCGGCTGTTCCAAGACCTCATGCAGAGAATTACAACGAAATTCTATTTTCAGACTGACAACCCTAATGCTGCTGTGTCCTTATGTTTACTTCGGTTAACTGTCAGCCCTTATAACGTGCGCTGTACCACAGCTGCTGCTGTGGAAAAACCCTCGGAGTAGCTGCTTTGGGAGGAGGTATTTGAGAGAAATGAAAACAGAAAAAGCAGGGGAAGAAAAAAAGGAAAGGAAATCTGCTTGTGTATCTACACAATGTGAGACTTAAAACAGAGATCATTCAACTCTTGTTTTCAGCACATTTCTTGGTTTTAGTCTTGGCTGATAAAATATTTAACAGCCATCTTAGCACGCAGCACAGCAATAACCAAAAAACAGTCAGGCTCTTGGCCCCCACTGAGACAGAATTCCAGTGACATGAAGTTTTCTTTTCCCCCCTCCCATATGATGTGTTGTCTAGCTTAGCTCTAGATTTAATGTGAAATGAAAAAAAAAAGCTTCATTACAGCATGCCCTGTTCCTGAAACATCAAAAAGGAAATTGCAAACTGAACTGGCACCGCTACATTTACTGGTCAGCTTACTGTGTTTGCCTGCTTTTAAAAATACAAATAAGGTTAATTTCAGTCCCCAAGCCGGATGGAAACCCCCAGTTAAGATGAAATTACATTCCTTTCATGTGGACATAAATCAGAATGCAGTCTCTACTCCCAGGAGTGTGCTTTTCAAAAAAATAAATAATAAAAAGAAAATTGGTGAAAAAAAATCAACGTGGGAATTCTGGTGAACAGAATTAAGTACCAGGTAGAAGATTCTCCCTGTTGTTCATCGCTCTCAAGTCAGGAACTGAATTAGAAAAAGCTACAGTCCAGCCTGTGCATTATGAATACTAATTTTAAGATCACTGAAAATTATTTTTCCATGGCGGAAACTGGGAAAATTAAAATTAAAAGTTGCTGTAATATCAGCTTTCCTTGTGACAATTCATACAGAAATAGAGTACATTAATTACTGGACCATGATATGTGATGGGAGCTGGGTATTTTGTGGTGGCGGTTGTTTGTTTGTTTGTTTGTTTTTGTGGTTTTCTTCTTCTTTTGGAATTGCTAAATACAGCTCCCATTCTGATTGAGCAGTATCTTTTCAACATCTTTGGAGGGTTGGCCTTAGTAGCCTTTTTGTGAGAGGGGGCAGTGTCACTTCTTAAGATTTTTATTAGATCTGTCATGGGTTTTGTTGTTTTTTTCTATGTGCCAGCTGTCAGAATCAGGAAATTGCACCATCCATTCAGCTGCTGTTACTAAATAAGTAAATGGGCCTAACCCTTTCTGATGGGAAACTTGCAATTTGGTGAGGCTCAAAAACTGCTCATCAAATACCAAGCTCCAAATCTTATAATTTGGAAATGATAGATCCTTATGAATTTTGTCTGTCTAGGTTTTCATACTGAATGAATCTTACTAGTTATCACGAAAGGTAGAATCAAGCATTATGCTTTAAGATTACCTTTTCTTTTTCCTTAGATGATGTTATGCATTGCATAGAGTGTGTACAGCTTCTCAGAGGGAGTTTTCTCATGCCAGGATTTAGGTATTGAGATGATTACCTTTTTTTCCTCTTAATTCTGAATTTTACCTTTTACTCAGATTGATATCAGGCACTCCTTAATTCTGATTCACTAGATCTTTAGTACTTGCTTGTTCTGGAGCAGGGAAAAAGTTGACGACCACCGGTAGAAAGACCAGATGAACATATAAGGAGAGGGGGAGAGAAGTGTTGAGGAAAAACAATTATGAGGTGTAGGAAGGACAGTGGGAAGTAGTAGCAATTAGAGAAACCCTTTAGGAGATGGAGCACAGACTGAGACTGGGGGGGGGCGCTCTACAAGCAAGGCTTTTTATGGTGTGATATACTTAGGTTGTGACCTTAAAACTCAGATATGGAGTTTCATGAGAAATCTGGCATATTTAAAATTAAGAAATTAGCTAAAAGTTCACCCTTTCCCAACATCTGAGTACCATTTCATTATTGTTATTATTGCCTGGGATAATTTTTAAAATTTGTTTTCAACAAATTCCTAACACTTGAATGTTAATGGGACTTCTTATTGAACTAGTAAACTAAGCCTTAAACCACTTTTCTATGTATATAAACGACTTGGATTTTAATGGTAAATGAATTAGTGTTACAACTGAGTTCCTTACAGCACCACTGATGCATGAAAGGAACCTATCTGGTTACTCAGCTTCCCAAGGCCTGTGTTTTTCCAACTATAACACAGTGAAAAGTTTTATCAATTTTCGTTCTCTGAATGAAATCACAGGGATCTCTTTTTAACAGACTGCTTAAAATTATTTTCTTTCCAAAATAATGAACAGGTTCTCTAGGAAAGTAATTTTCTCCAGACAGTTTGGGAAGGTGTGTTAGATCTACGTATATTGATTTAAGCCTTTCTGTAGAGCCTGGATAGCAGTCTTTCGAAATTTTCTGAAAGGCATATTGCAATATATTATAATGATCTTGAGAGCTTCGTGCTCTAAGTGTGGTCTGTGTGCCTGTTCATTAGGGCTTTGTCTGATTGGTCCTCCTGCAGTCCCTTGGGAACTTGTTACTCCTGCCTGTCTTGCTGTGTCTTTAGGTGCTGATTCTTGCATTTTCTGTTACTTTTTCAAGTAACAAGGGCTGCGGCAGAGTGGTTGTGACCATGAAAACCAGTGTAGAAGGCATTTAGGACACAGCCAGACCTTCTGTATGCATCAGTAGCAGCTGGAGAGAGATGGAAGAGAACATGTTCCTTTTTATGTGAAATGGCTGACCTTACCATGCAAGGCTAAAAAACTTGTTAAAGGGTGCTGAACAACTTGTAGTTGATATTTTTTTATTGGGGGCCTAGTAGGATGATAAAAAGGGCTAAAAGGATTAGGAATTGAGGAGGGTTTGTGCAGTTCTCTGCATGCACCTGAATCCGTAGTGTGGGGTTTTGCACGTAAAAACAACTTTTCAGTGTTCAGCATTATCAGTTACATGCTGCAGTATTATTTCCATGTCTATATCACTAATAACCTACACTACTAAACATGAAGAAAGGGTAAAAATCCAGTTTGATTCTGGATTTCTCGTAGCAGAGATTTTGCTAAAAGTATTGCTGTTATTAGGACTACTTAGTGCCTCTGCTAGTCATGTGGGAGTGGCAGCGATGGAGTGGAGGCAGAGCTACTCTCTGTCAAGCAACTCAGTTTGAGGCCCACCTTAAATTAGTGTGAGGGGAAAACTTCATACCAGTTTGAGAATTTGAGCCTTCTGTTTACTTTGGATGAGCATGTGCTTATTTATTAACAAGACTTTGAGACGTTCCAATTACTTCCTGGGTTGTGGTTGCTGAGATTATACAGGGAGGTGATGCTTTGAACTCTTTTGCTGAAATGTGCTCTTTCATGTGAAAGGAAATACTTGCGAAGTACAGGTTGTGTTCAGTTGGGATGAAGGTAAATTTCTCTTACCTGAATTGCTTTCTGAAAAGTGTTACTCTCCTTTATAGAGCCTCTCCACTACTTCTGCTACTGCAACAATTATAGATTGTGTACCTGAACATACAAACTCTAGTTTGATGCAGGCATGTCTGTTGAAGATGACAGTGCTCTGAGAGGGAACCTTCAGTTTTCTAACTGAAATCTTGTTTTTAGTCCTTGCGTGATGATAGCTGTAAGCAAATACAAATGAACGACTTAGTTTATTGTCAGAAATGTTTATGTTATTCTGCAGCTATGAATGCTGCACTGTGCTTTGCTAGACAAATTAACATAGTTAATAACACTACAATGATAAGGCTTTTACTGTTTACTGAAAAACATTCGGCTCTGGTGTCTCTGGGGATTCATTTGGAATATCTGTATTTTCACAGCTGCAAAATACAGGTGGCGTGGGCTGTTGTTGAATGAGTATGACATGTTTTTCAAAGGCAGAAAAATGAAGTCAACAGTCACACGACTAATTGACAATCATTAGTGAGTTGATCTTTTGCACCAGTTGTTGGTTTAAGGCTTGAAAAATCTATCATTATCCCTGACAGCAAAAATTAGCCTGGTGAGATTCCAGCTCTCAGTTGACTAATTAACTTTTCTAATGCTGATAGACTTCCACCAGGTACACCTAGGAAATAATAGCTGTGGTAAGAATCCTTAGACAACTGCTTCATTTGAACATAGTCCCTCTCGGGAACTATGGTGCCAGGAGATCGGTGAGCAGTCTATCAGCATTGAAGGTGTTAAGTAGAGACAGCACACTCTTGGTTGCCTGAGAGGAGGTGGTGGTCATGCCTAAGCTAAAATATCTTATCTGAATTTCAGAAATGCCTTCTGGATTAGGGAGCTAGCAAGTACTATCTTAAAAGTTAAACACAGTATTGTAGATGCTTCTGATTTTATTTTTTTTTTTTACCCTTACAGACACTGTTAAGTTTGTGGTACTGATAGAGCAAAGTCCTTTAAAAAAATGCAGCAAATCTGCTGTGCTTGTGTTTCTACCATAGCTGAAATTGGATTTAAAATCTTGTACTATTTGACTAATTTTGAAAATTACATTTTTGATTTTGTAACAGTAAAGTTCTTAATGAGAAAAACACTGTAATTAATAGAGTTGAATTGAGGTACTAGAGGTAGACTGAAAATTCTTTTTCAAGATAATGTGACTATAGCTGTATTTTCTTAAATCAGTACGACAAAATGATTGGTATTTCACGGCAAGAATGTATGGATCTTTCAAGAAAAACCTGACATTTATTTTCTTGAATGAGGATGATCTAGCACAAATGGCATGTTAATAGTAGTAACTAGGGAGATGTTACACAGTATCAAGATAAGAGGCACATCCATTTTATTTCTTAATGTTTTTTTTCTTTACCTAGTTCTTCACTGGGCTAAGACTGAAACAAGGATATATTTTTGAATATTATCAAGTTATATGGCTTATGCTCTGCACCTTGATGTCTGTCACATAATTTGGGCAGTCACATGGTTTTGTACTCTAATCTATTGCTATCACAGACTTTCACTGAAAACCTAATGAGTTATAATCATTAGTTTTAGCTTCAATTTGACCACATCTGGGTGTTCTGTAGGGGTGTACTTTCACATAACTTATCACCCTCTCACACCATACTTGAAATAAAATTTTTAGTGGAAATATTGGTATCTTGTTCAAATATGATAGTACCAGATTTAAATGTTGGTTAACTGCAGAAGTTCAATTTCAAGAACAACTTAATAAATGCCTGCTGATGTTTATGTAATGAGAGAATAACGCCAGGCTTAAGTCCTGGGGTATTTTTCTGTTTTCTTGTGGTTACCTCCCCCACACCAAAGCAAAAGGATTAAAAAATAAGCCTGGACGCCTTGTTCAAATGCCAAAGTATTCAATCCTCTATCACCTTTAAGTGTACGTGTGAGTTGTTAATCAATAAGAATTGGCATGGGTGTGCACTTAGTGTTAAGTACATGGTTAAACGCTTCTCTGAATTGGAATTTAAAAGATTTGAAGTAATCTAGTCTTCATTGTAGTCTGAGTCATGAGTATGTAAATGGCTGGTCTGTTACTAATGAATGATTTTAGTTCTTTATCTCAGAATGGTGCAAATGTGTTTCTTGTGCACTCAGTCTTTTCTGCTCAGTGACTTGTCCATGAATTTAATGTATTTGCCAAAATCCTTACTGCAGAAGTGTGTTCTGCTCGTGATTGGTTCTCTCAATTTGTCCTGCAGCCCTCAGTATGTGTATTTCTTAGTATGTGTTGGAGTAGCCGATTTGGGTAATTTGGATGCTCCTTTTGCAAACTGTGGGTAAGCACAAACTCTTACGTTTAATCTGACTTCTGCGATTTAGGGGAAACCAGCATGAGACCCTCAGCAGTTACATATACACTTAACTTGCTACGTGTTAAGCATCAGTAAGTCACATACTCCAACACTGGCCGCATATCAAAGGCTTTTTATAGAAACAAAACGTGCAACATGAGAACTAATCCCTTGGATAATTGCAGATACTACACTGCATCTTGTTTCAGTGTCAGGAGTTTCTGCACTCCAGCGCTGGATATATCACTGACTCACGATATTGTGTTTTATAAACATACCTGAAAAGTCTCTGCGAAAGTCTTACAATCTGTCCATTTCCTCGTTTGTAATACAGGATTTAAATGGTTTATTTCACAGGAAAGGTAGTTGATGCATTGCAAAATTGTGTGCATTTAAAATTCTCTGTACTTGAGATACTGCTTTGTAACTGGAATACATGAAATAACTGTATGCCTTAGTTCTCATGCAGTACCAATCAGCTCTTCTCTAGTCATCGTGTCCCCTCCTCCCCCATTAATTAATTTCTTTCTCTGTGTGCTGGTTTAAAATTACCTAATTACCTGTAAACAAAGGGAAACATGTTTCTGGGTTTTTTAAATGGTGGATTTTAATTTTTACTAATCTTATTAAATAATAATATTAATAAGACTTAACAGTTCTCATACAAAGAGAAGGAGTGCTCTATAGAAAACATGAATACATTTAGCCAGTGTAAAACAGCTTGAGCCATTTTCATTTCCACTGTGTATTATGTATTTTTTTACCAAAAATCAGGCATGGGAAAATTAATTTTAACTTCATGATTTATGAATTATTAATTCCTTATGACTGGGATTATTTACATACTGAATAATAGTTAGGCAAAGAGCAATTAGAAAGGTGTAGCTTTGTCAAACTTTAAGAAGCCAACATACCAGACTGTTGCCCATTTGTGGGGTTGTGTTTTTGTTCTTGTTGGATTTTGCTTTGGGTTTTTGTTTGTTTATTTTGATAATCAATCAATCAGATTGATTCTATCAGATTTCCCATGTGTACTTTTAGATGTATTCTTGGAAAGGTAGCATTTTAACTTTGATATTCTCTGCTTTATATATTCCTCTAGACCTCCCAGTAACACTTTAGCAGTTTTGTGTTTTGACTTTATATTTTGTTGGACCACTGGTATCTTAAATTCAGTTTCTCAAATTCAATTGCTTTCCTGTAGCTTTGCTTCCTTGTTTCTCAGAGTAACTTCTGTGCTGCTGTAACCACCTCCTGCTCATTTTTTCAGCCCTCCACTGACTGCCTGCTTGATTTTGTGTAAAATTTTATTCCATTTGTTACTTTTGAGATTCTTAAATATCTGACTCCTTCCTTCTCTGCTGTATTTCTTTTTTCCTTCTTCTAGTCTGGACTCTCCCCTTGAAACTGTTTCTACAATTCTGTACCCACCTCCTTCCTGTTCTTGGCCCTTGGCCATATCTGGGGTTGTTTACCCTTAGATTGCTTCCATGGCTCGGTCAGTCTTTAGAGGAAACAGACATGGATATAGATCTTGGATCTGTAATATTTTGCCATAATTCTTCACTTATACTCTTCAAAGAAATTTAAGTTTTATTTAAAGACATGTACATGTTTAATATATATATTTCCTGTCAATGTTGGAGCAGTGTTTGTCAAGACCTTGTGCCTTAAAATTACAACTTCCTACAGAGAATCATGGAATGGCTTGGATTGGACGGGACCATGGAGATTATCTAGTTCCATCCCCCAGTCATGGGCAGGGACACCTTCCACCAGACCAGGAAAGGTGTTCATCCAAGCTGCCCTTGAATACTCTCAGGAATGGGACATTCACAACTTTTCTGGGCAACCTCTCCCAGTGCCCAACAACCCACATGGTGAAGAATTTCTTTCTAGTACTTGAACTAAACTTGCCCTCTTTCAGTTTAAAGCCATCCCCCTTATTTTATGTCATTAGATATACCCTTTTCACATGTCCCTCTCTGGCTTTTTTCTAGGCCACCTTTAGGTGCTGGAAGGTGCTATTAGGGTCTACAGGTCTACTGGGAGAGACAGATTCAGTCTGTCCCATTTTCTCTGGTGTGGACTGTCAATTGCTTCAGGCTTTTGTTTTCTTTAGTTTTGCGAATATTTGTGCTCACCAAGAAATTTTGACAGTTTCTAGAGTCAATGGGGAGTAACGATGTTATCAAGTGCCACTGCTGTTGGAAAGGCCAAGTCTTATCTGAAGAACTTAATGCTGTAATATTCAAGTCAAGTTATACAAATGCAGAGACATTTGTGATGCTGTAATATTTTGGAGTATTTTATGTGATATGAAAATACCTGGGGATCTCTGATAATAAGATCTCAAAAGCTGTTCAAGATTTGTACTAAATTGCAAAGGAAAGAATACAGGCTTGAATATTATTCCTTCCTTAATGCCAGATGGATTAGTGTTATGATAATGAATATCCAAGGAATTAAAAGTGATTTGTCACTTTTTACAAAGTGTTACCCAGAATGGTAATCCATCATTGCTTTTTCACAAAAGAAGCTTGTTCTGTGAATGTGATCTCAGAGATACAGTAAAAACGTGTATTGCCATAGTTAACAGAAATGCAGGGTAAGCCCTGGCGGTTTAGCAGGAGTTGAGACAGGACAGAACTAAAACTTGGAGTGTGATTTCATCGGTTTACAGTAACGGGTTAACTTTCCTCCCAGTTACTGTCATGCATGACTGTCCTGTTCTTCCCTGCAGTGTGCAACAAGCAGATGGAATGGTCAGCAAGTCAAAATATGAAGTGTTGGAAAGGTCACGCTACTACAGGGTGCTGCTGTCTTTCTCATCTGTCTTACAATTAGGGTATCTTGTTCTGGTAGCAAGAGTCATAATGAGAACTCTAATGAATACAATGTATATCTGTTCCTCTCACCCAGGAGCTGAAAACAAAGGACAGGTGGATTTGTAGTAATGAGGGACCAGGTGAGGCAGCTTTTACTTATGTGGGTAAATGTTTCTCATTCATATAGTTGTATTTATATTTAGAATTCAAGAGAAAAAGGATTACTAGGTGAACTCCTGAATGAAGGGGGGGTTACTTGAAGACTGTTATGAGTCTTCAGCTTTTTGCTGTTGAAAAAAATTAGTCAATTTGCATTATTAATAAAAGACATCTGCTCAAGATGTCTATGGTTAGAGTAGCAGGCTTAGGTTCGTGAGACTCAGGTCCTGGCCACAGAACTCATGTGGAATTCAGAGAAGATTATTCGAAAACCACTGATGTTGGAAGATTTGGGAGAAGTTTCTGTACAACTTCAGAGTTCTTCTAAATATTATGAAGCAGTTTCTGAGGGAATTTCTCTCTTACTGAATACCTATGGGATGGCAGGGTTGGATTGTGTGTCTGTCTCAGCCTGGGACAATGGTAGGTTGTTAAAGAAGTAACTATTCAAGGAGAACTCCCTCAGCCACCTGCTCTTAAAGGAATATGAGACAAGAGCAGAACAAACAAAAGACATTGTCATCGTCATATCAGGATTAAAACATGGATGGGATTCAGGTGTAGTGAGAGATCAGATTAATTCACACAAAGCATTTCTGCCATAGCCACAGCAGTGCCCTCGGGTGATCTGAGAGCAGCTGACAAATTTGTAGGTAGGGCTCTGATGAGTGGCTGCAGCTATGGATGTGGCTGTTAGAGCTGAGCTTTCAAGGTGTGCCATCTGCAAAGCTGCAACATTATTTTGTTTTTCCACCTCCTTGCAGTTTATGGAAAAGTATGAATAAGTTTGTACATTCAGCCTTATGATAACCCCAAGATAATGAAGCTCTGTAAGTTCACTCAGCAACTCTGAAAGCTCTACTGTTTATGAAATGGAGCAAAACTTCTTTCTGACATCCACTAATACCAATGGTGGAAGGTGTCTTTTCCTTACTGTGAATGGAAGTAATGAAACATTTCTTACAGCTTCTTTTTTGTGTCTCTGTTCTCTGTTTTGTTTCAGTATCTTGGTTGTCTTTTAAACCATAGTTGCAGTAAGTTTGGGTGAGTTGTACCAGGGATCTATTAGTGCACATTGTGATGTCCAGTATAGCTGTCAGTCTGTGAAGTGTTCTCATGACTTACCAGCAAATGACTGATGGACAAACCTGTATTTTCTGGTTAGGTAAAAAAAAGCATAGAAATAGTGCCATGAATTCACCTTTCAAGGCCCATGTTATCTTTTAGTAGTATTATCTGGATTATGCTTGTACCTATTAACCTCCAGCAAAATTAATAATTATTGCCTATTCACCAAAGAAGAAGTGAAGAAAAGCAGAAATGGAATAAGGCCATCGTCATTTTTCCGTGGTTACACAGCAGGTGAGTGGCAGAACCAAAGATATAATCTCATGTTTTCTTGTTTTCTGCTTTGTTGTAATTTCACTAAAGTGTCTGACAACACTGAATTGTGCTGTTGTAGATTTTGTTCATGGTGTATTTTTAATAATTTTTAGTGATATAGTATAAATTCTTGCTTCCCTGTCATTTATGGTACAAGTAGCACTAAACCATGTAAAATCATGAACTCTAATGTGTGAATAGTAAGAGGTTCATACACCAGGAGTACTTTGTATACATAGAATTAAGACAACGAACATGAAACAAAGCAGATATTAGCAAGTTGATAGTTCTAGTAAGGCGAGTGTTAGTATTTGGGTTAAAACTCTAGATATCATTCAATGTCGGCTGGTTTTTATACACAGCACTTCAGCAAACTCCCCCATGCATCAGGAAATGAGGGGCTGATCTGCTGCTTTGAGACTGGAACACTGGAATGTGAGACCTTTGCTATAACTGGTTAAACATGGGTGATGGAGAAAAGCTATGTTTACTTAATTCTGATTCATGGCAGAATATTTACACAGTGATATTGTGAAAAGGTTTTTTTCTTCAGAGCTGGTCAGTATTGGAGTTAGGTCAATAGCAGAAACCAGAGTTTTACGAATATTTTTGTGAAAACTTAGTTTTTGGTTAAGAGGAAAAACATCAGAAATGTACGTAGGTGTTCTAGTCATATGGTGTATATTTTGACTGTGCAGTTCATGGGAGGAAAAATGATGAACGATATACAAGAAATCTTGCTGAGTTATGTTCTGCACTTTTTCTGAAAGCTGTAATGTGCCAAAATTCATTCTTGGTCTTTATCTCCTCCAGGTCACAAGCTGAATTTCTATGATTTTATATTAAGTCTTTTGCATTGTCATCAAAATCTTATAGCTAAATCAGGGTGTTTTGTACAGAAAGTCTAAATATCAGTGCAGGAAACCTTTCAGCTGACTTCTTTGCATCTCACTGTAAGTCAGTCTTTAGAGCATTACAGATGGAAGATCTGAAGGCAGGAGTGTATTCACTTAGCTTCTTAACCCCTTGAAATACTAGAGGTGGTCGAATTCTTATAACTTTAGACTTTCATGAGACTTTTATGCTTACTTCCCCTTTGCTCTTATCTAGTTCCCACCCCCAACCCATCCCTTCCCAGTTTGGTTTCAGCCCCCATTCTTTTTCACCATGTTTTGTATTTTGTTCTCTGTCTCTTTCTCTCTGGTGGGAGGAGGAAAATGATCAGGTTAGCTTTGCAAACTATGTTTCAAAAACGAATACAGGATGCGTGGAGATAAATAACTTGAATATTTTGCATGCTGCAAGGATGTCATTCTTTGCTGAGTGTTGCTAAGTTCAGGATTTTTTCATTAGAGCATCCTTTTAAAAATACTTAGTCAATATAAGTGCTGTAAACTTAATCAGAGAACCAAGCTGATATTTCAGAAGACTTCATGCTGTTATATTTAATACTGAAATGTCAAGTCTCTCCAGTTTTTCAGGTGTACTAAGTGGGAATGGACTTCACTGTAGGATTTGACCCTGAGTTTACATAATCCCTGCATGGCAAGGTTTATATTCTTATGGTTAAACCGTATAAGCTAATTTTCTGTTATAATTAAACTAGCAACAAGCCCTTAAAACTACAAAGAGTCAGTTATTTACTTAGTTGAGTTGATTGACTCTTTGCTATTGCCTCAAGTGAAGGGGAAATACCAACATGATCTTGTTGGTCTTCAGTCACAGATGAAATGATTTCTGTAAAGCTTTTTCAGGTAATAATACCTATTTCTCACTGTTGTAGATATGAAAGTGTAAGTGGGATGGTATCCTGATATGAAAGGGTTGCTTTATTAGGTTACACTGTTGCTGGAAATGTTTCCTAATTATCTCTGTTATGATAGAAATCTGAAAAAGTGTAAATTGAGTGCTTTGCATAATTTATAAAAGCTGAATGTTTCCTAATTAGTTCTGTTAAGTTAATGATACTGAAGCCTCATTTTTCCATGGCCCTAAGCAATGACCTTTACCCTCCCCATTTTTAGAAATTTCTTTTAGTTCAAAAACATGTGGTGACCTTCCTCATCTCGAATGATCTTTGGCAGACATAATGCTTTGGAAAATGTTACAAATCCTTTCTCCCTTCTCCCTTTGAAAGTAAAGAAATGGCCTGCTTTATGCAGGCAGAGTTAAAGCCTGATTTATACAGATCCTCTGAAGAATGCTGGTGAAGTGCATTCCTTCAGTGTTTTCATAGAAACTGATGTGAGCTGCATTAGCAGAAGATGTGAAAATGGTGAGGTGGGGGAGAGAAAAACCTCTCTCAAAAGGATTCTAAAATAACATTTTGCATCCTCGAGTAATTCCCAGCTCTCCCTGGCAACCATTCATTTCTTCTGAACAGCAGAAATTTGCAATATGAAAGTGGATTGGCTTGCTTTTCCCATGGGGCTCTGTATCTCTTCATCCACCGCCTAGGGTAAAAAGCAATGCATACGTTTACAATATAAATGTGATTTAATCGACCTCCCTGTCAGAGAGAAATGGCAAGCATATCAAACAAGCCCAAGATGTTAGGAAGAAAAAATCATAAATTATTCCAGTGATGAGTTTCTGAGCAGCATTTTGGACTCCTACATGATTCTGTGTAAAGCTGTTCCTTGAAACAATAATTAAGATAATTCTGTGTGACAAGGAGAAAAAATGTTCAGCTTTGTATGAAATGTGCTTTATGTTTAGGAAGCTGAATGTTCACTATATTGATCAGAATTTCCCTTAGCTGCTGCAATGGAAAGCTAAAACTAATTGAGTGATTCACCATTTTATTTCTAAGTCTTTATTTATTTTATCCTATGCAAAATCAGTTGGCTTCTAAATCAGGAAGGCAATGCTTTGTGGGTGTGACTCTGTGAATATATACTGTGAGGGCTTCAATAATAATATCTTTTTAAGTTGTGAATATAGATTTGTGAGGAAAAAAATATTTATTATTGTTATTTGGATTTCTGTTGCTTGAAAGACACTTGAGTTTTCCTGAGGAGCTAAGTAAAAAGGTTTTTTAGTGAGAAAGTGCTCATAGAATCATTATGCTAATTAGTTTGTCTATGAGAACCCTTTCCAGATTTTTTTCCCTATTTGTAGTCATGAATGCATGGGGAGTTTTACATGCTTTCTTTCTTAAAAATAGAGGAAAGCTGGGAAAAGGATTCTTTTGGCAGATAAATACATTATTAAATACATTATTAAAGTATGGATCAAGCCACAGGGACCTGAGTTCAAAATTCCGTACCGGAATTTTTTGTACTCTCCAGGTCTTTTTCTGCAGAATATCTGGTCATGTCAGTTTAGGATTACTGGAGGGATCCAGGTGTGTTAAATTTCTGCATACCAGGGAGATACCATGACTGGATTTTCAGGCCACTTCGCCTTCTTAACTTCGACTGATAGCTATTATTTTAAATGTTATACCATTGCATGCATCTCTTCACTATTCATATAACACTGCAATAGTTCGTGGAAACTTTAGTTTTGCCATATGTTCTTCACACCAGAGATTTGGCACTTTGCTGTCTTTTTTTTTTAGCTTACTTAAACCTTTTAATAGTGAAAAATGCTTCCTGTTGACCCGCGACCTCCATTGCAATACTTAATTTGTGCATTGTTTATTTTTAAATTTTTCTCTTTTTTTCCCCATTAGGAACTTACAACTTTATTTACAACTTTTATTTAAATCTCATCCCCATCATCACTTGCTTCTCATCTTTGTGTTACAGCTAAGGTTTTGGTTAAAACCAGTGATGTTCTAGTAGATTTTTTCCAAGTTATTTGTCCCATTTTAATGTTTTGACCTGATGTGCTATGTCTCTTTCAAGTTCCTTTGACAGAATATGTAGTTTTTGAACTTCACACTTGGATTCTTGGCTCTAGCACTCTTTGAATTACTGCCTTTCTCCCCTTCTGGTGAATAAATTATAGTTCCTACCTCTTAGAGGACTGTCATACTATCTCCTTTGCTGACCTCGTGTTCTTAATGCACTTGAAATTTCTTGTTATTTAGCTTAGCCCCTTGTGTGGCTTTGCTTTCTTCCTGTGTGGTGCATTTTCCTTTTGTGCTCTCAGAACTTCAATATGTAATCTTCCCAGCCTTCTTTTGTACCTGATGTTCTACCTCTTGAAGGTCTTTATAGCAGGCAAGACTCCATTTTAAGTAATTACTTCTGTCTTTCTAAATTCTTCTTATCCTTTTGAATTGAATGTGATGGTTCCTGTGTTCCTGCCCTTCGCTGTTTGGTGCATTGCTAAGCAGTCTCTGTGCTCCAGCCTGCAGCTTCCCTGCTAGATTGTCCTGTCTGATGTGCTTTGAGGCAAAGGGGACATTTGACACTATTTATCATTATTTTAACCTGTAAACCATCCCTCCTTTGTTTTACTTTTACTGAATTAGAGGTTGTCCTTATTTAGTGCTTCTCTCTGCCATTCCAATAGGTTTAATGCTGTATTTGTTCTGCAGGGCACTTCTGCAGTACTTCAGGTATTTTGTCCAGTGTGTTTCTCTCCTTTTCCCACCTGTTTCCCATCATGGTTATTGATTTCCTCTCCCTTATCCCCACTGTTATCCTCAGTCTTTGTGCTTTAAAATACTCTGTTTCTAGTGAGGTTCTCTGTTCTAGACTCAGTCTGCTCACAAGTAAATGGTGTGTATGTGCATCCTGTTCACTTCATGACTCTACATTCATAATACCTTTCCCTACTGCCTGTACCTTGTTCGGCAGACCAAGCTCTCTCAGGGCTCTGTGCAGCTTCAGTAGGTATAAGGTCAGATCCATTTGGGTTTTTTTTGGTTTGTCTGTATAATCTAAGGTGGTGTCACTGCAGAGGGATGAAGAGATGGAAATGTCTCCGATCTCCACAGCATTCAGTTTGCACAATAAAGAGGAGGGGATGGTATTTCATTTATGGTCCCGTTTTTTGCAATGCTGTTCTGAATTACATGTCTTGGCGCAGGAATGGGTGCTGTAATGAGCTGTAACAACCAGCAGTTGGTACTAACCACCTGCTCCCAGAAGGTGCTGCAGACTGGGGGGTAGAGGTGCACGGATGAACATCAGAAGCTCAGTTCTCTGTTTTGTTAGTGTGTTGGCCTCTCAGAAAGGAAGGTGACTGTGCCACTGCCAAGTGAGAACTGCGGCAAATGAAATGGTGTGGAAATACCTCTTTCCCTGAGCTTCCATTCTTTTCTTAAAGAAAGGTTTTCTTCTAAAATGCACTGTGTCACAATGAATAGATGCTGATGGCACCTGGTGTAAAATAATTGTGTTGAATTGACATGCTGAATGAATTGGATGCTGATGTTGTGCACTGTGGTGAACATAGCAAGAAATCTTAAGAGCTTGGCTATTGTGTAAGAGTTAGGCTGATTACTTGGTGTAACCTCTGTGAGTCATGCTAGGCCAACAACAAGATAATAGGGCTAGCTAGGTTTGGAGCAGCGTAAACCTCTGTGACATTAGCAGGAAATCGTTTGTAACTCTCCAAACAGATAGATGTTTTTGCTTAAGAACTACAGTTTGCATAAAATGCTAGGTGTCTGAGAGAAAACAGCAACAGTTCTGCCAAGTATAGGATTAGGGTACAATGTCATGTGAAATGTAGCAAAATCAACAGAAAGTTTCATATGGTGATTAAGTGGCTTAAAAACAGAACCATGCTCATCAAAACACTTATCTCACAAAATCTTGCATACAGTAGTATAGGTCTCATATTATTGTGTCCTTTAAATCAATGTCTGTAGCTATCTGTGGCTGCATTGACATTTATTGTGCAGTTTCTTTAAGCCTTCAGTTTTCCTCAGCTCAGGGGAAAAAATAGAATGCTATATTAGTTCTTCATGTTAATGTCAGCAGGCCCTGTTGCAAAGAGTCTAATGTAGGGGCTGGATCACAGAGGGGTCAGTAGCAAGGTATATAATTAAGGAAAAGCACTAATATATCTGTCATAACCATAGAAACAGTCAGGTTGAACTATAGGCATGAGAGTATTTGTGTGACTTTGATGCAGATCCATGTGACAGTCAGGATGTATCCTGTGTGACTGATTCAATGATAATAATTGAAGACTTACAGAGATGCAGAGCAGTATGGGGAAGAGCATAGCAAGTAGAAATTAAATACACAGCAGAGAGATATGTGTTTCTAACTGGATTATTTACATATTCATATTTAGATGGAGAGCCTTCTCCTATTCAGTAAATTAGCTGTAACCAACAATAATGGGCTCCCCCCTGCCCTCCCGTAAACTGCAGTACCAGGAAGGAAAGGCTGTTACTCATTTGTGTTTCCTTTCATTTTCATGAAAACAGTGCAAAAAAGAGACAGAGTTTACAAATCAGCATTGAGTAGTAGGAAAACAATCTACTTGAACAATAAACACTGTAGCTGAAGAATACAGTTAGAAACTTGGCACACTGTTGATATTGCTGTGAGCAGATGGACCATAAGCACATTGACTGCCAAACATCCCTAAACCCCACACACCAGACGTGGCTGCATGGCAGGACGGTTTGAGTGACTGGCAGCTTGCTAACTCTTTCCTAGCATTTTTTTTTTAAAATTAGGCAGATATAGAAATTTATATTTTTTATATATGTATATAAATGAAAAGGTTAATAGTAACAGTGACCTTGTACTTCTGTGATATGGATAACCTGCCACTTTACTGATATTATTGATTGATGATGCAGACTGTGGCCCAAAATCTGACTGTCACAGCAGTGATGGCATCCTCTGTCATGGGCACTACCTCTGTCAGGGCAGGACAGAGCAGCAGACCTGAGCACCCCAGGGTGGATACAGGAGAACCTGGCTGTTCCTACCATTTGGTGGCCAGCAAGTGTTTCTAGAAGCAGAGTAGGTTTTCTCCGCTGGTGGGCTGTGGGATTTGAAAGTGAATGAGATATATTTACAGTGGCTGTCAGAAGAAATGAAGAGGACATTATTACAAGTCTTTTTGTGATATAAAGCAAACTGAATTCCTTCTCACAGCACTGCCCTCAAGACCAAGTAGCTGTGAGCCTGTTGCAAGCAAATAGTACTTTAGGTTTTTCTCTATGGTGTGTTTTTACTCTGACTCTTATAAGTAATGTAAGACTGTTCTGGAAAAAATATTTTGAGTATGGATACTTTAATGTGGAGTCTTTGTTCTGGAATAGAAGTTTTCAGTAAGTGGTGTTAAGAATAGCCATTCTATGACTTAGGACACCCCTGTTGAAACCAGTGCCAAAAACATGCCAGGCTCTGTCATTAGCTGCCAGGTCTGGACGAGGAACCACAAGCCTTAAAAAATCCTGTTATACCAGCAGTTCGTGACTTAATTTTGGATGGCATCAGGCTACCTGAGTCAGTTCTAAACATCCTTTTGGACAATGTTGTGCAGAGTCTTCTTTTGTCAGTCAAGTGATGCCAAAATTTTCTTCTTAAGCCTGATAAAAACAAAATTAAAAAAAAAAATCCAGTCCTCAGTAATGTTCTTAACTGATAAAAAGGTAGGATTGTGGTGTTTGCTGTCTAGAAATAATTTTAGTTTTTAAACACTGTAATTTTTGATTTGGCTAGCAGATACTGTAGAAGATATCTTTTGCCAGTTCACCTGGCAAAATTTTCTGAGAGATGTGAGGGCAGGACACAATGAGAAAGAATGAAGTACTCTGAAAAGCAGGATGGTCATGGGAGCGATTTCAAAAAATTTGTAGGCAAGGAAGGATGTAATAGCCTTTATTATCAACAGGCCTTAATCAACTGCAACACTAAGGCGTGCATTTTGGAACACAAATTTTTACTAAGTCAGAGTTTCTACAGTCTGAAACAGCCCATTCATTTTCTACCTCAGTATTTTAACATATGTATATGTACGTTTATGTGTGTGCGTTAGCTGATAGATGTACTTTAAACCTTTAAAAGATATTTAATGCTCTTAAGATAATTCTAGATGTTATTAAATGCTTTAATAGCTTCTTTGTAGCAGTTCCGTGTAGCAAGCACAATAGACATCAGTTCCCATTTTCTAACAAACCAAAGCCAGTAGAAATAAAAATCTTATTAATTGTAAATTAACAATTGTAATTTTCTGATGTATTTGTACTACCTTTTGCTAGTCAGGACTTATGTGCACACATATCTACACACTATATCTGTGCAAGTATGTATATGTGACTCCTGAGATACCCAGGACATTCTCTCTGTTAGTGAAGAGTTACTCCATGGCTCGTGGACAGGGCTTCCAAACCAGTATATTTCAGTGGTTAGACTACTAATCAAGAGACAGGCTTTAGGAGAATAGCTGAAGTACAGATTGAAATCAAGCCTAGTGTCAGATATTTACATTCTTTCAATGTTATTCCCTCTTTCCAGTCAGGATCCACTTTTGTAATGGTATTAAATCAGTCCACTCTAGTTGACTCTGCCACTCTCTCTGCTTGCTACTTCCCTGCTTTCAGCGTAAGCACATACATCTGGACAAAATGATACAGTGGTGCTTGCACTATTATCTTTGAAGTTTTGGTATCAGTAGAAGGTATGTGTACCTAAAAAAAGTGGTATCAACTGTGAATCGTGAATATAAAAACTGCTGTCAAAAGAATGGATGGCAGAACAAATGAGTCCAAGCAAATGCTAGTCTGAGCTGCTGGAGCATGCTTAGTTAAATCAAGCACTCCTTCTTTCTTTGTATGTAAGTACAGTACACAGAATTCAGTGTTCCTTGGTATGTTAGTATATAGATTTGCTCTTTAGTGAATGGGTGTCAAAGAAGTTAAGCACACACACCAATGGTGTCATATTTGTTCATCATAGTTGGTGTATCATGATTCTGTGTGTCTCTCTTCCTGTTAGTATTGGCAACTATTCTTTAGACATAAAAGATTTTTAATTATCACAGTCTGTGCATTTTTCAGGGAGCAGAATCAATACTGATCTTGGTTTGAATATTTTCTGGCTGAAGTGTTTTTGGTAGGTTCACAAATAGAACTAATATGACTTAAATCTATTTTAACTTGTATATCACAGCCTCATTCACATATTAAATATAGGCACCACCCATTACTCTTAACTTTACAACTAAAAAGTAATAAAAATCCTGCCTACATGTTTGCTAGTTTTAAGTTCAAGAAGTTGCCTTCTGCAGGCCTACAGGGACTAAGGAAGGACCGATATTTTCTCAGAGATTTTTTTTTTTTTACTGTCTGCAGGTCTGGCAAATGCAGTAGTGTCTTTTATCAGAATAACATGATTGAGTTTTTCTCTGTGATCCAGATGTATTTTGGAACTTCTGTTCCATTTAAAAAAGAACTCAAGGAGAGGGGATTCTACATTTAAGCTGTTTGCATCTTAATGGTTATTTCACATTATTCCTTAGGTGGCTCTCATTTTTTCTCTTATTTCTTTTCTCCCTTCTTTATTATATTATCATCAAACTTCTCTTGAAGCTTTTTCTCTTTGGATTGCTTGCTTCCATGAATATGGGTACCATCCTGAAAACAAGTCTTCTGATCCACAGGCTCTTTAGCTCACTTCTAGACTTCTCTGATCATTAGAGACTATTCACAAAGGGGAAAAGTACAGCTGAAAGGAAGAATTCCCCTTAGCGACTTATAAAGGAAATGGGCATTGAAAGGGCAAAGCAGAGATACTGCATCCCTCAGTAATCCAGCCAAGAGATTAATAGCCAAGATAAAAATAGAAAAATATAATTATTCCAACTTCATTTCCTCCCTTGGAAAATATGAGAGTAGGCAAGACCTTCACAACCCTGATTCCCAGGTTGCTATCTCCCTGTCACACTTGTGTGACTTGAAGCACATGGAAGCCTTAGTAGTAAAACTAAGTGAATAATTCATGGCGAGCAGCTTATTTGATGAATTACTGAAGCCCCTTTTTCTGTTTGTGCTGTTTCTAGCAGATGACAATGTCTTTCAACTTATGTACTATTCAAATTTTCTCAACCATTTTCATTTTTTTTTTTTTTTAGCATGCTGATATAAGGTAAGGAGCTTTCCAGGTACTGAGCAGTAACAGACTCTGGATGCTACAGCTGGTCCCCAAAACCATGTGGGGAGAGTCTGTGTCTCCCAGTTGACTGAGCAAAACCTTTATACTGAGGAAAGGTATTCATAAAAGAGGCAGTGCTTATGCTTTGTTTTCCATATAGAGAGACAGCAATGGGTTTGAAATTCCTTGTAATTTCTTAATCTTTTCCCTTTCTGGATCACAGAGGCATTGGGTGAGGTGTTGTTCATTCAGATAAAAGGCTAATGTAAAATATAATGGCTGTGGGTAGAGTTGAGGTTTAAATTTCTCCTGTTACATTCACGCAAAGGAAGGGCTGGATGTTTATAGACCTAGTAGGAAAGGGGACAGTCAGGTCCCTATATACTGATTTTAATATCTTTAATGTTGGAACCACATAAAAAGTGTAGTTTATTTTTATTTCCCTGAAATTTGTTTTGCTTCTCTGTCTCAACCATTGTTATGTCACCCTGAATTGTCACCTTTTGTGGTGCAAAGCCTTTATGTGCTTAAGTAATAGTGAGAAAGAAAAGTTATTAGGACTTCTAAACCCAAATTTTTTTGCAGGAAGTGGGATGAGCCTGTTCTTGATTGAATACTGACAACAGGGAGCAGATCTACCCTGGCACTGACCTTAGTGAAGAAAAACTGGGTTTGGAAATGGAGAGTTGATAAAATCAGTTGGTAAATTGAATAAGGGAAGAATATTTGGTAGTCTGTAGACCAGGCTCAGATAATACTGCTGAAACAGAGGTTAGACTTTACAGCTTTTATTCACAGTTAATTATCAGGGAGAGACTTTACAGATATTTGAGACTTAGTACTTGGAGGGGATAAGTAAGAGTCAAGGGGTTATTAGCAAGTAATGTCCTTTAAATATTTAGGAGAGAGATGGATTTGTAGTGGTAACCCTCAGCAATTCATCCTCAAAATCTTTGTTTTCTGCTTTCCTGAGTGTTGCACTTATTATAGTGACTTGTCTAACTGTAAAGAATTATTTTTATTTATGGAAGAAAAATAAGTAAATTGCTGTATAATTGACATGACGTTTTATTTTGGCCATTTTTTCTTTGATTAGAATGGAACATGGAAAGTTATGCCTTAATGAGACAGATTCTTGTGTGAACAAGGCATATCTTTTAGCAAAGATATCCTCAGTGCCCATCCTCGACTGTTCTGCATTTACTGCTGAGGTGAAGAAATTTGTGCTGCACAGTCAGGATATATTACTTCAATTAACGTGGGGAAAAATTAGTATTGCATGTTTCTACGTGAAACATGTAGAGATAGGAAAGAACTGACAGAAATGCGAATGCAATAAGTTAAGGGTTTAACAAGGTGTCCAACCAATGTCACAAGAAATTATTTGGGATTTTACTTGACTTATACCGTCTGATTTTCCTTAGAAAAGGAGTTGTTTCCATAGTAACAGCCACATTACATGGTTCTATACTTATGATACCTCTGAGATAGACCAGCATCACAAAAAAATATACTTCTCAATATGTCAAATAAAAATCCTGTACTTGTTAGTAAGAAAAATCTTATTTTCAGAAAAGTGAGACTCTTGTTTGAGGTTTCTAGGCTATAGTTAATTTATTTATACACTCTTTTTCTGTCCCTCCCTCATTTATTATAGGTGGTGCTTATATTGCTGCCTGTTAAGATGCCTGACACTTCCTATTGTAAGCTTTTGTCTTCAGCTGCTTACAGCTTTACCAAATATTAACTGTTTAGACTCATATTTTCTGTTTGAAGTCTCTGCCTTGTGCAGAGTCCTTTTGGAATATCTCGTAGCTGTGCAGCTATTTCTGAGAATTATCGTGCGTGTGTGTTTTCCTTTTTTCCCAGTTTAACTGCTTGTTGGTTCTTTTTTGAAGAATTCTATATTCCTTCTGGGCAAAAACCTAGTGTAGGATGTGCTTTTTGCTCTGTGTCCTTTTCATAGCCCAGACCCCCTATCCTGAAATTTCACTCATTTATGAGGATCTGCAATCTCTTAGTATCTGAGTATATTCCTGACTTTTGAATGCTTCTGGTAGACCTTGGTAATGTGCTACTAAAACATACGTGTATTTATTAAGTGCATGTGTGCATACCGACATAATGCATGTATTTATGCACTTAAATAGATTGCACTGGTTGTCTGGAGAATGACAGGTATAACAGTACTAATCCATTTGTGTCAGAGGAGTGAAAGATCAGAAAGAGATATTGGAATAACTGGAAAATAAAGACAGGCTAGAACTCTAGCTCTTAACAATTCAACCAGTCAATGAAGAATTCGAATAGGTAAGGAGCTAAGTTGTCAGAGCATGTTAATTTGCAGCCTGTTCAGAAGCTGCCATGGAGACTGTTAATACCTCAGATGCCTCTTAATGAATTTTAAAAACAATGTGCACTTAGTTTCTGCAGACTGTATTTTGATTCATTCTTGTCACAAAACATACTGAGGCTCTATTTCTGAGTTCCGTGCTGTTCAGTGCATGCAGAATTATTTTTCTGGTCCTTGGTATAACACACTAAGGTATTTTCTTATATCTTAATATTTCAGTATCATAGTTTCTTTTGTGTGTGGGGTTTGTTAGTTTGTTTTTTATTACCAGCTCCATGGTTATATTGCTAAGCCACAAAATAATGTGGTATCAATATACATGAATTAGCTCTGGAGTACTTGTAGGGGTTTTTTTGGTGCAGTACTCCATCACTGTTAAGTGTAGTTAATTTGGCTGAGCCACAGCACTGCACAATCCTGACACCTGAATTCTCTCATTTATCAGCACCTTGGAATATTGCATCATATCATATAGATTTAAGTTATGCATCATGTACCAAATTCCTTCTGATTGCACGTTTATTCTGGCATCCAAAACTGGCAGAAATCTGCTGGCAGAGTCCCTCAGCTGTTTCTCCTTTTTCTGTTTTCTGAAGAGAACACACATGGGGTGGTAAAGGTCATGTTATTTAGTACAGAAATGACAAGTGAACTGTTCCCTCCTGCAGCTTCCTCATGCTTCTTTCACAACTGCTGCTTTGATTTGTCACTGGGGTAGTCTCCTCCAGTCACCTCCTTGCATGACTATAGCTAGTGCTTTGTCACTTCACTTCCTAGTGCAGATCTAAAGGGCTCGGTTCATAACAGTGAACTGCCATTCCTAACCTGTCAGGCAGCAAACAAATCAAACTCAGTAATGCAAGCAAGATTTCAGTAATTCATGAATCTCTGAAGCACCAAAGATGGCAAAAGACATATTTGTAGATGGGCATAGGCTGTATTATGCTATCACTGTAACACTTTATTTTGACAAGCTAGCAAATTTGTGGTTGTTTTCTTCCTCAGAATTTCGATCTCTCTTGAACTGTAACTCTGGCATTATTGATTGGGTTGCAATGGGTTGGGAGCAGCAAGTTGGATGTGGGAGGTTTTCAGAGCACAGCAATGCAGACACAGCTGGGCCCCTAAGTGTACTCGGTCTGAGTGGAAGACACTGTTTTTCCTCAACAAAAGACTACTCGGGGAAATGAGCAAAAGATAGCAGCACCAGATACGGGTCGGTGTTAGGTCATTCCATTGGCATAATTTAGGTACTTTTTCTTGCAATTTCTCTTTTAAGAGCTGGGAAGTAGTGTACTGAACATGAGCAGAAATACAGCAGGAAAATAAGTGTATAAGTTTTGTCAGCAGGTTTGGGGACTGTGAAGGTATCTGAATGTGTAGTGTTCTTTTCAATGATGATAATTTGGAGGAAAGCCTGGAACTACGAGCTGCAAAGTGAAGTAAATAGTGTTCCTAGTTATTTGCTTTTTCTTGCCATCTCTCCTGTAGTCTATCTGTGTATTCTCCTAACTTGTTGTTTAATTCAGTGCAAAAAGGCTAGAAGCTGAGGCAAGATAAATAAGCTTAAGAATAGATGACAACTTTAAAAAGCAAGAGCAATTAATCAGTAGAACACTGTAGCTAAGGCTGTAGTGGGTGTCTGCCTCTTGCAATCTTCCAGTCAACACTGGATGTGTTTCTAGTAGATACACTTAGCACAGAGCTTGATGTAGAGTTGGCTAGAGTAGAAACTGTGGTGTGTGTATGCTGTCATCCCATGACATGAGCCTTTTGGGAAAAGATTCCCTAACTCCTATGTCCTTGGCTGATTGTTTCAGCTTCCCTAATTGGCAGTTATTTTACTTTTCCCCAGTGTCAATACTCTCAAATAAAATAACCTGAAACTGTAGATTGATTCTTTCATTTGGATAAAAGTAGGTAAATTTATCAAATGAACAATATCTAATATTAAAGAACTGTGTTATTGAAGCAGTGGTTTTTAATACTAAGTCTTGCAATTAGATCAGCTTGGGCATATTTTTGAGTGCATACATCATTCATTGCCTTTGATTCTACAGATCTGTTTTCTGGATCATTGTCTTGGTTCTTCTCCACATTTCTGAGAGGATTATGATCTGTGTTCAAAATTAGGGAATTCATACCTCAAATAATATTTCTTATTAGGTGAAAATGTATATGGGGCCACATCTGAAATATCCTAATACTGTGACTGAGTCAAAAAATCACTGATGAAGTTAATTTTGCTGTGAGCAAATAAATGTGTTCAGGTGAAAACAAAAATCTTTTCTATTTGTAGATGTGTATAAAACATACTGAGGGAAGTGATAGCAGAGATTTGTTTCCATATTAATTATGGGACAGCTCTTCATATTGTGCCTAAGGCTGTGGTTCTTTAGGAGTACAAATGAAAGGACTTACTGGAGCATGTTTCTCTACTTTACCTGCTTACACATGTCTGTTTTGACAGACACAGGTGGGAACCTGGATCTTGGTTTTGTGCATAGCTGGCGAGGGTTCTCACCAACCCCTCAGAAAATCTCTCTTTTGGTCCCACAGCTTAGACAAGCCTCTTATGAACAGTTTTCTGAAAACATCAGCTCATGGCTCTGAAGTGGTCAAAGGCCCAATAGAATGATTACAAGGTTAATTTTGTTGCATTAAATACTACAGAAAAACCCCACAGCCACATTTTATCATTAAAAGGTACATGCATTTTCTGAATTTTCTTTCGGTTTTAATTTTCCCAACGAAGAAAGAATATAGCATCTGAAGAAACAGTACACTTCACAGAGAAGGGTTAAAAAGGATGAGGTAGAAAAACTGGGTTCCTACAAGGTGAGAATAAGGCCCTTGAACTTGAGAAGAAATGGCAGAATGGAGACTACATGAGAGCTTAGTCCAACCTTGGGGAGGTGATTAGAGAATAATTATATGACTGAAATGAGTTGGGCTTTGTTTCCCTTGTAACGTGTAAGAGTTATGTTGTGTAACCCAATTCATGTGATGCTGTCAATACCTAAAGAATTTTGCAGAAATGTCTGTAGCAAGCTGTTAAATACAAAAATCTGGATGGTTTACCTAGATTACAAAATCCCTGAGTTACTGACCTTTCAGAAGGCATTAAGATTCATAGAAGAGATCAAGTTCTGATTTTGGGACTCTGCATGAGCATTCACTACAAAGTTGTGGACTTTGGGGGTCTTTGTCTCACAGTATAACTGTGCTTTTCCTCTTAACCAGGTAGCTTGTTTTATGTGCATTGCAATCAAAAAAGTTCATTTGATTTATACCAAAAGGAGATCTATCCAACACAGTATTTGCATCTTTAAGGCAAATTTTATTATTACTTAGTAATGTAATCCTTTGCCCTTAATGATTTTACTGTGAAATTTGTACTTAATGTTTTTTTTTAATTACTAAGTTGAGTCTGTCTCCAAACTAAGGTCTGTCATCTGTTTCCATCTTTAAGTTTCCATATGAGCTTTTAAGAGAGTTTCAAGCAAAAGCACAAAATTACCCACATGGTGTGTTTGATTTCTTTAGACTGTTCACACATGATAATAAGTACAGCACTGCAAATGTCAAATTAAAAGATCAGTTTTATGCCTTGTATAAACCAACTCTTCTGTGTTGCCTTCAAGTAGCATGATGCCTTTTATCAGAAAGGGAGTAATAATGAATTCCTGTGCCAATCAACCCTACGGGCTTGAATGGAGAAAAAGGAAATAGGAGGAACAAATTTCATGGGTAAATACCTCTTTGATAATCTTTTTTTCTAACTGTATAAGAAAGTTCTTCCATTTATAGTCTCCAATCACCTGCATTATCATGCTTACAGTCTTTTTCATGTTCAGTAGTGTTGTTGCAGTGCTAGCACATAATCATGCTTTGTCTCAAGGGAAGTCAGAAAAGGACAGAAGAAAGAATAAGAGGCCAAGCAAACAGAAAAAATGAAATAAATGTCTTGTGCCCTATCTTGAATCTGCAAAGCTTTAAAGCATTTTGAAGTGCTTTGAATGATTGCTTCCTTCTTTTCCATTGGATCCATGTAGTTTCCCTTCTGTGCATTTGTTCATCTGTGGGGGGAAAAAAACCAGGTGCCATAATTTGTGCGATTCCAAATGTAAAACTCTGAAAACTTCGCAATGAAAATATTTTGAAAGAAATAGAAGGCAAACATTAATGTTCATTTTCTTTACATGAAAACAATATGCCATTATTTAATGAAATGGAAACAGATTCTAAATTATATTCCAAGTGAAGAACTGCATTCCTATAGTGACACATTATTCTTATTGCACACAGTAATCTTAAAGTTTTTGTGTTTCTAAAAACTTTTGGCTTATGTTTTTAAGTGTCATCCCAGCTGCATGTTAAACTCCAAGATAATTTATCATCTCTTTTAAAGACAATTGAAATCATTAGGAAATAACATTGAGTTTTAGGAGTTTTGCACCAGGCCTTTAAAAAGTTTTTGGATTGTTGATTTTGTTTCAGTGACACTGTCCAACCATTACACATTAGGTAAATTACGAAGAAACAAACGTTCAGTATCTTCCTTTGTAGGGCATGAAAGCATGGCAAGGTGGAGTGGCACACCAGCAGTCACTAGGCAGTTAGTAGAAGGAAAAAACCTGGCTCTGAATACTGTAAACACTGGACCATAGTGCACCATACAGAGATGACTAAAATTGTAGAAATGGTCAGCGTCTCTGCAATCTGTAGCAGCCTGCGTTGTCTGCCCCTGTCTTGTCAATTTTTATAATATGTAAAAATGTAGTGCATTAACAGAAAAAAAAAGCATTATAATGCTCCAGTTCTTTTGTACCTTTAGACTTGAAAATAAGATATGTCTGAGATTTTTCTTATTCTTGAAAAACCCTTGGAAATAGGAGTAACAAAATCCCATCACATGTTGCTGTTTGTTTACCTGCTGTGTTTCCTTCACATAGTGATGAACATTCTTTCATTCTGCATAGCTATTGGAGCTTCTTAAATGCATGGTATGAAAAAGGAACCTGTATGGGGAGACCTGGGGAAAGCTGCAGAATAAAGAACTGTAGCCTGCAGTGATGATTCTGGTGGTTAGTTCTTGGATATCTATTTCTCGTGAGTGGAAAGTGTCTGTTTCTTCAAAACCTCCACCATCACTGTGTTGGTAGAATCAACTCTAAGAATAACAGTATTGTATTAGAAGCAGAGCTGTTGTCTGCCCATTTTATAGTCAGGATTTTTGAGAACTGAAATAAGGCCATCTCTGACCCCTGCTCATCAATAGGTCTGTGATTTTCTTTACCTACATAGTCCTGTTAAAGTCAAAGGGACTGTTGCTGATAATGTCCCAGGTAAAACACTAAACATATTAGACCTACAAAATATAATTATTTATCTCTGTATTGCACAGCCTACATTTAACTAATCAGTCATTGCTTTTAGGATGCAGCTAGTGAAAGGTAATGCACAGCCATGAATGTTAAGTCATGCTGCTGGCAGGAAAACAAGCTGATGTCAATTGTCTCTGTGTGTTCAGAAGTTTGTGTACAGTAGTGGTTTACTGTAGAGAAGAGTGAGACTTCTTCTAAATTAATATTATGCCCATTCAATTACTTGATCTGTGACAATCAATTTTTATTATTTCTTTTGCAGCATTGATAGCTTTGAAATTCTGTTCTGAATGGTGTTTTTATTCTTACAAAACTTCTAACATGGAAAATCAATGCAGGATTTGACCTTCAGTGTGGTGAAGAAGAATACAGCTCAAATAACTTAAATGAAATGTCCTCTTAGTTTGTAATTGTAAGTATGCCTAAACTGGTGTTAATGTCTCTTGTCACTTGGGATTTTCAACCATACACAAAAATTGAATGGTAAATGATGGAACTCCTTCAAGAGGTGATAGTGGTGTAGTGTTTGTCAATTTAATGTCATAATTGTTTTGATTATCCCTTAGATAATGTCTTTTCATTTACACTCTGAATGTAAATTAATTCTGAACGCTTTTTCTTTATTGAAAGCCACTCTAAACTTAAGCATATACATTTTTCTTTCCTTTTTTATTCCTGCATAGCAAATACTAAGGAGACTGAAATTACTTTGCTGTTGCAGAGAGAGTATTAGTGGGGAACTCGCTTACTTGCAGCAGCTTTGGTGGAAGCTTACTGTGACCTGTCCTTACATTCTAGGCTGCCACAGTGCAATAAGGGATTGCAGAGAAGTGCTATGGAGACAGCTGTGTGAACAAAAGTTCTGCTAGGAGTAGGCATTGCAGGAGAGCTCGGAAAGTTCAGAATTTATGGAAAAGCTCAAAGTTGTTAGTAAAGTTTTAAAATTTATATTTATATAATATGCCCTCACACACGCACACAATATGCCCTCACACACACACACATAAATAACACATAAATAGTCTTTCATTCCGCTATCCGAAGAGCGGGAGGTCCAAACTGAGGCCAAGAGATGGTAGATGGGTCTGAAAAGAAGATAAAGCACAACAGAAAGTATTTTCTATCCTATTTGGTGCTATCTTGGTCTACCTATGGCTTAACGTTTTCCTTTATGTATTGGTAAATTTTGAAATGAGTGTTTGAATTAAGTGAGTTTGAAAGCTCTAAAGAGGTGTCACAGTCTATAGTGGGAGGAAGTACAATGGGGACTGTCTCAGAGGGTTTTCCGATGCTGCTTGAGCACCAGTGTGCCACAGCCTTCCTAGACAGTGTGTCCTGCAAAAGAACAGCTCTTCTAGGGTCGAAGGCAAACCTCCCTCGACAGCGAGGGATTTCAGCAGGTGTAGGGATTTCTCAGCTACAAGTGATTTCAGCTGTTGTGATTCAGCTCTTTGTGAAATACCCCGAAGCTAACATGGGGGCAGAGAGACCGGTATGGCAGTTCCACAGAAAGGCAGCTTTATTGTCCAGCAGCCTCCGTGAGAAGAAGGCCAGGGACAGCTTCCTCTCTGGATCTCAGGGGGGACCCGACCTCTTTTTATGGGGAAGGCTGGGGGAGGGTTGAAACCAGTTAGCCAACTGGGTACAAGGTATTACCATAATGAAGCAAGGCATGCTGGGTGTGTCACCGTAACCTAGTGAGTTGCCCAACTCAGAGTCCTTATGGCGGAAGGCATCCCTTCCCCAGGGGAGCACAGAGGGCTGCTGGGCTAAGAGCTCACAGCCCTCCACAGAGGACTGTAATAAAATGTTGTGAGGAGGTACAGACTGCCATTATTTCCAGCACAGAGGTTTGAAGTGACATTTCCCTACCAAATGAAAAATTTTAAATAGTGTAGAGATAAATAATAATGAGCCTTGAATTGAATGAAGAAGGAACTGATTCTTACCTCTTTGAAAACACCTTTCTGAAAATAATATATGAAATATACAGAATAACTCAAACATTTTACTGTTTAATAAACTGGATAGAGATTTTGCAGTGTATATTGAATTTGGAGAACAAGGTATTATTTGGTCAAAAGTTGCGTTAGTCTTACAATAAAAGATGACTGAAGACTGTAGGCTTTTAAGTGTACACAGCATTGTTCAATAGATCTGTCTTTTGGCCGGGCAGGGCTGCCTACGTGTTTGTCTGTAAGGTTAATACGTTGCAGTGTTGTTATAACTTTTATAGTCATAAAGGCTGAAGGAGGAAAAGGAACCCTCAAACCTTCCTGCACGGCAGTTCAGTTTGCAGTAAGCTTTTCAACCCTGTGGCCTGAAGTGGGAAGAGGTGCTCAGATGAAAGCCTGGAGCACTGATACACCTCATTTTCCACTCTCTCCTGTGCAACAAACTGAGAGCCAAAGAGGTTTGTCTTTGCTCTGTCTTCTTTTTGTGCAGTCAGGCAGGCAAGAAGGAACATACATATTCTCTAACTATTACTTTTATCTCTTGTGATAATAATTAAGTTGTACTAGGTCCAGGACAGATGTATGAAAAACCCCAGCTAATAAATTTTGTTATAAACTACTCTCACTTGATGCAGAGTCCAGCCAGTTTGGTACATGTCTTTTCATTATTTTTTTTCTAGTTCTTGTTTCCCAAAATCTTTTTCAAGAAACAGTGCTGAAAGTATTGTAAAGATGGGATGCAGTAATCATCATATTGTTCCTATTTTTTCCCCTGTTGGAAAAAGAATTAAGATTGGCTTGTTTTAACTCTAACTAATCTTTGAGTTTTGTGTTCATATGACAACTTATAAATAGTATTTCATGATTTGTTTATTTGCACTTTTCTGGGAACAGAAGGTAAGCTGAGTAGTCTTAACCTCACTCTAGCAGCTGTTGGCTCTGATTGCTTTGGCCCATATCCAAATGCAAATCAAATTTGGACCAGATACCCCCAGCTTTTACTAATATAAACAATATCATATAAATAGTATTCTCAATAAATGAGTATCTCTACTTTTAGCGACCTTTCAGGTTAAACTGCGTGCCATACAAATTTAACATAGTTCACTTTCTGGGAGAACAGGAAAGTACTCTCTTGGTTGTCTGGGGAGTTAGTATATCCATAAATAAGCATGGTTAATATAATGATTAATATATGGGATATGATATTTTTAATTATAGGGTGGAAAATTATCAAAACCGACAGCAGTTTAAAAAATATTTGGGCTTTCCATAATTTTAAATGATATCTTACTTAATTTTGAAGGTAGTTTATTTTTGTACTATAGTGAACTGTAAAAATACTAGAATCACCTATCATTTATTTTTATTTCTCATGCAGTGATACAGTTCTGTAGATCTTAATCTAAATCCAAAGCCATTTATTAAATTGTAAAAAAGATGTCTTTTGATATCACTAAAATCAAGCCTTGCAACTTTGATTCCCCCACCCCCAATCTTTAAAGATCAATTTTATGCTCAGTTTTAGATGCTATAATGTAATAGCATCTAATTCTTGTGTCCTCTTGTTCAGCAGGCTGTGATTTACCAATATCAGTACCACTGTTAAAGTTTTACAGTCAGAGAAACCGTGGCAGAGGACGTTACCACAGACAGCAGGGCCCTTGTCTGGGATTAGAATTAGCTTCTACCCTTGTCTGGGTAGAATCCTTGTGTATCCTTTAGTGTAAATATCATCTTAATTCTGGGAACTAAATATTGAAAATTATCTCTTATAACTTGTCATTGGTGGCTTAAAAACAGCGTATAAAATAACAACTGTGGTTCCATCAAATGTTCCATGACAGAGAAAATGGCAGTTCTTGCAAATATGGCTTCATTTGCCTGAATACCATCTAAGTCTTCAATTTCTCCTGAGTGCTTTCAGATACAAATCAAGGAGTATAGCTCTTGTTAATCAGCCCTAAGATTGATGTTCAAAGCAGAAAGAGAAGAAGGAATTCTGTGTTTTAAATATTTTCACTTGTGTGGCATCTAAATACATGCTGTAATAAAGGGGGGCCTTGCAGGGGCCTGTGCCAGTTAGAAATGACCCAAATAAACCAAGGTGGCACAGTCCTTTGAAAAAAAAGACATCTCCAAGTCCTGAGAATAGAGATTGTGCTAACGTGGAGAGAGAGAGAGAGAGACTCACTCTTCCCAGTTGCACTGCAGGTTGCAAACAATTTATTGGAAAAATGCTTTTCCAAAAAGATTTGTTCTCATCCATTTATACCTTCTATCTGCTTTCATTTAGCCTTTCACATGCTATGTTGGCTCCCTAAACACATTGCTGCTTCTTTCTCCCCTACAGTGCTTTTGTCATTGCTATTTCCTGATGCAATAGTTGGCAATTGACAGCTCTGCTTCTATTAACAGTTTTGAGACTGCTTCTCCTTATCTTCAGCTAATTATAAAATTGTCCTGGCTTTTCAGCGAAGAGATTAGTCTGTTGGGATATCTGCAAAACCAGCTAAGAACGAGGTGGAATCATTGCTGTGTGAGATGCAGCCTCTCTGCACAACAACAACGTGCCAGCCACTTGGAAAAAATACTGTTTAACAGTGTTTTATACAGTAAGAGACTGAAACTATCCTATTGCTCTTTCAGAAGGTTTTCTTGCACCTCTTGATGTAAAACTGCTTGAGTTAGGAATGGTCACAGTCTTTAAGTTCATCACACCTCTTGATTTAGTTCAATTATTGTTAATTGCTGAGGTATTTGTCGGCTGATTCTTGGGCTGTCCACTGCTTTCAGACCTTAAAAAAAAATTAATGAGTCCGTCTGGAAAAAAAAACCCCAAAAACAAACTGTCAAGATGTTTGGCTGATATTTGGCTGTGACTGCAATGAAATGACTGCAATCCTAAACTTCTGAAAAAGGAAATTGCTTTCTTGCCCTTGACCTTTCACATTAACGTTCATAGCTCTTGTTGCATTATTTTGACTCTCTGACAGTTTGCGTGTGTTTGCAAGGGATGTAATTCTTCCTGCATTAATGGCTCTTGTCTGCACCTGAATGATTATGTGTAAACATGTGAGGGGCAGATGGCTTGAACTTCTTCCCATAACTCAAGCCTTTTTCCATAACTTAAGTGACTTCACCAAGAAATCTGAACTCCTTAGACTCCTGCCAGGGTGATTCTGAAGAAGGTATATGAACTAGTTGGTAAAACTTTCAGAAAACCATTTGTTACTGCCAAGTGTTTTCGGTTCCCTGTTGCACCATCTGCTGGAAAATAGCTTTGGCTTGCTGGTCCCGTTCCACCCCTCCCTCCTCCCCTGCTTTTTTTTTTATTCTTTCCAGGAAATATTTGGAGAATCTGCTTAGGGAAGCATATTGAAAAGGGGAAAATATTGGACTTGTATATAGTTACTAGACATTATAAACTGAGCCATGATGAGATACAAGAAGCTGCCATATTCCCTGTAAATAGCATGACTACTTTATCTTAGTTAAAAAGAAAGAATGTATAGTTAAACAAAGAAGTGGTTTCACTTCAATGTTTGTTATATGTGTATATCTAGTCTCAAACAATTATTGGCTTTGATTACTTGATTTTATGCTACGATTTCCTGTGGAAAAGAGCATTGTAACCTTTAAGGAAGGAATCTGGTATATCTGAGATATATTCCAGCCTACTCTTACAAGTGTCACTGAAATTGGTGGCAAATTCCTCTGTCAAGAAACTGTTATGTTAGAAGGCTGCAACAAGGATGGAACAGGGAAAAGACAAGGAGATGAAAGTGATCAGGGGTATTAGTCATGCAGGCTTCTGCTTTGTCTGAGGTTCTGTAGGACTGTTACTCAACTGAATCAGCCAGAAAAGGATGACTGGTGTGGTGACTGTGGACAAACATGAGGTAGTTTGACTGAAAGGTAAGTAGTGATAACGTACATTTTTGTGTCATGTTCTTCATGCAGAGCTTTTGTGATCTCAGAGACTGCACTTCGGAGAATTCACTACAATTGCAATTAGGATGGACTACTGGAAAGGAAAATACCTAACAGGGAAAAAGCACAATGAGGAAAAGAAATATTTCTGTTAAGTAAATACAAGGAGGGAGAGGGAGTGAATGTTTAATCAGAGCAATAGAAAAGGTATTCTTGTAAGTCAATCATAATATGACAAGTAAAGGAAGAGGAAAGAGTAACACTAACTGTGGGAAATCAAAAAATAAGACTTAGCAGAAATGATGAGGGAACAGGGGACTTTTTTACTTCCTCTGTGTTTGAGTAGTTTTTTTTGGACTAATTAATATTGTACATACTGAACATAAAAAACAGTATCAAGTCAGCTCAGAGATTGCATTTCAAAACTAGTACTCTCCTGCCTACTTGTCTGTCACCCAGATTCCTGTTTTTTCCATTTAGGAATGAATACTAGTGATCTTTCGGGCTTTTAGAAGTGTATGCTTTTGACAAGCTATTGACAATTGTTTTCTATTTCTGCTACACTCTTCGTATACGAATGTCAAAATCGGCATTGAGAAAATATGATAGTTAAATGATCACAGTTAAAAGGGTCTCACTTATGTAGAGTACCCTAGAGAAGACAGAGAAATTCTGAGGAGCTGTGCAGGGGTGTTCTGTACTGAATAGATTCTGAGCTGGTGGAAATGTCTTAAATGGCTAATCAGATGCTAAGAGCTCTGAATTGGAGAGGAGAATCTCTAAGGTAGAAGCAAATATTTGTGACATCTCAGGATCCCCGGTTTAATTTGCAAATGGCAGAAGTGTTACCTGCAGACAGTAACACTGAGTCCTTTATCCCAGTTAGGGTTTCCCCAGTGCACAGAGGACACACCGGCCCCCTGAAATACAGGACTGTGTAAGAACAGGGAACAGTGTTGCTGCAGGAGGGTCATGAAATCTTCTTGTGTGACATGACTTTCCTGTCCTGTGTCCACAGTCTAGAGACCATGACCAAATGGGCCAAGACAGCATCAGAAAAGAAAGCTTTCTCTGTCAACTGAACTTTTGTTTTAGAGGTAAACTAAATTTAATTAAATAAAACTAAGTTTAAACTTAATTCCTCTGGTTACTGGTTCTGTAATGGGTAGTACCATCTTTATTAGCTGCTCCTCTTCATTACAGATATTACCAGTACTTGTGTTACTAATTTTTTATGTATTCATTTAAAAATTTCATAAAATTTAAGATGTCAAATGTACCTGTTGCTTTTAACCTTCAGAGTACATGGTATGGTTTTAATAGAATTAGAGGTATGAATTTTCATGGGTGTACATCCATGACCTTAAGAAGACAGGAAGACTTACAGACAAAAGGAAAAATAAGGCCTGGGCTAGGAAAAGAGAAAATAAAGGAAAACACAGAGAGCTTTTGTAGTATACGAGTCATTAAGAGTGACTCAGCAGTAAAGGAAGAAGGATTAATTCTGAATAAAATAAAAGGGGGAAACCTAGGAGGAAAATCATACTGCTCACTAAATTTTGTATAAGGCTCTAGAGAACAGTTTAATATTTCTTAGTGTAATTTGGAAAAAGAAACCAAATTTTTCTGACTAGAGGTGATGAGAAGTATTCTGTGTCCACTATGCAAGAGATATTTAACACATACTGTAAAGACTACAGAACAGAGCTAGGGCAGCAGGGCACTAGAGTTGTATTCTCTGCTACTGACATATACTGTAACCTTGAAAGATTCTTGATCCCTTCAGTGTCTGAATTTCTTACTATAAAGTAGGTGTGAATTAGACATTTTGTCTTCCAGAAGCTGTGTCATGAGTATTAGTTCATAAATATTTGAGAATCACAGCTGAAAGAAACAACTGGTGTGACACTTGATGCATAAACTTTGTGCTGTTAGAGAAAACTTAATTAGACCTAACAACTATACCTAGGAAAGGTTATACTTAGACATCACACACACCTGTGGAGAGAGGAAATTTTCCCTAATAAATCTCACATGAATGTGTTCTTAGAGGAGGAAGTTCTTTAGGCAGCGATAGAAGTGTGAAATTAGTTTTAGGATGCTATTTTTTAAGAACAGAGTGTATTGGAGGAATCTGAAGGCTTTGCCTACTTTGGTTGTTAAGAAAAGGGTTATGCTGAGGAGTAAGAGGAAGAATTTTCTCATGGGAAATTATGGACAGGAAGGGAGGTATCAGGGACAAGCCATAGTTTCTGATGATAGATGCTATTTGAAAAGGAGCCTTATTGGGGTGCTGCTTTAGGTAGTTTCCCAAAGGAAAAGGTTTGTTTTGTAACAGAAACAAACCTGTTATGCTTCAGTGGCCTTTAGTTCAGGGTAGGAGTGTGTGGCTCTCTCTCTCACCCTGTTAAGTAAAGCTAATGGCAGTTAGTCTTCTCTTGTGCCCTGAATTTGTAGGAAATTGCTCTAGATTGGTATTGAAGTCTCTGCTTGCAGATTTTCAGGTGAATGTACTAATATTCAAGGAATAAAGCAGGTTTTCATCTTGCTAATTGTGTATTTGGATGTCTGTGTACGTATGTTAAACAGAAAATTAATTACTGTTGTTGATATTGTCAGATGTGTCTGGTGAGTGTTGGTGTGTGCTTGTGTGCCTGCTAGAAATGCTCCTGTGTCATGAGAGCCTGAGGGCTTAACACTGGATAATCCCTCTTCAGCTTCCTACCACTGCACTCAGAAATCCAGTCTGTCAGTGAAACATAGCAGCATGAATATCAACGTTCCTCAGTAGACTAAATCTGGTAAACAACTCTTTGAGAATTTTTACGTCTCGAATCATACTGTGTATTCAGGGCTCATGGAGGTGATTTTCCTGCTGTCCCTACCTTCTGCCATCCACACCCCTCCTGAGCAAGGGACATTATGCACATAAACTTTAAGGTGTTCTGGAGGCTCTTGGTCACCTCTAGCTTTTGTACTTCTGATGCACTGTATAAATGGAGGCTGGAGACATGGCTCGGGTTTAGAAGCTAAACAAGCTTGGAGGCAGGTATAGCTTCTGACAAAATACCTGCTATTTGTCCAGCTATTTTGCATTTTCCTTCTCCATTTAAGACAAGCAGCAGCTTCCTCTTCAATCCCCAATCCTGTTGTATGTGGCTGTCAGCTGATTCATGCATTAGCACCAGAAAAGACCCCACATTTTCTCTGTTTCTTTTAGAGATGAAGAGAATTTGGCTTGAAGTTGGTATCTGTGTAGAGATGGAAAAATTGTATGATTATTTGTGATTTACTATATCCTGATGTTTAGGAATTTCTATTTTATAAATGTACTTGGAAATTTTTCCAACATCTTTTGATGAACACTTAGCAAGAATTAACGATGCTCTGAAATGTTCAGATTTCTACTGTGACTTCTACAGAGGCATTTCTCCTCAGAGTAACTGCTTTGCAGAACTGACCCCATTGCTGGATTTTTTTCTTCTCTGGATGATCTTTCTAATTTATAAGAGTATAGATATTTTTGAGTTTGAATTTACTATGTAAAAACCTCAACCTGTTCAGTTTTTCAGTTCATTAGTACTAATTAGAACTCATTGTGAATTGTTATTGCACTTTTATGTTGCCATACAAATGATTAAAGCTCTACAGAATCACTCAACTGTACCCTAATATAAAAAACTCAGCAGCAGTGCATGTAAAATTAATATATCATCAATCAACTAGGAGTGGAACTGGGAGGTAATGGTTTTATTTTACTTGTGTACCTGTTTTCAGTCTAAAGCTACTAAAACAAAACCTATGGAGAAATTAGTTAAGTAGGTATAGGCTCACTCCTAGGACCTTATGCAGCTCAACACTTACTTTGTGCATAAAGTAGAGTGACTTCAGCTGTGCTTTTGTTCAACATTTTTTTTTCTTCAAATATCCCAGCCTTTACTCTTGTGCTGCAGGGTCATGTTGCTTCAAACTCAGTGCATGTAATTTAAATATGTATTATGTATTCATGGATGACCTTGTAAAATTTGTCATAGAAGGAGAAATAGGGTCCTAGGTATTATTTCTTATGGGTGGTTCAGGTCTTGATTAGTATTTACTGTCCAAAATAGTCAAATCAATCTTAAAATTATTGTTAATTGCTAGAGTTATACCCCCCTACTCACTCAGTTATTTCTACTAAATTTAGGATTGTTCTGCATATATTTATCTCTTCTGTTAGATATATTTTTTTTTCAGAAAAATTGTAGTCTTGAAAATACATCTTCCAATTTTGTAGCACTGATCTATAGCAAATACTTAGTTTCTATTACAGGAAAATCATCTTGTAGTTTTGACTTGTACAGTATTAAGCAGTAAGTTTTTAGAGTTACTTTGCTTAGTGATACTGCAAAGGATTCATTGTTTTGCATGTGAATTAGGGTAGATAAGAAACCTTGGGTTGGATGATTCGCTTCCAGTCAAGAAGCATATAAAACTTGCTGATTCCTGGCCTCCTTTAGTGGTTTTGTTTATTTTTTACATACAACTTGGTAAGAACTGCTGTAAGTAGTGTATCAAGCATAGAAATGCTGTGTAGGGTTTTATTATTTAGGCCTTATTTTTAATCTGGGACTTTTATTTGGAAAGGGGAAAAGTATTTATATGTCAAGGATTTCAAGACTGGTTGGCCTAAATCCTGGACAAAGTCATACTCTTGCAGGGCTGAATTCTCTGCATTGTGCTGAAGGAGTTTGAAGTATTCCGGTTCTGCCCCTCCTCTTGTGGGGTATACAACTGTAGGAAGTGCCTGTGCATGTCTGCTCATGTGTGTGGTGTGTATTTGATGCTTCTAGTAAGGCAGACAGAGAATCTTATACAGGGTAATCCCTCTGCAGTAAGGGCACATTAAGATCTCTCATCTTACACATGGCATGTGATTATTCTGAAATCCTTGTCCAAATACGTGATACTCCGTATTTGTACTAAGCCATGAAATTTGAAGCTGGCTTGTATTGTTCCAGTTTTTATGACATTTTGGGCACTTTTACTATTTTTAATTTTGAAGGTGTTGTCATAGGGCAAGTGAATGAGTATTTGTCTAAAATTAAGGGGTTTTTTGGACCTTGAGAAATGACAACAGTTGCTGGCTAATATAAAAAAAAATTAAAAAACTGTATGGAGGCCAGACTCGCAAACTATTGGAAGGTTATGAACTGATCCATTTCTCTTCCTGCTGTTTTAGGTACTTTCTCCTCCTCTTCTTTTAAAGAAACACTCAAAGGACTGGAACAATAGGCCTCTTTTTGTGGAAGGTGTGTGTTTCCTTCTTCAGTTTTTGATTTGGCATACTAACTTATTGAAGCCAAGTACAAGTCTTAATATAGTAGAAGGGGCACAATATGATGGTTTTTTTCCACTATCTATCCCCCAAAAACTGAACAAATACACTTTTTGAAAAACCTGATGCCAGTGTAAATCTGAAAATTATGCTGAATCCTTGTTTCCCTCAGTGTCACCACCAGTAAAGAAGCTGGGAGTATGGGAATAGATCATCTTTGTAATTGCAGTAACATCCATGGGAAGTTTGCCATTCTGGGCTCTGCCATTAGCAAATGGCTGGAACTTAACAAAGCATTTGATCAGGGAATTCAGCTCATGTTCCTGGGTATGTTAATTTTGCAGTATGTGAAGTAGGAAAGCACATTGGAAATCTATTGTTGTCCATTAAGAAAGCTTTTTTGCACTTAAAATTACACTTGAAGAAGATGTTTTCGAATAGTAAGCTGCTATTATAATATGATTTCTCTGTTGAGTAGACTTGTTCTTTAAGTGGAAAAGGAAATTTTGCTCCAACATTGCTGAAAATGCAGTAAAATACATTACAGGATTTTGTTATGTATGTGGGAAACCAGCATAGTAAATGTAATAAATTATACATTTCTTAATAGAAATTTGGAGACAGAAGTGGCAGAATCCATTTTTGTGGTGAGTTGACCCTGGCTGGATGTCAGATGCCACCAAAGCCGCTGTATCACTCCCCTCTTCAGCTGGATGGGGGAGAGAAAATATAATGAAAGGCTTCTGGGTTGATATAAGGACAGGGAGAGATCAGTCACTGATTACCGGGCAAAAGAGACTTGGGGAATTTTGTTTAATTTATTGCCAATCAAATCAGAGTGTGATGATGAGAAATAAACCCAAGTCTTAAAAGTACCTTGCCTCCCACCCTTCCCTTCTTCTTGAGCTCAGCTTTACTCCATGTTTCGTCTACTGCCTGCTCTCCAGCAGTGCAGGTGGACAGGGAATGGGGGCCACGGTCAGTGCATTGTCTCTGCTACTCCTTTCTCCTCAGGGGAGGACTCCTCCCACTCTTCCCCTGCTCCACTGTGGGGTCCGTCCCATGAGAAACAGTCCCCCCTGAACTTCTCCAGTGTGGGTCCTTCCCACGGGCTGTAGTTCTTCACAAAATGCTCCAGCTGGATCCCCGTGTGGCAACAAGTCCTGCCAGCAAACCTGCTCCAGTGTGAGCTCTCTCTCCCTGTGGGGCCACAGGTCCAGCCAGGGTCCTGCCCCAGTGCTGGCTCTCCATAGGGTCACAGCCTCCTTCAGGCGTCCACTTGCTCNTCAGAGTGTGATGATGAGAAATAAACCCAAGTCTTAAAAGTACCTTGCCTCCCACCCTTCCCTTCTTCTTGAGCTCAGCTTTACTCCATGTTTCGTCTACTGCCTGCTCTCCAGCAGTGCAGGTGGACAGGGAATGGGGGCCACGGTCAGTGCATTGTCTCTGCTACTCCTTTCTCCTCAGGGGAGGACTCCTCCCACTCTTCCCCTGCTCCACTGTGGGGTCCGTCCCATGAGAAACAGTCCCCCCTGAACTTCTCCAGTGTGGGTCCTTCCCACGGGCTGTAGTTCTTCACAAAATGCTCCAGCTGGATCCCCGTGTGGCAACAAGTCCTGCCAGCAAACCTGCTCCAGTGTGAGCTCTCTCTCCCTGTGGGGCCACAGGTCCAGCCAGGGTCCTGCCCCAGTGCTGGCTCTCCATAGGGTCACAGCCTCCTTCAGGCGTCCACTTGCTCCAGCATGAGGTTTCTCCACGGCTTCAGGTGGATCTCTGTCCCTGTGGACATCCATGGGCTGCATGGGCTCCACCATGGGCTGCAGGGGAACCACCTCCTCCTCCTCCTTCTCTACTGACCCTGGGGTCTCACATATTCTCTACTCCCTCTGGCTGTTGTTCCAGTTGTACAATGACTTTTCTTAAACTTGTCCCAGAGGACTACCACCATCACTCATGGGCTTGGCCTTGGTCAGCGCGGATCCATCTTGGAGCTGGCTGGCATTGGCTCCATAGGACATGGGGGAAGCTTCTGGCAGCTTTTCACAGCACCTGCCTGTCTAGCCACCCCAAGACCAAAATCTTATCATGCAACCTAATTAAATTTAGTCAAAGTGAGATATGGTGGTTGCTTTTTCTGGGACATTGGAGCTTACAGAATGGCATGACTCCTAACCTTCCTATTTGCATTGTGAAAGTATAATCCATTGTAGATCCAAATGATTCCACTGAGTGATAGAAAAGTAATAAAATGAGGGGACTAGAATCTCTGTAAACTGATTGCACCGGTCAGTTCTGACCTGCAGGTTCAGCTGAACGTTTCCTAGTTACTAGAACCTAAAAAAAGCTAATTTTCTTCAAATCAAAATATCATCCAAAACCAAAAATTAAGCTGGAATTTCAGTCATCTGTTTGGCAGTGAGGAGAATGAATGGCAAAATAGTAGACTTGCCACTCAAGGTGGAATTTCTTTGTGCCTGTTACGGTTTTTGGTTAGTACCAAGGTAATGCTGAGTTGTTGGAAAGGG
>VZRS01003576.1:194842-275194 GCA_013398055.1 Ifrita kowaldi
CTCTTTTTGTGGAAGGTGTGTGTTTCCTTCTTCAGTTTTTGATTTGGCATACTAACTTATTGAAGCCAAGTACAAGTCTTAATATAGTAGAAGGGGCACAATATGATGGTTTTTTTCCACTATCTATCCCCCAAAAACTGAACAAATACACTTTTTGAAAAACCTGATGCCAGTGTAAATCTGAAAATTATGCTGAATCCTTGTTTCCCTCAGTGTCACCACCAGTAAAGAAGCTGGGAGTATGGGAATAGATCATCTTTGTAATTGCAGTAACATCCATGGGAAGTTTGCCATTCTGGGCTCTGCCATTAGCAAATGGCTGGAACTTAACAAAGCATTTGATCAGGGAATTCAGCTCATGTTCCTGGGTATGTTAATTTTGCAGTATGTGAAGTAGGAAAGCACATTGGAAATCTATTGTTGTCCATTAAGAAAGCTTTTTTGCACTTAAAATTACACTTGAAGAAGATGTTTTCGAATAGTAAGCTGCTATTATAATATGATTTCTCTGTTGAGTAGACTTGTTCTTTAAGTGGAAAAGGAAATTTTGCTCCAACATTGCTGAAAATGCAGTAAAATACATTACAGGATTTTGTTATGTATGTGGGAAACCAGCATAGTAAATGTAATAAATTATACATTTCTTAATAGAAATTTGGAGACAGAAGTGGCAGAATCCATTTTTGTGGTGAGTTGACCCTGGCTGGATGTCAGATGCCACCAAAGCCGCTGTATCACTCCCCTCTTCAGCTGGATGGGGGAGAGAAAATATAATGAAAGGCTTCTGGGTTGATATAAGGACAGGGAGAGATCAGTCACTGATTACCGGGCAAAAGAGACTTGGGGAATTTTGTTTAATTTATTGCCAATCAAATCAGAGTGTGATGATGAGAAATAAACCCAAGTCTTAAAAGTACCTTGCCTCCCACCCTTCCCTTCTTCTTGAGCTCAGCTTTACTCCATGTTTCGTCTACTGCCTGCTCTCCAGCAGTGCAGGTGGACAGGGAATGGGGGCCACGGTCAGTGCATTGTCTCTGCTACTCCTTTCTCCTCAGGGGAGGACTCCTCCCACTCTTCCCCTGCTCCACTGTGGGGTCCGTCCCATGAGAAACAGTCCCCCCTGAACTTCTCCAGTGTGGGTCCTTCCCACGGGCTGTAGTTCTTCACAAAATGCTCCAGCTGGATCCCCGTGTGGCAACAAGTCCTGCCAGCAAACCTGCTCCAGTGTGAGCTCTCTCTCCCTGTGGGGCCACAGGTCCAGCCAGGGTCCTGCCCCAGTGCTGGCTCTCCATAGGGTCACAGCCTCCTTCAGGCGTCCACTTGCTCCAGCATGAGGTTTCTCCACGGCTTCAGGTGGATCTCTGTCCCTGTGGACATCCATGGGCTGCATGGGCTCCACCATGGGCTGCAGGGGAACCACCTCCTCCTCCTCCTTCTCTACTGACCCTGGGGTCTCACATATTCTCTACTCCCTCTGGCTGTTGTTCCAGTTGTACAATGACTTTTCTTAAACTTGTCCCAGAGGACTACCACCATCACTCATGGGCTTGGCCTTGGTCAGCGCGGATCCATCTTGGAGCTGGCTGGCATTGGCTCCATAGGACATGGGGGAAGCTTCTGGCAGCTTTTCACAGCACCTGCCTGTCTAGCCACCCCAAGACCAAAATCTTATCATGCAACCTAATTAAATTTAGTCAAAGTGAGATATGGTGGTTGCTTTTTCTGGGACATTGGAGCTTACAGAATGGCATGACTCCTAACCTTCCTATTTGCATTGTGAAAGTATAATCCATTGTAGATCCAAATGATTCCACTGAGTGATAGAAAAGTAATAAAATGAGGGGACTAGAATCTCTGTAAACTGATTGCACCGGTCAGTTCTGACCTGCAGGTTCAGCTGAACGTTTCCTAGTTACTAGAACCTAAAAAAAGCTAATTTTCTTCAAATCAAAATATCATCCAAAACCAAAAATTAAGCTGGAATTTCAGTCATCTGTTTGGCAGTGAGGAGAATGAATGGCAAAATAGTAGACTTGCCACTCAAGGTGGAATTTCTTTGTGCCTGTTACGGTTTTTGGTTAGTACCAAGGTAATGCTGAGTTGTTGGAAAGGGCGCTTGGAAATCATGCGCAGATATGTGGCTCCCCACCTCCATTTCTGTTCTCTCCCCCTCCTGTGCCCCTGACCTAGTGGAAGAGGTTTCAGTTGCACTCAGCAAGAGCATCCATTAAAAGTGAAGTGAATATATACAGAAATTGTCTCACCAAGCCATTTATTTGATTTCTTGTGACACCTAAGGGCAGTTAACATGCTGACTGATTTGGGGGTGATAGGTACAGGTCTCAAGAAATAGCAGTGAACTTCTTGAATTATGCTTTAATAAGCATCAAATTTCAATGTATATGTAATATAATGCCTCGGAGGAGGGTTTGTTGAGTCTTGAGATGGAGCTGTAATTCCATCGAGGCAGACCCAGGGAGTTGTGCTGCCCAAGTGAAGAGACTTCATTCTGTTGCTTCAGTCTTGTTGTGGCGTGGTCTTGCTTCTCTCAGGAGATTTAGTACTTTTTTACTCCGTGTCGAGTATTAATTTAAATTATCCATTCCTAAATGAAAGCCCAAACAGTTGATAGTCTTGGGATGTAACACCTGTTTTAATGTTACTCAGTAGGCTACTGGCTACTCTTCAGGGAGGTATTTCTGTTGGTACTCTGTGGAACAAAGAGAAGAAAACAGGCTGCAAATCCTCACCTCTGTGAATACTCTTTTGCTTGATCCTTGTGGTGGATTCACAGTTGCGGATCAAAGCAATTCAAATTTCAATATAAATCAAGATGTGGTGGAACAAAGCATTTTGCAGGTGATACAGCTGGCATGTTGTGCTGATGGTAGGCATGCCTTTAAGGGATTTCCTTTGGAATAGTTTTAATGAGGTGGGATGAGGATCAGTGAAGGTTTAAAACAGGTTAGAGAACTCAGCAGTGAAATCGGATCAGGAGGTACCAAAGAATTCAAGGCGAGTAGTGTGGAAGCCAGGGATATTTGTTTTCCCTGAATGTTGGAGGGCAGGTTCTTTGTTCCCTGTTGCTGTCAGTGAAGGACAGAGTCTGTCAAAAGAGTCTGTGGGCTATGCTTTGCTATGAACTAATTCTGGTGTGCACCCTGCTTGGGCAGCAGTGCTTATACAGGCATTGGATGCTGTATGAGAATCCAACCTCCAGAAACTATTTGAGAGGAAAGCTGCTTCTCTTTCTGCCACTCTTGGAACTGTGTGCTCAGTGAGGAGCCCTGAGATGCAAAAATGTTAACCTCTTTTGCCAACAGTAAAATCATCGAAAGTCGTAGAAAATAATTTTGAAGCAGTAGCATGTAATTTTTAGAGAATTTAATTTTAAAGACTTTTAAGAATAATAATATAATTGGCTAACGTACTAGCATTTTCTAGTGGGGTGCATCTTGGCTGTGAGCAGAGAAAAAGCTGTTAATGTATTGCTGTGTATTTGCGTAGCACTCCTCCCTTAGGCAGCATATGGATTTGTTTTGGTTTCTAACCCGTGTGCTTTTTATTCATTGGATGATCCCATGAAGCTGGAATCCCCAGCAGCCCTGGCTCTGTGTTTTACTTCTGCTGTCTGGGGCATAATGGATGATCTTTTTTTTTTCCTTTTTGCTCCCACTGAGCAAAATAGCAAGTGGAAGTTTTTCTGTCTCCAAGCTACTGTGCCCAGTCCCTAAGTCTGGCTTGCCAGAATCCCTATGCTTTTGGAGTCACAGCCTAATTTGAGCCAGATCAATGAAAAGATTATTAAATAACTGAGCTCTTCCATTTGAGAAGCTTCACCTCTGAGACGCTTTTTACTTTCGCCTCTGACTTTGGCAACACTAAAACAATCAATATTGAATCAAAAAATATGGGCAGTGAGAAAATATTTCTCTTCTGGGGGAACAATGTTCTCAGTACTGTGAGGCCTTTTTAGTGAACACATAGAACATTCCCTGTGCAGATACTCTTGCTCTGAGTGAGAATGAAACCTTCGGCTCTTACCTGTCATTTTAGGCCATTTAATCTCATTGTTCCTTTTTCTTACAGCTCTTCTTCTCCCACCAGTAATCTTCTTTCTCCAAATATCCCACCAGTGCAAATCCACTCCTCTTGCTGGAGGACCCAGCAAGAATTCTCTTCAAAGGATGAGAAGAAATTTCCCTCTCAACACTTTTTGTCCTTAATGTCTCCCTTCGCATCATGTCTGTAGCAGATTGTACAAACCAGTATCACTGGTAACAGTTCCTGTGGCTTGCTCTGCTCCACTACACTCTAACTGGTGCTCAAAATGAGAAGTTGTCCTTCCAGTTAGGCCTTATCTCTGTTAATAAGATGGAATTTATTAAACTGAAAAAACTCCCCACCCTTAAATTGTAGCTACTTAAATTGTTTTGTTCCTGCATTAGTAGTATCTGATAGTCATAATTTTTCTGTGTGGATAAAAAAGAATCCAACAAAATGGTTTTAACTGTCATTGCCATTATTTCTTATTTGTATTTAGAAAACAAGATGCATGCCTCCCTCATGATTCTGGTTTTAGTGCTTAACACATTTTTTAGGAAATGAAGACAGCTTACCGTAGCTAAATAAGATATTTTGTAGGCTGGTGTTCAGTTCTTTGAGCCTTGCTCTGTACTAAAACAACACTGAAATGTGAGTATTGGGTTGAAGCTGCTGAGAACTGGAGTTTGTCAAATCTGTTACTATTTGCAGTAGCACAAGTTCAGAGGAGTTGTGTTTGCTTACCTATAAAACTCTTCATATCTCTTTTTCTAGCAAGGCTATTTAAAGATCTGTAGTGTGACTAAATCTCCCTTCTCAATAACAATAAATATTCAGTAAAGAGCCACTCTTCGTGTGTTCACCTTAACCGTAAGAGTTCTTTGTAGCACATGGCAATAAAATGAACAGCCTGACTTCCAACTTGCTAAGGGGCACTGAGAGGAAAGGAAGCAAAACCACACTTCTAAATGAAAACCAGTTAGCTGTAACAATCTTGTTGATGGGTTCAGTATTAGTCCTGATGTCAGCTGCAGAATGCACTTTCTGCCCTGAGCCTCCTTGCAGGCCTGGTTAACCTTTAGTTGCTGTGCAGCAGACACTTCAGGAAAGTTACTAGGAAAACAACTTGCACAATATTTGTAATTTGGAATTTTATAGCAGTGCGTGTACAGAAATTCCATATGATTACCACTGCTTATGCTATATATTCCAGTAGTATTTTAACAACAAAAGTAGTTTGCAGCAACTTCAGAATTTGGGGTAGTTTTGTCTCCTCAATTGTTAGCTATGTAAGAAACAGGCTGTTTTCTGCCACTCTTCAAATGTCTCTTTTAATGATTTACATTTTGATTGACAAAATTTTTTTTAGAAAGCATGTATTAGCTCTTCCACTTGCTTGAATGTTTTCTAGGGAGTGAAAAAAGTTCTGTGCTTTGATGTGTTGTGAATGGGCTGAGCTTGGGGGATTAGCGTCTGAGTTGCTGGGCTTACCATCTGGGAGAATAATTTAATTTATTTTCTTTTTTAAGAAAGGTCTGCAAAAGACCTTGAGGTCAGTGCAGCTTGAGAGAAGTATTCACCAGGAATCCAACTGAAAGAACCTCTGATATTCTAGTTGTATTTACAGGCTATATTTAAAAACAAAAACAAAACTATTGGAGTTCAGGTCCTCAGTGCATATATATCTGCTGATAAAGTGAACAGCATTAAAAATTTGTCCCAGTGAACTTTGTCCCAGTGAAGTACAAGTTCTAGCCTCCCAGAGCTCCATGTGCTGGCTTGTAGACAGTAGGAGGCTCCAGAGAGAGAGAAAGAGAGGCCAGTCTATCTCTCTTCCTTCTTTCTTCTGAGTATGTTTAAAGTAATGAGGCCAGCTATCCTGTCTAAATGAATCAACACCCAGGTTCAGCTCTTTCCCTTCAATTAGACTCCAGAGAGACAAAATCTTTGGTACTCCTCAGGAGTTTTGTTTCCTGAAATTTGTGAAAATGGGCTCATATCTGGATCACAACTTAGGATAAATTTACACATCCTACTGTGTGTTAGTAAAGTTCCCTGTGTAACTTGAAATGGTATTACACAGGCAGATTGAAAGGATCTCTCTCTTGAAGCCCAAAAGCACTTCTATGAGTGTCCCCACAAGGGTTAAATAGCTTAACATTTTATTATACAATTATATATTCTATGAACTTTGACTCTGTACATGTTAATACACATAAAATACTGTTGCTTCTTCTCTTATTAATTTATAATTCTTGGCAATTATATTTGATTAGATTGCTGTAGTAATTAAATACGAAGTCACCTGACTAGTTCAGAATTCTCTCTAACAAATATTCTGGTAGTGAACTCTCCTCTTGTATTCTGTAAAAAGCCTGGCTTGAACATTAAGGGTCCTCCCTCCATCTCCTAAAATGAGAAAGAGACAAATATTGCCAGGTATATAAAGGCAATGAAGCTGGTGAAGGGTATAGAAAATGTGTTCTGTGAGCAGTAGCTGAGGGAATTGTGGTGGTTTAGTCTGGAGAAGAGGAGGCTTAGGGGGGGTCCTCATTTCTCCCTAGAAACACCCAAAAGGAGGCTGCAGTCCCTTGGGAGTTTTTCTCTTCTGCTGTGTCTGAATTTATCAGCAAGATGTTTTTTGTCCATTCTGGTAGAGCTATTTCATTTTTTGGCATCTGCTCTCCATACTGAGAATAGATGATATAATGCTTCCAGGAAAATACCACGGAACATTCTGTTTGCAGACTACTTGTTTAGGTGGTAGTTAGTGAAAAAGGTTTGTAAAGGAAAGCTGGAGCAGAAGATCAGGGAAATAGGGAGCAACAAAAACAAGTGCATCTGAGAGTTTAGAGGGTAAAATAAGTACTAGAAGGAACTTAAATGGATGGTGAACCAAACTAATAGATACTGGGGAAAGAACAAACAAAAATTAACAAATTTAGCCTTCAGAAAGAGGGAAAAACAAAATTATTAACTGTGTAAGGGAATGACTGAAAAGGAATAACAAGAGTAAATGAAGGAGACTCGGCAAGGGGGACAAGAGTTTCCCTGGAGCTGGGCAAGTAAGGAAACAGCTCTGTGGGGGCTATTATTGTGTGACCTGCTGTGTAACACTCTTACAACCAGGTCATAAAAAATCAAGTTATCTGTAGTCATAACTCAACTAGCTCTTAGGTAGCAAGGTCAGATATCTCTTAGGAAATACCTGCGTCTGTGCTTACCCTAGTGATTTTGGGTGATGTTGAGGTTTATGCACATCCCCAAAAGCTCCAAAAATCTGAGCAAATGTATTGTGAGAAGAAATCTTCTTAACTCCTGTCATTCCCACCCACCTTGGTGATGTCTAAACAGGCTGAGTGAGCAGGTTTTGGGTGTGAGGCTATATAGGGAATGACAGCAATGCAAAAATCATCGCATCTCCTTCCTTTTCCAAAAGCGTGTGCAGCTTTAGCTCCAGTCCAGTCCACAGGCTGACTGCTCAAAGAATTGCAGTAATGTATAGGTTGGACTGCTTAATGGGGTGAATAGGAGCATTCTTAATAGTAATGGGTGCTGGTTTATGCCAGCAGAAAATGTACATGTGTCTGTAGCCTCAAACACTGATTGAGAAGGAAGGATTCTCTTGGTGGGATTTTTAGAATATTCTGGTCAGGGTTTGGATTTTTTTTTTTCCCTTGAGGAAGTTAGCAGTCGACTCATGGAGAAAGGCTGTGGAAACAGCCAATTTTCATTCCAAATGCCAGTGTTATGCCATCATAAAACTGAAAACTCTGGAAAACCTTAAGAGCAGATCTCTGTCATGATTCATTTTCTGCTCATTTCCTGATGTTTTTGCAAAAGACACTAGATTTTCCAGAGTAGCCCAGGAAAATCTAAACTTGGCACAGAACTTTCTCAAGAGATCCTTTTTTTTTTCTGTGATTGCATGGGTAATGACAAGAAATCAATTTGTCTAGACTACACTTCCAATATGAAATGTAGAATAAAGCACAAGTCTGTAATGATGAAGGAACACTCCTTTATATGATCTTTTAGTTCACATCGGGGATTTTTCTGATGAACTATCGTGTGTGTTTTTACACATGATCCTCACAAATACTATCCTGTAACATGCTTGTGTGGCTACATTCAGATTCCATCTCTCCTTTTCAGCCTTAAAAGTTCTCTGTGGTCATTTTTCATTACAAATTAATTACCTGTTAACTAGATGTAAGCCCCAACTTAAATAAAAAGCTGCATGGAAAAAAACTGACTGCCCTGTGCACAGGGTGTTGGATTGGTCCAGGAAAGCCCTTCATCTTGGGCACTTATACATGTCTTGCTTAGGGCCAGCAAGCACTCCTAGGATTCTTTTAGGTTAACTTTATTGCTAAAGTAAAAATTCCAGCTTTTATGAAACATGCAAAAATGACATCATGGGAAAAATGTCTGTACCAAAAAAAGGGCATTTGTCTTGGTTTCAAAGACCCTTCACATTCAATCCCTGTTTTACCTACCATTCTCTTGTGCTGTTGAGATTTTTAAGACTGGCCTCTAACTGGCTTCTTATGGCATCCTTTATCACCCACTGGTTATGTTTTCTGGTAAGCATCTTCTAGTTTTCTTCTGGTATCTTCTTGTCTCCTTAAAATTCTTCCTTAAGTTAGCTGGTTTTTTTGCTGATGCTTAAGAAAATTTCACTCTGCTATGCTGGCAGTAATAATTTAATTTTTTTTCTTGTGATACAGTATGTAGCACAGTTGTGTGACAAATTATGACATGTAAGTATTCCAAGAATGCAGAGTAGCAGACTTGAAACATGTATGGTTTCTAATTTTTATTTTTGGTTTGGCTTAAGTAGGATCATTTACAGCTGTCATTTTCTGAGAGAAATGTGTTGGGTGTCACCTCTGGAGTCCCATCGCAAAGGACTGAACCTGGGACCTCAGTCAGCTCAAGACTTACTGCCCCTAGGGTGATAAAATGCACATTTGTGGTATGAGTGGAGTGGATGGACAGAGGAAACAATGACTGGAGTCACTGATCAGGAATGAGTCCATAGGGGTTTGGGATAAAGGTGAGGAGTTGGAAGGAGAGGGTCTGTTGCTGTAGCAGCCTAGAGAAAGGGGATCTTGGAGGAGTTAAGGTAGTTTGCATGATGCTGGTAAGGAAGGCACTGTCATGGTTTCTCTGTATGAGTGTGGGGAAGGTTATGGTAGTTCCAACAGTTTTATAATGGCAGGAATAAAGAGATGATTCTGAATGCTCCATATGAGACCAAGGGCTCCCTTCCTCACACCTTTCACCTAGCTGTCTTTCTTCCAGGCAGGGGACAGAGAAACTTTTCCAACTTCTAAGAAACCTCCAGTCTTAAGCCTTTCACCCTTTCTGACAGTGGTGATGGTACACAGTGACACTTGTGTACTGCCCTGCCAGTGGAGAAGGATAACCTGAGCATTTTCCAGTGTGGAAAAAGAAAGGACGTGGTTGTGACAAGAACAGGAGAAAAATCTTGAACATTGCTGTTCCTGATGCTAACAGAGAAGCAATTTCTAAGCAAATGGCGTTTTTTATGTACCTTGAAGAACTGAAGACCTTTATGGTTTGTGCAATTCCAGATCTTATGTTCAAAAGGATTTTTTTGTTTTAGTCCTGTGCTCTAAGCAGAGTTCATTTTTACCTCTCCCAGCCTGTAATTTTACCTTTCAGACCACTGTCTCTGAAATAGAAGGCTGGTTATGGGTTAGGATCATTAATGAGCAAACTTCTTGAATATAAATCTGTGGACAAAGATCCCTTTTTGTAGTGGCAAGTTCTGCTGCTGAAGTCTGACTTGAGCTTCTGAAACAAACTCACTTGGATGGTGGGCATGGTAAATGCTACTGCTGTGATGTTTCCTATTTACTTGCATTCTAACTAGGAATGCCTGCTGTATGTATTCTTAACATATGTTAACCTCTCTGCTGCAGTTCTTGCCAAGAAACTGTCACAGAGGTTATTTAGCAAACGAAACTGCATAGGAAACATTCCTGTTGTACTGGCATGCCTGCTGTAACTAATTGGGCATGTATAACAGGAGGGTGAAGATAAAAAAAGCTACATGTGTACAGTGTTTAGGTAAAGTGCGTGATATTTTGCATCATAATTATAATCCTTTTAGATGGTGTTGATCTCCAGAAAGGCAAGCAAATGTTGGGAATGAAGTCCAGCATGAGCCTGCTCTGAGGCTCTGGCAACAACATGGGGCCGAGTCATGCGGGGCTGTTGTTGCAACTATCCAAAGTAGGATTTTTTTTGTTTCCTAGTGTGTGTGCGCACACTGTAATCTACATAGGGTTTGTTTCTTTTCACCTTCTCCAGTCAGGCATCCTGAATCCCACCCTCTGACCCCCAAATTGGCAGCAACAGTTGCTATTTCATTGTGAAAAAGGGCTGTGATTGCAGGGTTTGCCTGTTTAATGTTACTTTCACCAAATAAAGGAAGGGACTGGTTCCTGCTGAAAGTGTCTTGGTTCTGCCCACCCATTTCCTGAGAAGTGAATGGGTGCAGAAAGGTGGCTTTGAATGTTTTTAAACAGAAGCAGCATTTCTAGGTAGGGCCGGAGGGCTGAGGAAACCCACGGAGTGCACAGCATGGCAGGGTTGGCTTTATGCAGGGAGGAGCAAGGCAGAGGGGGAAAATGGACTCATTGATAGCACATCAGGCTGTGTTTCAAATAGATTTGCATATACAAAGTGGATTAGAACTGAAAGTCTAACATCTTCTATCTGTTTTTCCCTGTGGTAAATAAATCAGTTCTAAATTGTAGATGATTTCCCTTTTCTTTTCCCTGGACTATGTAGTCTCCCAGGCATGCAAGAGACTTTTGTTTTCTTTAATTTGGAAAGTCTTTCTAAACTCAGGAATGCTACTTGGCTCAGGAAACACAGTAACAGTCAAGAGAGATTGAACTGTGATCCCTACGAAGACAATTAAAAAATAATGCACCTGCCATTGTATTTGACACTCTGTGGTGTCTGCCTCTTGTTTAACTGAGATCACGAGTATGAATTAAGTGCCCAGTATGGTAATATAAACCAGTGATTTCCCAAAAGGCAGAGCAAAGGAGTGTGTGGTCTTGTAACTTTTATTGTTAAGTTTAAATTACAAAATAAATTTACAGTAATGCCGCTTTTCATTCCAGATACTAAAATCCTTCATCATTGTAGCTTTAATATTGTAAGTGTTGGCCAATATTACACTTCTAACAAGAGAGTCATAAACAGGTAGAAATAAAATAGGAATTAAATTGTAGATTAAGAAAAATCGCATGCTTAATGTGTATATATGTATATGCAGTGTCAGTTGTAGCTTGTCTACATCAGCACAGATTAACAGAAATTGGTATAACCACCTGCCTTTACTTACCATTTTAATACATGTTTATAACTAACCGTGCCATTTTAGAGCTGCTTGAGAGATTACCCATATAAATGTATTTCCGTAAATTCTAGGCCAAAGATAAAGCCAATCTTGTAAAACAAGATGAGAAAGCAAATCCAAGCCTACATAGTAATATGGACATGATTTAATTAGTAATATCAGCAGAAGATATTTATAATTGTCCTTATGCCTTTCAAAGAAGGATTTGATGAAAAGAATAATTTACAGTGTTGTGATTTGACAGAGTGTTTTGGGTCATGTGTAAATAAACTAGATATTTCTAACCAACTGTGTCATGAAGTTACAGGGAGTAAGACCAGTTTGTGTCTTAGGCTGCGACCTTAGGCCCATATCTATCCATCCTGAATTCAGATCCACAGCCAAAGCTTGTCACAGCCAGTGCAGATCTGGGTGGATTCTGGATAGGTCCTGCTCAATACCACGAGACGTTTAATTTTATTGCTTTACAGGGCCCACACTTTGTACATGGAAAACTGGCTGTGGCCACTGCATAGTTTGAACGAATCCCTCATTAGACCAGTTCTCCCGAGTTTTTAAAATTCTTAATGTGTGCTAAGGCAATACTAAAAACAATGTATCTGGATGTACAGATCTATGGTTTCTTAGCACAAATTTCTACTTCAGGAATATTGCCATTCAGGCAAAACTTAAAATATTTGAGAAAAGCAACTTGGGCAGTGCAATGTACATTTCATATATATTGCACCATATAAGAGATTTCAAGGAGGTCTTACTGCGTGTATGTAGCAGATCAAAATAGATTTTTTTTTGTAACATTTGGGTTCTTTTCATGTATTTAAAACTGACCTCTTGGAATACAGGCTCACACAATTCACCATGTGTGCTGCGTTGCTGAACTTTTGTGTAGTTATTTAATTTAGAGTTTTCTTTGTATGCTTGGAGTTTGGCAGCTTACTACACATTGCATGGATTCTGAGAAAATCCCTCGATCTCCTGTAGGAAGCACCATTGCTCACTCCTTTGCTCTGGTATGATGATCCTTCGAAGTAGCAGTGGTTTCTTTTCTTGTCATCTATGGTTTGGTTGTAGGTCCTCAAATTCTGAGTTTCCAGTTGGGCGTGTGCTGGCACTCCCTGTGAAGCCAGTGGCAGTCAGAGCATCACACTCTGCTGCAGGGTTGTTGTTCAGTTTGTTAAGGGAGGCAGAAAATGCTGAATGATACTTCCAAAATGAATGTTAGAGGTTTCATTTCTAGCCAAATTATCTTGGCCTTCCATCTTCTGCCATCTGGCTGTATCCAACAGTAACTCCCACTAATTCCTGTATGTCAGCTTTGGTTGGCTCTAGCTGTAGCCCAAGGAGATGCAAGACATGAGGCAGTTTGCCCAAGGTAACTTTGTTTGTGTCGTTTGGGCAGTTGCTTATTGGGTTCAGTAACAGTCGGCATTGTTTTTGATTCTTGTGGATAATTGTAACCATGCTTTCTACACGTGGATGAAAAAATAAGTGATTGAAACAAATCACTGTTCTCCTGTAGCTATTTCTGTCCTCTAGATTTAACAGCACTTTTTCTTCAGAAATATGGTGGTACAGCTTTTGCAGACTGTTCTTAAGTAAGCAGCGCTACTATCGTGAAATGTGACGCTGAAGTTCTTGCCTTTGCAGCTCCACTGTGAGCTTATGAATAGTGTTTTGTGTGAGTGTGCATGCAGCTATCATTCTAAAGCTGCTTTAAGTTTTGCAGGCACTATGTTTTCTCATTGACGAAACTGAGGGTTTAGCCTGTTAACTGACATGCCAATAGGGCTTCCATGTGCCTTCTGCCCTAAGCTGTCCCTGAAGAGTATGAAGACTTGTTCCTTGCTTTTTAGTTATCCAAGCTTCTACTGCGGTTCCTGGCAGAATATATAAGTTGAAGCAGGAGACGTTAAAAGCCAGAAAACATTAGAGATGAAAGAAGGAAGAAATATTGCAGAAATTAGCTAGATGATGTTTTTATGGGTTGAAATATATTTGCATTAATTTGTGGGGGTTTTTTCTTGAGCTTGTTGCAGTAATTCCACCTTTACTAATGCTAAGGAAAAACACCTCAAGAAGCGTTCAAGTTTTCCCAATTTTTTTTCCATGTGCTGCATGTTGCAGGGGGAAAGTGTGTGCAGGGAGAAGGTGTGTGCAGGGAGAAGGATGATCAGATATTTCCCATGTGAGTTCAAAAACTACTTTGGATTTTTATAAGCTTGTCTTTACAATGAACAGAGCGCTTGAAATTCTTCTTGCCAATTTTAAAATTTCCCGTTGTTGTGGCACAAAAAATTCAGAATATGAGCCACATAAAATTATAAGGGCGGAAAACTTGTTATGAAAGCAGCAGCAGATTCCTGCTCAGTTTTGCTGGACTTTGAGTCTGACCAAGAGACACAGTAGCATGGGATGACTTTGAAGCTGTCATATCACCTTGTTTGCAGAAATTTTGTTCTAGGACCTGGAAAACTAAACTTGCTTTTGCAATAACAATCTGAGGCCATGAAGCTGCTCAGAAAACAAAAGAGGCTTGCCCGGTTTTTTTTACATATCTGCACTTGATGGGTGAATCTAGACAGCTCTGAGTTCAGTCCCCTCTGGTACTCTACTATGTGATGCTGCATTTTTCTCTGAGTGTTTTTAATCCTGAGGATATGAAAAGATTAATGGGGAAAGATGGGGAAAGTCTTCACCAATCACTTTGAATAAACCTAAGTGATGTTAACAATCTTTTTGCAAATCCTTCTTGGGCACAGACTTCTTTTTAATCTAAGATATTTTTTACTATTTCAGCATAGTTCTGCCAAGCTCCTCCACAGCTGTGAGTTAGAGAAATAACTTCTAGTCACTGTGTCTTTTAATTGCTGGAATGCATGAGCATACAGGTTTTTCTCATTCATTTCCGGTGCTTTTGAAAGAAATTGAAATGTCTTTCCTCCAATTCCTTTCTCTCTTCTGTTTGAACTCTATTCCATAAGGGCAGTGCTTATAAAAGGTGTGTATTTGCCTTTTTTCAATTTGCCAATTGCAATTTTGTACATGTTAATTAAGTTTAAATTCACTCTTTGCATACAGTAAATATTATCTTGAAACAAAAATAAAACAAACAAAAAAACCTCCAAAAAACCAACCCAACCCTTGCTACCTTGTTTACTTAGCTAAAATCAGATTACTGTAAATGCATTTTAATGTACCAGTGTCTTTTGGTTGCTGCTGATTTAAACTATTACTTTTAAGTCAAAGTCGCCACAGGCCTGTGGAGTTGTTTTCACGGTAATCAAAGACTGTGTATTAGTTCTTCCTGACTATAATCAAATCTGTCTCTTGGACTTCCTGTTTTCCTTTGGGTTTTTTTTAACAGCAAAAAAAAATTAAAAATACTGTGTTTTCCTTTTGAAGCATAAATGCATTTACATTGTTACAAAGCAATTTTCAGATCAGATATTACATTGCAGTAAATTCAGTGTAGCAGTCAGGGACTCTGAGTATGACTGAAGTAGATGTGCAGTGATTTGGGGGTTTTAACCATTAATAAACAATCCTCAGCAGCTTTTGTCTTTCCAAGACCTTGCTTGAATAAACAGTTATATTTTTGTACCATAAAGCACCAGGTAATTATTAGTTAAAGAGATGATATACTAAATAGTGAAGCTATTTTTATTTTTCAGAATAATTTTGTCAACAGTTCTTCTCAAATCAGTAATACTATTAAGTGTGTGCTAAAACGGAGCTAAATTTTAACCTGCTGATTTTTACTATTGTCCTGATTTCCATTTAAATGCTTCTACCTTACACCAAGAAATCTGGGGGAAACTGCAGAGTAAGAGAAGTAGCATCTTTGATACTGCCTGAAGATGATACTGCTGAGTAGTGTGTCTGCTGTGCAGCTGGCAGTGTGCGGTTCCACTGAGGAAATCGGAGATGGAAGTAGCATATCCTAGAAATGCAGTGGAAACCCCACTACTCTGAGGTAAAAAAGCATCTTGTTGCAAACCTAGAGAAACAAATGAATTGATTCATTCAGGAACTGTACAACTTATACTTATCCATTGACACCTGTCTTCTGTGTGAATCATCCTTATGTGTGAAGCAAAGTTTTTTGCAGGCATTAATTTTAAGTGTTGGGGTTCGTCCAAGTCATCCATCTACAATAGTTTTGCATGTGATTTCATGCAAATTTAAATTGCAGCCTTGAAATTTAATTACAGGTATCCATGAGTTAATTTTAAATGAAGTTGCATTCAGTGTCTTCATACAGCAAATCTACACTGAGTGTAGCAGACCATTCCTGAAGTAGCTACTATGTGAACATCAGGGAGAGAAATTAGCAAAAGGAATTCGAAGTAGACTGCTATCACTGCATGGCATTTCAGTGGGACATGGTAGGTGGCAGGTGGCTTTTGTTTTTTGGTGTCTCCTGTAGTTCAGCAATTAACAATTCTTCTTCTGTGCCTCTGGTTAGGTGCCTGGCTACATCTGTGCTGGAATGGGCAGTTGATAGAATACAGAGGCACCCTGTAGTGGGTTATGAAATGTATTCAAGGCATTGCAGAAATAATGGCTAATACACAGAGAGGTCTGTGTTAGAACTGGCTTGTATACATAGACTATAGAGATCCATGCTTATCTATCATTCAGATAATGTGATTATCCCTTTGAATAGAATACCATGAGAATTGATGGATTCTTGTATCGAAATTGGAAGATAAGCTAACAAAGCATGAGTAGCAGAGGATGACTGGGTGAAATACAATGGCCTTTCATATAGTGGGTCAGTTCAAGACACAATACTTTCTACTGTTCTTGAAAGGCATAAAACTGTAAGGAAATATATAATTCCATTAATCTTCTTTTTTCATATTCCTCCTCCTTTTCCATCTGCCTTTACTTCAGTGGATCCCTAAAGCCCTAGAAAAATCTGGCAATGGGAGTTCTTATCCTTTGGGAAGTGAGCTGGTTTACTCATACTGCTCTCCAGAACAGCAGCTGAGAACAGTGGGAATTCAAGTGTTTGCATTTTTGTTGGCTTTGCATTAAGCAACAGGAGAATAGGTTATTTGTGATGGAATTCACTCCAAGTAGTTGACATCACTCAGCAGCAGCCCACAGCAGCAGAGCTGAAAGAACAGGGAAGCATTAAATAAGAAAGCAGGTGTGCAGTCGTGCACACTGAATGGCACCTTCATGGAGCAGAAGCAGCAGTGAGCACTCCGTGTTCTCTGACCATTGGTGGGGTTTGTAACCTGTGCACTCCATGTATAATGGACACAGGGGAGTGAGGACTAGCTGTGAAAAAATAGAATGCTTCCACATGCTTCTACAGAGCCCCTTTGGAATAGCTGCAGTCCCTTCCTATTTGTCTGTGAACACAAACTGAGATAATCTTCCTTCCTCCTTTCTGTTCCCTTGGCATAATTCTTGCACTGCTTTAAAGCATCTCATAATATAGAAGAATTTTCTTTCTGACCCGTGAGAGAGCTGAGACTTCTGAGCTCTAAAGAATCCTGGCCAGCTTGGATTGAATCTCTTCACTGTCTATCAGATGTTACCGCTTGTAAGAGCATGGAATGCTTTTAAGTAAAGTTTGTTCCCACTGCTTGACTTGATTACTTTTAATCAATGGTGAGTTGATTCTGTACATCATGCAAGCTGCGAATCATTTTATCAGGTCCTCCGTTTGTTCTCTTTAACTTCATAATATGTTTCATTCTTCTTGCATAAAGGAATAGAACTGAAAGAAGGATACTTCTCTTCCCCTGTCTTTGTGAGAATGAGGGACAGTGTTTAAAAAGTACTAGTTGGCACTTTACATCTAATTGTACATGTTTCCTGTTATTTGGTTGCCAAGATGAAGTGTGAAGGGTTGCAAAACGTACAAGTGAGTTGAGTCAGAATTAAACTGCAAACAGCACGTGCCTTTATTCTTAATGGTTTGATGTAAGATGGAATAAATTCACTAAACCCTGAATGACTGTCCAGGGACATTGTTAGAATGAATCAGCTAGATGTTTTCTGGAAGAAAATACACAACATTCAATCGTATTTTTTTTTATGCATACCCAAGTGGAACAGCCCAATTCAGCAAAGTTTTGGTGAATGCCTTTTGAAAATTAAGCTCAAATGAATACTTGGGAAAGTGCAGTCCATGAAAGACCTATTTTTCCTGAGGGAGTGAGAATGTGACTGCAGACACTTACACCTCCATGACGTGTATTCACCCTCAGGTATTCTTTGTACTGATTGTGGCTTACTATGGCTGTTTCTATTTATCAAGTACATATACACAGTGCACCAACATATAATTCAGAATAGCAACTTCATCATGTTGTGCTATGTATGTAATTATGCAAGGTCTTATACAGGGTACACACCATGACAAAAAAAGGCAGAAGAATGCTGTGAATTATGCAGTGGTGAATGATTAAATTCTTCCTGCTTTCATGTATATTTTATACTGCAAGTCACAACTTCCAGGCCTAATGCATACACTGATCATTTGTTTTGCAAACTGTCAGCCTTATTGCATCTTAGCCATCTCTAAAACAATTTGGAGTGTAATATTTGAAACAATTATAGGTGATTATAGATTGATGTTTCACTGAAAGATGATTTTATTTAAATCTTAGATTCTTATCCATATTCTGCTAACATTTGTATAAATGAGCGACTGGTGAATTTTAAGCATTATTAGTAAGTTTAATAGTCAAACTCTTCAAGGGATTGTAGGCCTGTTACTTTTTTTGTTAATTTGCTGCTTTCCCTTTTAAAACTTAAGTGACTAAGTTTAATTAATTCCTACCTTCTTGAACCAGTCCTTGCTGATTTAGGTGCTGGTTCTTTGAGTTGCTAAAATATCTTGCTTCTTGATATGTAAGAGTGGAAACTACTGCAAAGAGACAATAAGTTGGGTGTGGTGGCTTTGGTGTCATGTCATGTCCCCCCCACATCTTATGTGCCCCCCCACATGTCATGTCCCCCCAGATTTTCCCCAACCCCCATGCTGGCTAGATTTTGGAACTGCTTAGAGAGTTTTTGGAGTAAAGTTTAGGCAGTAAATGATTGGAAACCATAACAGCATTCTTGGCATCTGCTTAGTAATTTTATATAATCAGATGCCTCCTTTTAGTTAGTGGTTTGTTAAATCACTGGTTTATAGATTTTTAAGTGCTTCACTCTGTGTGTAGCTCTAAAGCTCAGTCTTATTTTCCTGGAATTGAAATTGCTGATCTGGAAGGCACATTTCCTCTCTCCTCCTTCCCCATGTGTTTCAATCTTTTGTCTTTTAACAGTTATGTTCGAAAAGGTAAATTATTATAAGTTTCACTGTAAGAACAGTGAAATGTCAAACAGTGAAGTTGTAACTTCTTAATGCAGACATTACGGAAGTGCTCAGTCCCACCTCACACACTAATTTTTGACATTGCATGTACCTGAGAGGAACATATTGTCCTGCTACAGAAAGTTCATCTGACAGGGTGTTCTCTGGAATAAAACTCTATATGGGATGTAAGGTAGCTACCATGTAACAATGCTCTTTAACCAGGAAAGGTACAGTGAAAAAATAACTAAGCATAATGATCAAGGACTTCATGGCAGTTAATGCAGATAGATAAATTATTTGTTGATTTTTTTATTTGAATAGTTGGACCACCTTTTGTATTCATATTGGGCAAAATCTAACGTCTGTGAATGTGTTCACTACTTGTGTGATACTCTGTAAGAGATACTACAGACAAATTACATTCAGCATTTTGTAAATATGCAAGTGTTTTGGGGGTACTTTTTGATAAGCACATCAAAATCTTGAGAGCCACCATCAAGCAAGAGAATCCTGTTGTGTTTGTGTACATTAATATAAAACAAGTAAATGGTCCCGACCTTCCTTTCTTTTTAACAAACCTTTGCTAGAGGTGTATCTTTTAGGGCAAAAGGTGATTTAATACCTGACACTAACATCTGAGTTCTCGTGTTCCCTTTATGACAGGGTATCTGTTCAGTTGCATGTTTTGTAAAATTTGATCATATCATTAATTTCTCTCTACAGTATCTGCTCTGCAAACAGTCTTCAAACCAGTTTGAGCTCTGAAATAGGAAAACTGGAGAATGAACATCAACGACCACTGTAATACTCTGAGGGCACAGTTAGGTTACAGTTTATGGGGGTGTGTCATGATCTGGAAGTAAATCTTGTTCAGTGATAATTTTATGTCAGCTGCTTGTTGCAGGAGAAAAAAGGTTTACTATGTTTCTACAACAAATGCCACAGAAAGATTTCTCCATCCTTTAATGCCACTGATATAATCGCATTTGTGGAGAAACAACAAGTTACTAATGAGATTGAACTCCAAAGTATTGTGAAGTCCTTGAATTTCCACTGGTGGTTTTAAAGACTGGCAATAACTCTTGAAGGATTTAGTAGCTCGGTTATTTGTATCTTCTCTCTTGGTATCTTTGTGCTGTTTGTCACTGGGCTCTTTAGGATGTTTTATCCACATGTGGAGCTGTTACAGGAAAACGAAGAGCTGTGCTTTTGAATTTATAATGAATCTGTAGTGACTCTTTTTGTTGAACTTCAGATGGGGGTTGGTTGATGATGCAGTCCTGCTGCAGAAGGAAATGGCACTAGAAGCATCAGCTTCCTCTCAAGCCGGAATGCCCTATGAGTGCGCTGCCTAAACGTGGTGCTATCCAATAAGTCAGTAGTATTTGTAGCAGAGTATGTGTGTGTAGATAAATGACAGTTTTGGTCAGACTTCACTGACAACTGTAAGGCAGCAGAGTCTGTACGTGCAGTGGTCGCTCTGCCTCTTGCTTGGTGAGTTTCTTCCAAAAGCGCCTTTCTTTTTTCTACGGATTCACAAAGCAGCGTATTCACTGCACATGTCAAATCCTTTGTTTACCTATTATCTATCTACACTAAAGGGATATATTCTTTAGCATTTCCTAAACCTTAAAAATTATTTATTATTCCATTTTCTTTCCTCTTTCAAAATGTTATGCATTTAGAGGAGTGGATGTGCTGAAATCCATTCTATTGAACCATCTGTGAACAAGTACAGTATGACCCACTTCTGCTGAATATCCTCTCAGCTAATTATCTACAAAAATTCGTCTGCATAGCCTGCTGTCCAAATTGCTACCATGCACCAGGAGTAATTCACTGTGGAGGGAAGGAAATGGTTTAGTAAACGTTATTACAGAAACAGATACTTAAAAAGATCTTCAGGTACTTGATTCTTAGATGAAGCAAAGTATAATTTTAAAAAAGGAAATGGGTGCTCATACAGGTGCTATGTGAAGAACATAAAAAAGTGGGGAACATATTGGGATGAAGAAATGGGGAAAAGTGTTGGGTTTTTGGTGTTTTTTGTTTTTTTTTTCAATTAGAAAGCTAGAGGCTGCTAATAGCCTGTGTCTGAGTATGGAGTGCCTATTGCTCTTGAATGATGATTAGCATCACATAAGAGCAGATTTGCATAGGCTTGGTTCTGATACATAACATTTTAGATGCTTGGCTAAGTTTAATACAAACTTAAATGAGTTGCACTGGGCTAAAAATTATTTGAAATCTTGACTGTGATAAATACTTCACTGAATGTGTCCCAGCTCATCTTTGAATATGCTTTTCTGGTGATATTTCAGTAACTTTGCTACTGTTGGGGCCCAAGAAAATGTGGTGCATAAAAATGTTTTCTTATTAAAAGATCAGAATTATTATGAGGAACTGTTTTTTTCTGGAAATTGTGAAGAGTCTTAACATTGGATTCAGTAGGATATATGAATTTTATTGGAATCCATTTTCTGACTTCCAGTCTGGTAGAATTTAGGCAGAAGTAAGAAAAGAGCAGATGAAGAAAATTCAGTGAATATTTTTGTATGTTTAAATGACCATCAAATGTTTTCATATATCCTTGATACTCAAGGATCCATACCTGTCTCAACAGTCAGAATTCTACACAGAAGTATATGCAGTGTTGAAATTTCAGTTCATGGCCTCAAATTTGTGTACAATAGAAATTCAGAGACTAGAACAGTATTGAATTATGCTCATACAGTGAATAAGCTTGAAGTGTTTTTTAAATTTGTGCAACTTCCTTTTCCACCCATTACCCCTTGTGTGGGGGAGAACAGTAATGACACTGGTTTTTTTCCCTTTTTCAAATCAAGAACATTTTACAAGGAAGACATTACTCTTTTTTTACAGGCAAACACCTGCAAATGTGCGAGGAACAAAACTGTACGTAATAACTGGCCCGATGCACATAATTTGCTCTACCAAGGAAGTGACTTAATTTTTTCTCGTTCATCATGCATACAAACTTACACCAAGACACTCAGCTCATAATTTACTTCCTTGCTGTGCATTTTATTTTGGAAATGATTACGTTTTGTATAAAGTTTTCCTTACGTGTGTGTAATCCTACCTTTGCTCATGAAACCTGAGGAGTCAACCCCCTTGACAGCAGTTGCAAAACAGATTTAAAGAGGAATTGCTCAGAACCCCATTTCAATGGCTTTCAGATAGGAATGTACAATGTATTTTTAATATCTGCATTAATACTGCTCATTTATCTCTGAGTCTAATGTGTATGGTCCAAACCAGTCTTCACTCAGAGTTTCCTAGAGCTTTTCCCCTGTTCCTGTTAGTAAAATATTCCCTATTCCAGATTTTGGGCCACACTTCTGTTTCGTTTTCTCATTCTTGACTGTTTGTTTGGTGTCTCAGAGCATGGAAGTACTATTTGATTGCAGGCAGGAAGGAAGTGAGGGGAAAACTGCTGAGGCTGGCTGGGAACTGAAGTGGTATCCCCTCAGTTTGGGAGAATGGCTGACATCCAGGTCTACTGTGGCAGCCCAAAGCTTTACTTCAGCTGCATTCTCTGGCCTATCTGGGAAGTATTGTGCCATCTAGAGAGCTGCAAAATTGTATAAAATGGGACGTGGTATACTCAGCTACAATTTTAAAAAAATTAATTGTGATTTTCATCTCACTCATAAATCTGATCATACTTTTAATACTGCAGTTCTAACTAAATGCAGTAACATCTAGAGGTGCTTTAGTGCCACTCTAAAGAAACCTCTACAAATTTTGCTAATGCCCTTACTAGTAAGAGAAGGCAAAGTGGAACAAGGAACCACAGAAACATTGTTTTGTGCTTTATTCTTAGTGAGATCTATACATCCTCCAAAACACTGTGCAAGTGAGGGGCCAGAACATGCCTTCAACCATTTGTTTTGCCAGAAGTTTGACTTGACTTGCCATATGTTAGTTTCAGACAGGTCTTTAGCAGGATGCATGTGTTTGACTGGGTGTGCTTCCTTTTGATTCACAAGGAACTTTGTCATGTATTCCTATGAAACTCTGCACATACATCCTACCTGCCGCTGTTTCACTGAGTTCCAGGATTTTTGGATACCCAAATATTGTTACATCAGCTGCTAAAAAGCTTTTTAATTTGGAAATCTGAGCCTTTCTACATGCTTGGTGAATAGAGGCCAACCCTTTAGTTTCTTGCAGCTTGGGGTTAGAGGGATGTGTTTGTCCACGGTTCAAATCTCTTGTGAGCAGATGGTTCTTAAGACCCTCTAATTCCTTAGATGAAAAAGTAGATTATGTCCCTTTTAGTTTTACTCTTAAAAAATAATTTCCTGTCCAATGCTAATCAAATGCACACTACAGAACATTAAAGAAGAAACAAAGCATATCACCGACCTTTTTGTCCTTACCTATGGATGCACAGGCAGACACAGATGCTCTGTGTCCCTTTTTACCTAATTTAAAGCCCTAGATTTCACTTTCCTGACAAATTTGTGGAGTTCTTGCATAAGGAAGTAATAATATCAGTGCCTCAGCTTGTGTTGTGAATGAAACAGTAGTTTAAAACAAAGAACCCTGTTGAGGAAGCAAACATTGCATCAGGATGAATGCATATTGACAAAATAGCTCTTGGAGGGCTGCTGCTTAGCTGTGCCTTTGCACCCTAAATTTTGTTCCTTTCTTTTTATGCAGAGGAACAAATCTGCATAAGCTTTGCAGTTCTAGGGAGATGATTCACCTATCTGTGAACCCAGGAATGCTGCAGAAAGCTTTCAGGGAAAGGTGCAGCATTATAAATATTTTAAATCTCTCTGCGAGCAGGGAAAAGTGTGACATATGTTTTACATTTCAGTGCCTGCTGCAGTACCATTATTTTAGAACCTGTCGCCTTTTGTAGGCTATGTGCTCACAGAGAAATGCCACTGCTTCAAAACCAATAGCTAAGCTGCCTCTTTTCATGCTGTTTCTTTCAGTTCCAACTGACAGTTAAAAAATGTTTGTTGTTCCCCCCTCCGTATGCACCCCCTGTTCGAAGTGACGTGACCTAAAAAGATTGTAGCATACAGCTGAGCTTAAAATACAAACATTCCCTTTGAAAGTTGTAATGTTCCCACTTGTCTGGGGCTGCTCTGAAGAAAAAACCCAAAAAGACAAATCTCAGTGTTTGAGTGATGCAATTCATAGATAAAACCTTTATCTGGGAGAAGGGGGAGGTACATTTGGAGTCCACTTGAGTGGCAGGAAGAAAAATTTCCATATTTAAGGTAAAATAGCTGCCATTTTTTCTTTTCCTCTCTGCTTGGAAAGCTCTGCTTTGTGAAGCATTACTACTGCCAGTGGGGAAGTGAGGTATGGTAATGAGGCATATTTGAGATCCTTCCATGGGCCAACAATGGCACAAGGCCTTCTGAAGTCAGCCTTGGCTTTCCCTTCACCAAGTGTTGCCTATCGTCTGCGATTAATATACGTGCAAAATACCATGAAGCGTATCAAAACAAATTTGAATAATTCACAATATAAGGTGACAATTTAGTTTGGAAATAGGTTTTTATGGTAGAGTATGTTTCTAGTATCATAGAATTATTTCAGGAATTTGGTGTGGAATGATGTTTCAGATCCTGATGTTTTTGAACTGCCTTACGAGAAATCCAGAACTGTTTGTCCAGACACATTCTAATTTTTAAATGAGAGTTACTTTTAAGTTGCAACAATAAATAACTTACCAGATTCTTGTGCAAAATGGGGGGGGGGGAAATGCACCGTTCTGTCCAGTTTACCTCCAATCTTTCATAAGAAATGTCATCAATTTAAATATTTTAAGGATGTCTGAATAATTAAAACCAAAAGACTTGGCTCCAAATCCCTTAACATTTTAAGTTAAGGGCATGTTCTTTTTATATCCATACCAAAGGAATGTGTTTGATGCCATTGATATAGGTCATGTTCAGCTGTTTGTTCAGAACCCATCTATGTGTCTCCTAAACTACGGAGTGGAGACTGTGGAAGTAACATCCCACAGGGAATTGAAGAAACAACTAGATAAGCATAAGCCCCACGCTGCTCAGGTAAAAGTGAATGCTGCCTTGGGGGTACTGAAATGAACTGCATGTTCTGAGGTCTGTAATAGCTCTCCTTTGATTTTTGCCTCTGGTTGTGGTTTTGGTGTTTTTTTTTTTTTCCTTTACCACGTGTTACTGAATTCTTTAAAGCTTGACTGTCTTTCTGAAATAAATGCTGTTCAATTGGAAGTTTGATCTTCATATAAAAACTACTGGTTGAAAGCTATATTTTTCTGATGTGAGAGAGCAGAATAGCTAATTGAAACAGTTCTTTCTGGCCTCCAAAATTAGTTTTGCACTAGCTGAAATTCATAGCACCTACTGTAGTGTTCTGTGCATGCCTAAGCTCTTGCAAAAAAAGGTCAAAACAAATAAGGCATCAAATATATCTGAGATATTGAGTTGTTTTTTTATTGTGAAATAATTTTACTTCCTTTAAAATTCTGTTTTTTGTCCTAACTCTCAATGAAATTGGAATGTCAAAGGGTTGTCTGCCTGTGAGTCTGAGTAATAGCCAGATAAATGTGTACCAAATTGAGGCAGACTCTCACATTTCTTTTACTGTGTGTATGGCAATAAAACAGGGGAAAACACCTTTTTTTAAATATGTTTTTCAAAATTAAATCGTCTGTTAATAACAGGATGCATAACAAATGATATAATTGTAGTTAGTGGTCTATAAGTGCACACACACAGTTTTCCTTATTTCTTGCAGTCTTTGTTCCTGCACTTGCCACATTTAGACTGACACAGGTAGGAACAGGGGCCTGACCCAAAGGCACATTGGCCAAAAGTACAAAGGATATAGTGTTGCTCCAACTATGGCAAAAAGAGTAAGGACACGGTACAGCCCCTCCAGTATTCACTTGAGCTATTTAAGAAGGTTAATTTCTTCGATACATGATAATTTTCTTGCAATACAGTTAGGTTAGTACCTGATAAATTATGTGTTAACAGTTAATAGTAATTCATTATATAATTATGCACAGTGTGGATGGCACAGTTTATATTTAACTGTTGCTCTTGACTTCTATAAAGATCCGTTTTTGGAGCTCAAGTTCTGTGTGCTGTTCAGCAGGCTAATTTGAAACAGATAATGCCCAAGTGCAGGGGACTGTCAGGAATCTATAAGGATTTCCTGATAAAATTTTAAAAAATTCCTAAAGGTGCTGTGTTGATATATTATGTTATACAGTTTTCTCCTAGCTGGAAGCTATACACTTGCACATTTTAGACACTTATATATTGACAAAACAAATAAAGGTTGAAGAGGAGATGTACTCCTGGGTCTGATATAAATCTCAACAAGACCCTTGTTCCCCTTCCTCCACCTCTACCAATTAATTAACAATGATATTTGTTGACAATTGCTTCCACTGCCTGGAGGCATTTGGTGAGGTAAAATGCTGTAATTTTAAATAGTATTATTTTCAGAGACCAGCACAGAAAGAGAAGACTACTGAAAAATTGTTGAATCTGAACAAAGAATCAGCCTGAAATCTCCAAGGCAGAGTGCACAAAGAGGTGATTGTGTTCACAATCAGAGATCAGGGACATCCTCTGGCACCTGACAGGGAAACCAGTCCAGACTGTGTGCATTCTCCATTAAAATGAATCCATGTTCAAATATGGGTACAGGGTGCTTAGAGATTTTGCCTGAATATATTTAGGAAAAAATGTAGATCCATGAACTCTTACCCGATTAATTTAAGAATGCTAATGCTTTGGTCAAGGAGTTTTTATAATTTCACTTAAAATATGATGTATTAGCAGAGAGATGAAACTTGTGGTTGATTAGTTTTCTGCAGAAGTTAGAGGAAAATGTTGTCTATAACGTACACTTGTATGAGAAGAACAGGTGATATTTTTTTAAATGCCGAAGTCACTTAGGTGTCTTTTTCCTTTGTACTAAACCTAGAGGATCTGAATGTACTCCTTTTGAAGTTAATGTTGATAACCACTGAGCCTGCAGGTGGTAGGAAAAATTTAGTGAAATTCAGCAAAACCCGTCCCATCCCTGTTAAAACATTTGGTGTTGGTTTCAGTGGAACAGGCTTTCACTCATCTTCTTAAAGTGGTGGGAAACACCTGAAATTTGGACGAGATTTCTGTCTTCGTTGTTTAAACACAAGAAGTTCAGAGATCTCTTCTGAAATCGTGAGAGATGTTCCTGAGGTCAGTCTGAGCTGCCAATATTCCAGTGCGAAAATTTTCCCCAGAAGAGTAAACATTGAAAACACATGCTGGTATTTAAATCGTCACTGGAAATCAACACACTTTTTTCTCATCCTGTGGAATAGCCTTTGCCAAAGGAACAAACCAATATTTTGTTTAAACACTGAACTTAGCACATGAGTGTAATGCTGTAAGCAGAGACCAGGAGCAGGGCTGAAGCTTCCACGTAAACCTACAGCTCCCTGCTGGGTGCACTGTGATGGGAGGGAGGAGAGAGCTTCACCACCTTCCCTGTCTGTATCTCAAAGCTATGGAAAAGTGAAAAGTTTGTTGTTTTATTATACAACTTTTTTTCCCCCCTTGGCAACATCCAGCAAAATTTCCAAGAACATTTTTTACTTTTTTAATAAAAACAACAACACTTTTTCCTGACAAAAATCCCAATTTATATTGTGAAACCTTTCATTATGCAAAGCACACCAGTAGTTACTATTGCAACTGAGCATATCCCAGAGTTTCTTTTGACCCTCATAGGTGTAAAGTAAAACTAGAGATTTGACACACAGATCAAACCCTCCAGAATCATCACACAGAAGGTGTTAAACTTATAAACCCTGATGAAGCAATAATTGACAAAGCTATCTGAAGTATATGGGTTGATCACTGTTGAAGTTATTCTTTGTCCAACAGTGCTCATAAAAGCCATCAGATTTGCTTAAATCGGAAGGATTTTGGGAATCAGCCTGTGGTTCCTGCCCTTAGTTCTATTTCAATCTTATTATACCAATATTTTTCATTTGTGTTGAGCATAGCTGTGAAATAAAATATGCAACTGAGTTGGTGCTTCTTGGTCTTCAACTATCACCTTTGTCACCTTTGTGGAGGTAACAGTGAGTATGTTCCAAATTGCAATTGTCTTATCAAGGATGTATTTATCCAGAGGAAATAGCACTGGGGAAAATTGTTGGACAGTAAATAAGATAAAAATTACAGTTTTTGTGAGGAGAAACTTCGATTTCATGGACCTAATCTATAAGAAAGGGTGTAGATGGTGGCGTGTGGATATAGAATTTTGTTTTGTGTTTATAAGGTCTAATTCTGTTATCTAAGCTGAAGCTCCAGGACTTGCAGAAGTGTCTCCAGAGATGATATAGAAGATAAAAGCTACTTTTATTATTCTTGTTTGTACTCGATTGCCACGCCTCTGTGAGGGCTGAAACCTCCCAGAAGTGGTAGAAGCCCATTATTTACCTGCTGTTCCACATTTCTGGCAGTTGTCACAGGGTGGGCTGTTGATTTTAACTTCGCAGCCATAGAGTGCTTCAGCTACCACCCCTTCTCCTCCCAAAATGTGCTCCCCTAGCTCTGGCAAACCTTTTCTGGACCTTTTGAGAGGAGCATGACACTGTGTTTGCGGTCTCTAGACCCAGGCAACATTTTCCTGGGTGGCTAGCCAGTGGTGTGGAAGAGGGTTTGGTCTGGTTCACAAATTTTATTCCTCCACGGGGGTGAAGGAAATTGTCTGTTTTGTTGTGTTCAATTTATGTTAGAAAACTTAAAAATTAGGAACATGAAGGACTCTTAGAAAGTAAAGACAGAAAAGACAAAAGAGGTAATTTTACTAATTGCATGTGACATTGGAGACTTATGAGCATTATATAATAGTCATTATGTTAAAAATATAACACATGTAAAATTAAGGGTAGGAAAGATGAGATTCCAGAGATGGCATCACATCTTGCAGAAGATGAAGTATTAGGAGACTGGTTTTTGAAGGGAAGACAGGCAGCCATGTTTCCAGTTCCTGTGTTCAGATTGTGTCTTGTATATCTCGGGTCTTTGGTACATGCTCCTGCAGACCTCTGCTACTCTAAAGCCTGTAAGAGAAAAGAAATGAAAATCTGTGCTTTGTGAAGTCACTGTGGCTTAACATGCTGGCTGTGATGGTGTTCAGGTGGAGGTTTGTGTAATCTGCCATAAGATTTAATGTGCTCCCAGGCAATCAAAGTAAGAATCAACTGGATGGACTACAAATAAAAGTTAAGTATATCATGATACAGGTCATATAAATCTCATGTGTTTATGAGCTATACTGATAAAAAAAAAATCTTCACACCCTTCAAGTAAAACTCAGCTTGGAACTGTGCCATTTGGGACATGGTATTAATATAAACCACAGTGTGTGGAAACTGAAAAGGAATTACACTAAAGATGCATTTGCTACTTTTTCAAAGAAGAGAAAAATACCTCTGAGTCTTTTCTGTAGACAAAGCTTTATATAAGCAACTCCTATATCTCTACACACTAGCCATGATTATTTGCCAGTAGATGGAGTAGTTAAATCAAATGTCTATCATTTACTATCAGATCAGTTTGTGTGACAGGCTCCATAGCTTCTTGACACCATTAAACCCTTGTGTGCTTTCTACTGTGATGACTGGGGAGTCATTTCTGTTCTTGGTCAAGATTCTCTGCTTTTACTATAGTGACAAACATGATTAGTTACATATGTCTCAACAAAATATTTTACATTTCTTTTTCCATTGGATATCAGGCTTGCCTGCCAGAGAGTTTAATAATATCTCCTGCATCTCTTTTTAGAACCTTTCCTTCCTGTGACTTCCTGTCATAAGAAAAAGGATACTTGAAAAATGTAGAAACAGACTATTGACAATGCTAACTGTAGACTAGTAATCCAGAGATCTCATTTATCAAGGGAGGGCAATGTTTAGGTTTTATGGAGATTTCCACCCTGTTATGAGGAGACGTGTGATGTCTTTGTTCTTTCATGGTATCGTGTGAAACAGGGGAGTTATTTGCAAATCAAACCACACCACGTTGGTGGATATTGGCAGCAAGTTTGCATTTACTGAAGTTGAAAGTATTAATATGTTTGAGACTACACAACTGTGAAATCCATTGCATCTCCTTCACCTTAGACTTCCCTGGATGTCAGCTCTGGGGCTGTGATGTTGGCAGCACTAGGTTTTCTCATTCTGCAGCTGATGTTTATGGTGCCACAGCTGTTGGTTACTACGTCCATAGTTCTCACAGGGACGGAATGCCTCGTTTTGCCTCCCGTAGCAGAACAATCCAAACACATTTTAGCATCACGTCTGTTGCAAGATTCCTAAAATTAGTCCAAGACTGTCTTCTTACAAAGGTGGTAGCTGCAGTTTCTGGACTTAAACAAACCAGGTGTATTCTGTGAAATTTAATTGCGTGAAAAATTAATCATTTTTATATTTGGAAACTGTGAATTACTGGTTTATAATATTATAGCATTGTGGTACTTCTATTGCTGATTGGGGTTGAGAAAATTATAACGAATGCCTTCCAGAAAACATTTAAAATATTAAACAAAATTCTGTTCTATATGTAAAAAAACATATTGATGTGATGCAGTACGAGAAATATGCTAGATTTCATACCAAAGTATTCCAGCTTAGATGCAAATAGGAAAAAACCCCACATGTAAAAAGTGAACAAAGAACTCAAAAGAATTAGAAGTTTCCACACCTAGAACCTGAAGCATTCAGTTGACTAATTTTATAATTGTTCTATTTAAAAAATCAAATGTATCTGTTTCTTTAGCTGTAATTAGGGAAGAGGAAGAGGCAAAAAGGGAAATGCCCTGAAATGAAAATTCATAAGACAGGTTTTAGTTTTCAGCCATCATTCATTGTAAATCATGGAATGTTGTATTCTAGATACGATGGGAATGATGGCTGATTTTGGTGTTTGCCTACATAACCAGTAATTCTCCAACAAGCTACGGGTATAGGGCTAGCGAATGTAATTGGACAAGTAGATCATGAAATGAATAAACAATATCCCAGGTATTTAGGAATACTGGAAATTCAGGGCTAGTTATATACAATTTCAATTATTTGTACATTGGTTTCAGTGGTTATTTATTTGGGGTAGTTTGGCTTTGTGAATTTTTTAATGCTTCTGAAGCAAATTTGCTGTACCTGTGTTGACTGAACTGTGACACAATTCAAAATGGGGATAAAAAAGCAGGGTAGTGGATATTTGAGGCTTGGGTAGGCTGCATACAAATGAACATACACAAGAGGCACTGCTTTGTGCCAGAAAAGAACAAACTGCAAACTCTATTCAGCCAATAACAAGAAATGGTTTAATCTAAGTGCAGGAGTCAGCTACCCAGTGAAAGAAAGAAGGCAGAGAACTGTACACTAGAAAAATAAGTGCTCTTACAAACTCAGTGAAGAACAGGTAAAGATAAAAGTGTGGGATCAAAGCTTTGGAGCCTTGCTGAAAACTGAAATATGAACATCAGGTGTTTTCAAATGCTCTTCAGCATTAGAACCTCATATTTATTGCACATACCCTAAAGTTTTGTTTGAAGATAAACCTTTCAAGTTGAAATCCATACATTATTCACTGCCTCAGCTTCTAAACAGTTCCTTGTAACCACATTTATACAGTTTGTCTGACCGAACTTTTTTCTCTTTTTTTCTCTGGGCTCACCCAGAAATGTATCTTGGCTACCTCCTTATTTAATTGTCCTTTCATGGTTCATGCTTCTTGCTTTGTTGCTTTGAGATATCATAAATATGAACTATTCTCTCCCCACAGTTCAGGTATCTCCTAGGAAAATCTGTATCCACTTTGTTGCTGAGGTGTCCCAAACTGAAGCACAGGAAGTGTTTTTGTATTCAAGGGTTCCTTTGCTGGTTTCCCAGAGAGAACATAGTGTATGTTCCATTTGGATATGAGAAGGCATTAAAAAACAGAATAATTTTATAAAATACTATTGGCTTTGGTAATACCAGTAAAACTCAAGATTGTTAAAACTCCTGTTGATTTCAGGATGAGACAGAGTAAAACCCACCTTTTACTTAAGGTTATGATTTCATATTTATAATACTGTTTTGTTCATAACATATTATGGCATATACTGGTATATTCTTCAGCATGCAGAATCTGGGTTTTCTGAGATATTAATAAGCTCTTAGTCTACCCCAGTGGAATCTAAAAAACCTGTGCTAGCTTCAAAAAATGCAAAGTGAAAGCACTTTGTGTGGTTAAAATGTGATTAGGAGAATACAGATAGGTGAGCTGTTGTTCCAAGTGCGTTGAGTAGGTCATTGCTGAAATAGTCATCTTTCTGATCTGTTACCACAGCATCCTGGTGAAACATATATGGTTCTTCCTTAAAGAACATTTAATAGCATTTAGTACAGGCTCTGTACTGACTCAGTCCTGCAAAGGTGTCAGAGGTAGAGGGAAAATGGTTTTTTTGTTCCTTTCAGTAAGTGTGAAACACAGTTGATTTTTATTTCACACCACAAGTTTATTGCTACTGCTTTCTTTAAGATTTTATATCAAGTTGATTGCTATCTTTCCTGGAAAAAAATGGTGTCTTGATACAAAAAGTACAAATCTTTAAGGAGTTTGTTGACACCAGAATGTTTTTTTCGTTTCAAGTTAATTGTCAAGCAATGTCAGGTTCTCAACACATCCATGAAAGCTAATATGACTCTCCATACAGGTTTGACCTGCATTTTAAATGATATTATAGCTCTCTGTAACATTAAGCTAAAAACAGCCGTTTTCAGTAGCTATTGGAAGCACTTTGGAGAATTAATATATAATGTTGTAGTGTTATGGTCCTCGGTTTTGCCTTAATACTCCACAACTTGCTTCCTTATCTTTTACTGGTAAGGGTTGGACCTTCATTGTCAAAAGGCATAGGACCACCTCTGCTCCAAGCCTGATTTCTGTTGAGTGGCAACAAATTTAGAAGTCGCTTTTCTGCAATAGGCCTGCAAATTAACACCTGATGTTATGCAGAAGGTGAAAAAAAACCTCAAAACCACCCTACACAGAACCTCGATGAGAGGTGCCCCTCACAGGAAAATCCCGTGGTAACACCTACACATTCTGTCAGCTGAGTATCTCCTACAGCACAAGCTTCTCTTTGCTGAGTGCAGGGGATCCAGTTTGCATCCATTTCCTGGATATCTGGCATCAGAATGGCCAGTCCTTGGATTTGTCCAGGCAGAGACTTTTTTTTATCCCTTCTTCTTCCCAAAAGAGTTTTTTTCATGGCTCTTTATTCCCATGTGGGATAAAGAAAAATCACTCTGCTGGACCATGCCCATCATTTGTATCTGGGTCAAATAACAGTGAGAAAAGGAATCCTATTCCGATAACCAGAAGACTTGAATAGTATCGTCCAGATACCCTTTCTCCAGATTTTCCTTAGGAAATGAGATAAGACAGGATTATGGACAGCAGGCTGTAAAAAACTAATGACTGGTTATGAGAGTTTATGACTACATATGTTTGCTTCTGGCCACGCTCCTCCATTGCCTGTAGTACCTACTTTTTTGGCCTTGGGTTAGTTAATTGCTGGATTAATGGGTTATGTAAATTCACTAGGGAATTTCATGTGCATCGGAGCAGGTAGAATTAAAGATGTGAGATTGTGCTCCTGAAAGACTTTTTCTCCCACTTTGGCACTGGTGTGCTGTTAATGTGGGCCACAAAAGCACACACTTATGGTTCCCAAAAGGAATTGGAAAAATATCCTTCAGAAACAAAAGATAGGGCTGGTCAGTGTACCACATGTCACTCTAGTACCCTGTGTGTTCTCTCTATTTATTTATTCTTTTGTTTTCCTTGTACTTCTGTTCTGCTAGAAGCATTTGTTTACATTTGTGTTAAATATTTCTCAAAATATTCCGCTGACGTGGATGCTTCCTTAAACAGTGTGAGATCAGAATCCTGAAGTCTGATAAGCAGACCTGCAGAAAGATCTGGGACCTGAACATGGTGAAGGCTTAAGCTTAAGAAACGAAAACTTAAGATATGTTAAGGAAGAGAGGAAAATCCCTAAGTTAAAAAAATGAAAACCTCAGCATTACTTTTCTTAATGCTTCTTTGTTAGAATGCAGCCTACTTCCTTCCAAGGCACTGTCCATTTTCCAAACTAAACCATATTTGGAACCTGAAAGGGTAAAAAAAGATAAATATTACTTTCATCCTTTTTCCTTCCAGCACAGAAAATCTAGGAAGCATGTATTTCTTGGAACTGTTCCTGCATTTTACATTAGTGGTCAGTTGCCATAGCTCTGCCACCTGAAGGGCTGTTTGTTCAGCCAGTGCATGGAGCATATTCTGGAGTTCTAATTCACTGGTGAGACAAAGGGTGACTGGCTACAGAATAGCCAAATCCTTCCCAAGCTCTCAGGCTCATTACTATGGGAACTCTATCGAGGCTGCAAGCTAGCATGGAATATTGACAGCATGAAACGTTGATGAGCATGCCTGCGTTTTGGCAAATTAGATTTACTATCTCATCCTATCTAATAGACCATTTAGAGATCTGCCCCTGAGACACATCTCTTTAGCTGAGCATCTACCATCTTGTAATGTTTTTATCTTCAGTCTGAATGGCCACAGCTTTATGAATATGCTTCTCTGTACTTTAATTTTCTTGTTGCTGTAAAAAGGCTTCTGGGTGGACATGAAGTTGCTAAGAAAAGGCAAACAAGGAGCTGCATACAATGTACTCCTGAATAAATCCATCAATTTATCTTTATATATGCACCAACACACTTACTTTATATATGTACACGCTTATGTTTATACACACACACATAAAAACACATTCTTCCAAATGGGTTGATGTGTACAGCATTGCAAAATAGATCTGCCATCATCCCTGACAGGCTCCTGGAAATGGAGTTGATTGAATATGACTCAGACCCTCAGTCTCATTGTCCAATTCATCAGTGAATGCACTGCAGGCTCATTGATTATATGTAAGACCAGCAGGAATGCTTGGCTTGCTTCATGGGGCTGCCTGTATTGAGCTACTATAAACACTCTCTTCTCTGCTGTGTGCATGTAAATAAGTTCAGGTCACTTAAAATTGACAACTTAGACACAATCTTTATGAATTTAAAAAAAAGAAATGTAAGGAGACTTCTTTTTGGGAAGAAGTTGGTTTCAGAGAGAACTGAGTCTGCAGACTAAAAATCATTTAAAAATGTTAATATTTTGAAATAAATTTCTGGCTGGTAAGTGTTTCAGATGCAGTAGGTAATTTTTTTTTTTTTTTAGTATGAGTGACAGCAAGCGTATCTGCATGTGGAGTAGAATTTAGTCTAAAATTCAAAATTAGCGAAAGATTGTAAATAGAAATGCTTTCCCATGGGTAGCAGGATGGTATACCACAAGAAAAAAAATCTGTAATTATTTTTCTTCTAATAATTATGAACATGAATATAAGTAAACCTCAGTTTCACCATAGTAAACTGAAATGTTACTGTTCTATGCCTGTAGATGTGACTGTTTTTGGGAAAAGAAAATCACTTTTAACTAGAAACAGTAGATGTCGTTGCACCTTTCATATCTGTGTCCTTGTGTCTCTGGAGAAGTGGAGATGATGGGTGGAATGGGCTTAGTCATGGCCCTTACTCAGGGAAGAATGACAGCAGCCCTTTTCTGGCTGCTGTTGGTCCCACGGGCTCTATTTATTACTTCGTTGTGTCATATGGTCCACTGGAAAAGTATACAGGAAAAAATTTACTGTTTTACAGTGTGATCTTGCTGCTTTCAGATGGGCCCCCTGGGAAAATGGCACAACTGTATGAACAACTACAGCACCCATTGTTAGGGGTCTGGTGGGCTGTGGGGTTTGATTTGGTTGGTTTGTTCTGTTTTTTACTTTCTGCCCTCTTTTTTTTCTTCAAGACCTTTTCTGCAGTGATATGCCACTTCTACTGTAGTAAGAAGTTTTCTCCAGTCCTCTGGTCTTCATAAACTATTATGTGAAGTCCTTATCAGTGAAGACAACAGAGTATGTAATGAAACAGTATTAACAAACCCTTATCATCTGTATCCTAGTTTTGGGAAAAGGAGATGGAATATCAAGGAACACCTTTTTCACATCTACAAATATAAAATATGTCATAAGTTTTGTTTGCTAAGCACTGAAAAGATTGCAGGATGTGCTTGCAGTCGTATAGTATGACAGACAACTTTTAATGCTGGCATTTTTTTAACGTACGGGATTTATTAAGGAGGGTTTTTGTAGCCAAAATATTTCATCTGCTTGTGCTGCTTAGGTGCTGGAAGCCCCAGTGAGAAGGAGGAGACCAGGGTGCTGTAAGGGCAGCCTGAAATTACCAAATAGGTTATAAGCTGCTTGAAACAGAGTGTGCTATTGCTGTTTGCACTGATCTCATTAGTTTGTTTACATATCCTGATTTTTCTCTCTCCCTGACCAGCTCCTCGTACCTTGTGTTTCCTGAGTGTTCGTTTCAGTGCTGTTTACGCAGAGAGAACAAACAATCCAGGCAGCCAGCAGAGTTTGCAGAATACCCTGTATACGCCTCACTCATGCTGCCAGGAGTCAGGCTCTGAAAAAGTGAACTGCCTATCCACTTCTGTTTGGTTTTAAATGCCAAGTCATTAGCCCTGGAATACTCAGCTTTCTGCCTATCTCTGCTGCTGAAGGAGTGTTTGTTTTAACATGACTTTTAAAAGGAATGTTCATGCTGACTGATAGGGTTCTGTGTGTTGTCTTGTTAGCCCAGTAGCTGAAATATCATATTTAGGTGCAGAATCTTCGAGTTGGTGACCCCATGAATCTAAATGAAAGTCTGTATTCTGAGTTTAATTGATCTAAAACCATGAAAGTTCTCACAAAAAACAACCTCTTGCCCATTTAGTGCTTTATTCTAGCCCGTGGGGGAGAAAGGGGAAGTCAAACATCTACTATCCTAAATATTCAATGGGTTAGACAAAGACTGCTTTTATTAGAAAAAGATTGGACCTCTATTCATGATGATGTGTGTATTTTGCCATATTCTTAATTTTTTACCCTAGACATTACTTGGGGTTTATATGTAGGCGATCCTTTCAGAAAGGCCAAGTGTCTCAGTGAAACCACATGTTGGTAAATTCTGCAGGTTGAATCACATGTTGTGCATCCAAGAATTTCCTGTCATCTGTTAATGTGCAGTGTTCTGGACTGTTGTCATACTGCCACTGAAATTAGAACCTGAGGTCACAGGCTTCCTTTTTATGTTTTTGCCATTTTTCTTTTTATTATCATTATTTTTAAGCTGCTGTTTGCCTGAATTTTTGTGGATTGCTTTTGTTCTGTATAAATATGATTAAATTTCTACAATTTGAGCCACTTGAAAATTGACAAAACAGAAGAATTTAATGCTGTAAATAGACAATTCTGCACAATCTTCATTCTCCAGAATTTACAATGTCAGAAATACCAATTTCTCTTACCTAAATTGGAAAGATGGATGGAACTTTTAGAAGCTTTGGCAAGCTCCAGAGAATCTGCTGAACATCCATGCATTTACCAGAGGTGAACCCAAATTTCAGACACTGAGATTCCCTCATGAAAGGAAGGGCATTAAATCCCATGCCCCATAGAGAGGAGAAGCTGTGGTATTGAGTGCATTGAGGTGTTTGGCCTGGGCAGTGAGGACGCCTCCGGAGTGGCCCAGAGCAGAGTCTTCCGGAAGCAAGCTGTTGTCATGGCTTCAGATCCCTCCCTAATGCTCAGTTCACAATAGCAGGAGGATTATGTGTTTCAAGGAAGGGCTTGAAACTGAGTCTGTGGTGAGATGGAGAAAGGGGGTTCAGAACAGTCTGTGCTGGCTGCTTTCCAGCAGGGGATATACATAATGGCAAATGATGTCATGTAGTGGAGAATGCAGAAAAATTCTTTAAACAGCAAAAAAATAGGGCACTTGCTGAAAACCAGAAAGAGATAGGTGGTGTGAAAATGTGTGCATGCATGTTTATAGTATATTTCTGTCTTGCCAGTTTCCCAGAAAGTGGTAAGAAACAAAAACACTTTTACACAGTCAGTGACTGTGGAAGCAGTATGAGATGGGCAGGAATGGAAGAATTGTGTTTAGCCTCTGCTTCCTTCAAGCTTTTTATTACTATATTGTAGATTACTGCAGCAAAAATGTGGTTCAGTTAAACAACTGACATTAAACAAAGCCAGATGTACTTAAGTAGCAAAATATCCAGAAGAAATGACTTAACTTACAAGCTATGTGTGGATTAATGTAACTCCCTGATCTTCCCCCTACCCAATATCTCTATCCTCAAAGAAAGTCAAAATCAAAACAAAGCAGAGGAGGGAAAAAAAAATCCCAAACCCATAAAACCTAAGACTTGCAGCCAAGCCAATCACCGTAAGGCAATTTGCTAATAGTTTTGGCAGAAATGATCCTGTTCAGCTTGTCTTCCTGCCATGCTAGAAAGCTAGCATTTATCCATATGTGAAATGTTTTATTTCATCTAACAATATTTGAATATGTTTTCTTCTTTTCCCTGAAATATGAGGGGTGTTCTTAGTTTCACTGTTATAGCAGAGAAAAAAATAGTTACTTGAAAAGCAACATGCTGTTTATAGTTTAGAGAAACCTATTGTTATCTCAAGTCTTAAGACTACAACTTGGAAGTAGCTGGATTGTTTCCAAGCTCTCAAAATATATTTCACGTATCGGCTCTTATGTTTTTACTATGAGAATATATGAAACTTTCTCAGAAAAATTTACTTAGAGCAGTAAATGTGAAAAAGTCACAGATACTAGCAGTGATAAGGGGAACCATGTTTGTATTCTGGATCTTTCTGCTGTAGAAAAGAAGAGAAATAGCAAAATTTGCTGTCATTTCTACTGTCAGAAGTGTTTATACACAGGTGTGTTGCAATTCTTGTTGCAAGGAATTGTTCAAATTACATTTGGGCAGTGGAGAATGTGACCTCTGTTGTAACTCATTAGGCCTGCAGAGAACTTCGTGTACATTTAATATCCGGAGCTTGACATGATGGCTCCCAGATGCTCAGAGGAGAAAGCCCCTCAGATGATGATACAAAGAAAGAATGGAACCCTAAAAAATGGTTTTAGTTTGGGGTTTATTTTATTTTATTAAGATTTAAAAGCCATAATTTATTTCAGTTAATTTAATTACATGTCAGGAGAGTTGGTTCCATATACCTGTATGTCTCAAGAGGCTTCAACAAGTATACTGGACTTATTCAAGGGGAAAAGGGTTGGAATTCAAACCTATTTTTGCAAATCTAATTGGTTGTAGTCTTCTGCTGACAGAAGTAAATGTTTCTTTAGTACATAGGCATTCCAGGAAGTTTAATTATTTTTCTTACTTCTGATGCTTAATTGGCTCTCCTTAGGTTAATCAGAAGGGGAAAAAAATACTAATTGGATACTATTCTTCTGTGCGGAATGTTTTTCTGCAGATTTTGTTTCCACTCCTGTTCTATCAGAGTCTACTGCTTGCTTTCATATATTGTGTACTTCTGTGATGGGCATACATGTACCAGTGGAAGATGATACCTCTTTAATAGAAATAAAATTACTTGGTACAGAAACTCAGATCTTATTTTATAAAACTTGTTACAGGAGGTACCAGCTATGTGCCAATAAGAAAATAATATGGAGAAACTGCTTTACTGCTGCATCAGAGGGGAGGAGAGCACTACAATGATGCAGAAAATCACTGAAATAAGTACAGTCGTACCATTTGATTAGTCTCTATTCACCTCTTGCATGTCCTCCACTCAGACTGCATTTCTCTCCAGTCTCCTTGCTTTTCATGTACTTGTTCACTTAAGGAAAGGAAAACTTGATTAGAGGGAACTGCTGGTACTAGACTACTTTTGGCAAAAATAAATAAATTAGCAAGTCCAAACTGTTCCTTCCAAAGGTTTTTGAGGACTCTGGTGTTAGCAGCTGGGTTGTTGCTGGTATAATGTCCCTCTGTAAATTCATTTAAAGGTGCTAATTAAGAAGATAAAATTATGATGTGTCTGTGTGTGCACCAAGGCAAAGGGTGGGGGATCGCAAATATCAGAATGCATTATTTAAATGAAAAAAACAGAAAAGAAGGAGTGACCGATTAAAATATTTTGATCCCTGTTGTGTCTCATTTCCTAAACCCAGGATATTTTGTCTGCTCTAACATCTGTTTTTATTATTTTTTTTTTGCTCAATACAGAGATCCTATAGCTGCTTTTGATTTCTAACAAGTATTGCCAGGTATTTTTTAAATTTTCACTTTAGTTGTTGTTTAGAATCAACAATGTTACTTTTTCGGTATCCATTTGAATGAGGAAATACAAACCTCTGATTTTTCTTTTATAACATCTCCACAGCATTTGGCTATCAAGTTCAATGTGATGAAGGAGGTCAGCTTCAAAGGGTTTCATAGATTTTATGACTTTCTAGTTAGCATGAGAAAAAGAATAGCAAAGGTGGTCAGAAGCTGGCGTTGGGTACTTGTTTTTAGTCTATGACAAAGGAGAGGCAAAAACTTCTGTTCAATTTTTAATTAAGAACTAAAATGTGATGCACTTTCATTCCTGTAACTTCTGGTTTTTATACTGAAGATGCTGTTACAGAGCTACAGTGTAAGCACAATGTTTGTGCGGGAAAGATGGGGAGTTCATCTTGCAGTGCAAGAGCCATAAATATCTCAGTAAGAAAAGGGAATTCTGAAACAAGTTTCCTTCCACAGAACTCTGTGCATCTCTCCTTTTCCTCTCCTTTGCCATCTGCTAATTTCTCTTCATAGGTCTTGTCTCTGTTTTGCAGCAGATCTCTCCTTCTTCAGTTTACTGCCAGTTTTTGAGGGATAACTTAAAAGACTAGTAAGTGTGAAAAATGGTAGCGGTAGCAGAAAGGGGGAAGGAACGTGCTATCAGGCCATTATCTTGTATCTCAACCTGCCTCTTGTCTTCATGTTTCCAGTCCCACCTAATTTCTGAAAATGGATTATCTAAGCAGTTGCTTGAACAGAAGCCTTGCTTTATAGCAGTAAGCTATTGGAGGTGTGGGTCTTATCACTGAAAATGGAGAACCTGCAGTAAGTTTTTAAACAGATGGGGAAATGATAGAAATGAACCATAGGTTTTGTTTGCTCTTCACGGTGACGTTTTACCATTTGCTGAAACATTTTCTGTTTCAAGGGCATAAGACAGAAACAACATCACTATGGTTTTTGCAAAAGTGGTTCTAGAAAACAATGAACATGACAAACCATTTATGTTTTCTTACGCCACTTTAAGGAAATGCTCTGTGCCCTTTTTTTTTTTTTTTTTTGTGGTCTGTGAAGCACTGTGGTACAAACTAAAGCTTTCCAGATTTCCAGTTGCACTCAATGATCCTTTTGTGGGTCCCTTCTAACCTGAAGTATTCTATGATTCTATAATGGCAATGCAAAGCTAGGTTCATGTTGAAATGTCTGAGAACTCAGTGAGGATTTAGGATTTTGAATTTCCATCCTATTTAATCTAAAATGATACTTGCTAAAGGGACTTGAAACATGGCCTATTCCAAACAGTACAGAAGAGATGGCTACATTTTTTATCTTCTACAGCTTTTCTGTGTCTTCCATGTTAGTACTATTGGCAGTTAACTCCTGTTTACTAGTCAGGGAGCTGCTTACAAATGTGCATGAATAAAAGCCCCAATATTCTGGGCTCAGGTAGATGGAATGACATAATAAGCAGCATAAAAATAAATGAAGCACTGTCAGTGACACTGCTTTCCTCGAGTGCTACAGTATGCAGGACAAGTCACAGGATTTGTAAAATAAAAATCTTAGAGTTGTACAGTTTACCTCTCTTTGTATGTGTGTGCTGTGAATGATACAAAAGACTGACTGAACAAAAACTATTTCTTTGATGTTACACAAATGTTTCTTATCAAGAGGGGTCTAAAAGACTTAAATTCCCTCAAACTGTGGTTTATTTGTGCTTCTATTTGTTCTTCAGTACGTGTGAAGAGGTGTTTTTATCGTGACTGTCATCTTGTGAGAGGTGGATTTTGCACTGTCATCTGTAACTTGATCTAGCTATCTGGCAGTTTAAAGCATGAAAATACAATACAGTTTTAAACAAGCAAAAAAATCCTATTGATTTGGACCATTAGAAAATGATCTGGATGGACAGCATGAGCTGACATATTAGAAACTTGTTAGAGGTCAGGCTTCAAAGTCAATATGTTAAAATTCTGAGCATCAAACCACATAATCTGGTTTGGGTTAGATCAAGTTCATTAGTAGGAGAAGAAGTTAATTGGCTTTTCAAGCTGGAATTTCCTTCTTCCATATAAGTGTTGGATGTGCTGAGTGCTAACTAAAACTTTTTGTAGATATATTCTCTTTACAGCCTGAATGGGGCCTCTGTCTTTCTTTTCTGCTCTTTTAAGGCAAAGGAAAGGTCTGTTGCTATGCTATTCTCTCTGTATTTTCTAAGCTACGTTATTTTAGTGTTTTTAAAGCACTGAAATCCACTGCCAAAGACCTGTAGCTGTCTTCTCTTTGTGGCAGAGGTAACAGGTAACATGCCTTTCTTTTCCATCCTCAGTCATTCTGGAGTTTTGGTGTTTATGTATGCTTGTAAAGGGATCTCTATAACCAGTAGATGTGTGGTTTGAGAGGTTTCTTAACCAGTTTTTGAACTTCCCCCCTGCCTCTGGGGCAGAGAAAAGAAGCACTTGGTTCTGGCATTGAAGCTGTGCCAGTCCAGAGGCTGTGCTGGCCCACAGCACCCCCTCAGCCCCGCGTGGTAATTCTGACCATGTTGCAGGTATGGAAGGCTACTTTAGAAATGATGGCAAGGCCAGCTCGGTGCTCTTGAACAGAACCACCAAAAAATAATAAGGAATGTAAGAAGGTTGAAAATCAATCATTAATAAGAGGGAATATTTTCCTGAAATGTAATGGAAAGTGATGCTGCAGTGCTGTAGCCCCATATGTTCCTTCAGAAAAGTAATAGTGCAGTCTGCAAATAATTACCTCAGCATACAGCAGTAATGTGCAGCACTGCATTCTGAATACCCAGTGTTTATTATCTCTTCATGTAAGTCCCAGGTGGCTGTGTGAGGAGACCCTGGCCCTGCTGCAGGTGGGGCTGGGGTGATGGGCTGTGGCGGCCGCCATTACCTGCGGTGCTGACTGCAGGCCATGTGTAAAGGCCTGGCCACGGGCTGTGGGGGTGCAGGGGGATCTCCCCAAGATTTTCAGGAAATAGTTCTGTTTCAAGCTTGCTCCCAAATCCGGAACTGCGCTGACAGCTGCCATCATGTTGTCTTCTGCCACGTGGCAATAACAAACAAGGTATCCCTCCAAAAGTTACCCTGAGGGAAACCGTGAGGGGAAATGCCTAGTGGGAATTGTTGTTCTGGTATGTGGTGATGGAATCGCACATCTTATGCCTCTGACACCTTTTCAAACTTATATGTAGGCTTACAAGAGGACTTCTTTTTTTTCTCTTGCTTTGCAGTAGCTTTACAGGGTGACAGCAAAGCCACTAGTATTTAGACTAGATAAGTTGAGAGATGTAGATGGACCCGGGGAGCGCCAAATGAATGTAATCAAATATATTTTGGGACAGAAGGGAAAGCCCAAGTTTTATTTGTGGCACAGATCAATCTATTCAGAAGTTCAGTAAAAAATGTCACTTGTGTTATTACATTGTGGCAAGTTAGGTCAGAGGACCCTGAAGAAACATAAATACAAAGTTTTATATGAAGTAAAGTTTAGGGATGGATTTTTTTTTTTTAATAGTTCTTTATTTTTCATTTTCTTATTCATACAACAGCAAGCAACACTGTTTCAGATTACAGATGAAGTAAATAAAGATAAAAGACTTATTTTACAATGGTTATAGTATATGCAGTACTAAAGTACAAACACCATGCACTTCAGACGTTTAAAATTGCTGATATTTTGCAGATGATAGCAGCAGTACAACCAGGCCTACAGGCTTTCTCTCTGCCTTGTAACTGACAACTGTGATAAGATACCCTCAGGTTTGCTTCCTGAGATTTAATTCAGAGAATGGCAGTCCTGTTTACCTCTTTTGATATCACAGTTTCTTGCTTTATAAGGGCAGAAAGAATTAAATGAGTTAGATCTGTCTCATCTTTCAGGCTGGATTTGCGTTCTCAGGAGGTACTAACATCCCTTCAGTGTAATAGACTTCCTTTAATATCTCTAAACTTTCTACACTATGTGACTGATAAAGAATTCTAGAATTAAATCTTACCTCGTGTAGGAATGCAAACATATACTTGCAATCACATTCAGATATGTTGAGGTCTTCTGTATTTCACTTTTGAAAGCCCCTTATTATATTGTTGCCTTATTCTCCTATTATATTGGAAATCAACTAATCCTGGGTCGAAGTGGATCAAACGATCATAAAAATGTTTATCATATATTGTCTGTTTTAACAAAAACAATAAACTATTTGGCATTTGCAAAATCTCTCTTGCAAAAGAGATGCTGAATTTAAACTTTGAGTGGATTGGCAAGGCCAGCATTCCAGGCTCTGTACAGCTCCCCAAGGCAGAAGGAGAGGGTGAGTAGCCAAGTAGGCAGGAAAAGGATCGTATGCCTGGGAAATACCCACATCTAACTTCTATTGCTGCTTGCTTCATTAAGCTCTGAAAGTATGACTATAATTTTGCTTTGTTTTTCCACAAACCTCAGGACATAGTTCAGTGAAAAGAAACTATTATGTTTAGATTTCTCTGGAATGGAAAAAATGTGTTAGGAAAAATGAGAAGAAGGAGTAGCACAAGGACAATTGAGTGTAGCAGTAGACAGCTTTCATTTCTCCCAGCAGCCGGACCTGAGTGACAGATAATGTATTCTTGAGGAATCAGGTTTCCTAGAAGCAGGTTGAGATCTTCTCATACTTTTGTTTTCTTCTATTTTTCTTAAGGAGAAAAAAAAAGAGAAAAAGCATTCTTGTGTTGAGATGTATCTCAGTAATTTTATATAGCATCTGTACCATGTTTTGTGTTATAATCCTTTCACTTTAAAAGAGACTGTAATTTAGCATGAAAATATTCTCATATGCATAAAGAGAATTCTGTGAGACTTCCAGTGATGTAAAGCATTTGTAATCTAGTAAGAAAATCTGATCATGTTTTGACAAGGGCTGTAGAGTTACTATTCACTGAGTAACAAAATCTGAGTTACATGTGAAGTTTCATGCAAAGTTAAATGCATCTCTGTGGAATAACACGGGAGAATATTCATTCACCTGTAGAATTCCTTTTGCGGTCTTACATCTTGTAAACAGAAACCAGGTAATTTGCTCAATTCGAAGTTTGGGTTTGTCTTTTTATTTCCAGTTAATAAGAATTTGTGAAAAGCAGGAAGATAGGGGTTTTTGGAAGTTTCTGACTGGGGGGAAAACACAGCACGTTGACTTTATAGTTTTATACAGGTATATAGCCTGTGAAAACTCCTGCTTTCAAGTAAATATTCCTACCCTTACAAAACTAACTGGGGACAGGTAGCTATAAATGCTATAGATTTTTTTTTTTTTTTCCTTAACCCTGAATGACCTGGAACTGTAATGAATCAGTTGGAAGGGATCAAAACATGTCAATCTTACAGAAATATCCAGTGTTTACACGTGAATTACTACTGAGAAACACCTATCTGCAGTGCCCCAGCATATAATCTCTTTTGCACTTGGTAACTCAGTCAGAAGATAAGTCACTATGTCAGAATTCTACTGCTGTGGCTGATTACTTCTAAAGTACCAAGCAAGCTTAATTATTTGCATAAATTCTAAAAATTCTTCTGATCGAGGGATTCCAAAGATATTTTTTTTCCCTTAGTAGCATTTAAATTGAATGTGGCTATACTCTAAAGTCCATTACATATCTATGGTACTTCAAAATCTGTTTATCACACCGGGATCAAAGCTCAAGACCTGTCAGAGTTTTCAGTATATTTGTAAGTTTTCTTGTTTTTATGTTTCAGTTGAGTTTGGGCTTCACAACCATAGCCTTGACTTGCTGACAGTGGCACAAATGCAATGAGTAGTAGCAGGACTTTATAATCTTTATATTACTTAATATAATTATAATCTTTATATGACTGTCTGTAGTTTTTCCTTTACACATCTTCCCTCAGCCTTCTGTAAGAGAATGATTTCTGTTTAATGAGTGCATATCACAGTTATTTCTGTCTGGTATGAAAACTGTGATAAGAAAGGTGATATTATTTGCTATTAATTTTATATTAAGTAAATGAGTCCTTTAGAACAGTAACTTAAACCAAACAGCCCAGACATGATATGGATAAAGTCAGTCTGGACATGTTTGATGTGCATCTGAACCCAGGCACTGATTTCCCAGCACTTACTCCTCAGTACAGCTCAGCTACCATGAAGCTTGGTTAAACAAACACACGAGTGAAACACCTGACAAGCTAATCCTGTAAATCCTGACTGGTCAGAGAAATTGTTTAAGCAAATACATGCACCCTGCTCTGTGAATACCTATAACCTGCATCTACTTCAGGATGAAAGAAAGGATTCTTTGGTCAAATACACAGGACTGCCAGCTGGCCATCTGGAGGGAGGTCAGACTCTTGCTTCCTTTAGTGCTAACAAGTATAAATCCATGAACTTTGATGCAGTTGGGGTTTTTCTTCGTGTGGATGCAGAGGATTCTGCATCTCTCCTGACCTTTTAGCTCCTTGAAGTGTCTTTACTCTGATGTTGAAAACTTTGCCATGGTTCTACTTAACATCATCTAGTATGTGTGTCTGTGTGTATATGATAGTCTCCTGAGTCTTTGGGTTTGTTTGGGTTTTTTAAGCCCTTTTTCAAAAGTTTTAGGAGTGTAAACTCTGGCAGTCAAGCCTGAAAAAATCCCCCAAGTGTATGTATAAATTTTTTTTTGAAAGGGAGATGCATGTTTACCCTGCAGTTACCAGGTAGCTGTACCAGAGCAGCACTGAGATGGAGCTAACACTGTCTGCCTCCTGGCAGTTGTGCTGTTTCCAGATCCAAGTTGTTTTATGGCCAGCTATCTTAATGTGGAAACTGAACGTGTGATATACTTCTTTGACCAGAAGTCATCCCTTAGCTTGAGGACTGTGTGACACTGTCCTGTATATGAAAGTGGGCAATAGAGCAGGGAAAAAGGTAGTGCTTCAAGCAGTTCCCTCCCTCCCTGCCAAAATAGGTAAATACAGGACATCTGGATTAGTCAGGGGAAAGCAGCAAAATATTGCTTTCTAAAAGCAACGTGGTGTTTAGTTTGTAGTTAGTTCTCTGTATAAAGCCAGTTAGCGCAATGGCTTCAGTTCAAAAGCCTGGCAGGAATTAGTCCTGGTTTATGTGATTGGTCCTCTCTAATGTCTTTCAGATAAAGTTGCTGATAAGGATAACTCTTTTAATTGCTCATTCTCTGTCATCAATAGAAATCTACCATTCAGCTAAGCTAAGGACACAAACATAGTATACTTGTCTTCAGCAAGGCAAAAGTGTGTGGTAGGTCTATGCCAACTTATATACTTCCTTTCAACCACCTGGCACATATATTAAACATGAATTACCCAGAAAAGAAAACGTATAAAAGCATAAAAAATTTAAAAGCATAAAATTTTGATCTTGTCTTTTAGGAGTAGAGTATACCTGCAAGGTGGCAGGAAGTTTAAGATGTGAAACTGTGAAACAGTTGGCACGCTTTTTTCCTGAGAGCAATAACAAAAATACCCCCTCCCCCCCCCGCCCCGTAAAAATCCAAACATAGCAAAACCAAAAAATAAACTAAATTAATGTCTGGAAACTTCCCCATGACCTCTTGACTTTCTAAGTAAAATTAATACTTTTAGAAACTAATACCAGTGAAGAACACTTCAAGACTTACTTCAAGATTTAAAATATTAAGGTTTTAAAAAATTTCTATTATCAATATAGTCATAGAAACCTAATTGTATATAAAATTGTGTCCTTATAACTGATTTAAAATAATCAGTCTGTTCTTTGAGAGTATTCGTTTACCTTTCTAAGAACTGTACAGTATATTCATAAATAGTGAAAGAATTCTGTTAATTAGACCTAGGCTGGTATTGTGATGGTGAAAAGAGTAGTTTGGGCAAGAAAAATCTTTCATTTAAATGTTGTAGTAAATGGTTATTTCTAGCAACACATGTTTTTGGTATTCTAGTTAAAAGAAGCCCTCTTGAACTGCTCATTCAGACTTCATTTGAGCCTTGTGTTTGATGAAAATTCAAGCTTGCTCCAGACATTAAAATTCTATGTATTTAGAGCATAATTGATGCTGAAGTTCTGCAGGCTGGGCTTATACTACAGTTGAGGCATTTTGATGAAAGTTCCTGCACTTGTTATACTTAGGCTGAAGTTGTTGAAATGATTTTTGTGCAGAAAGTTCATGGAAGAGCTTTGCAGAAATGGAGAGTATGATTTTCTAATGTGACAATCACAATCATTGCAGCTCTTTTTACATCTACAGGGGTCACACTGAAGAAGTGCAGAACTGTGGAAATGGCACCATGGCTGTTGGGCACATTGAGTTGAGGCCCACTGACTCCTGGTTGCTTTGGGTAACAAGGCAGAAGTTCTACAACAACCTTTCCTACTCACAACAAAATGCTCCGGGGGATGGAATGCTGCATCGTGAAAACCAGCAAATATGAAAACCATTCATGAAAGAAGTCTGCAGAAGGTATGATTTTTCTCTTCTATGGCCGGTTTTGCTTTCCTGAACACAGTATGATACACTGTTAGAGCTCTTGCTAATTGCCAGTTGAGCAGGAACTCTTGTTAGAAAAGGGGAAGAAAGGAAAAAAAGCAAAGACAAAGAATGTTTTCTTTACAAATCATGTAATCTGTTGTGGGACAGGAGTTCATCTGAGTCCTTTAAAAGGCTGATATAAAGCTGGTAGCATTTCTGGAAATGCTAGAGTTCTTTTTATATTTACTTTCCCTTCTTTTTCTTTTTAACCACAATTCTTTCACATACGTTTTCTGTTAAGAGTTGACATTTCTCCTCTGCATGAGTTCAGTTCCTGGTAGTTTACCGTGTGATCTAATAGCTGCAGCTGAATAAGCTTTAAAAATGCTACTTTGCCTTTAACTTAGGATTCTACCTTTCAATAGTTCCATTAAGTTCTAATTTAGAAGAAGAAAAACATATGGGGGAGGTGGACTAAGCAAAAGTCTGTGTAAAAACACTGTTGGAAGTTCCAGAAGGCAGCTGGGCAAGATCCTAGTTCTTATTGCTAGCACATAGCACACATTTCTGAAGAAAACAAATAATCAGATATTGTGCATAGGATTCTGTGAGCTGTAGAAAAGATGGCATTCTACCATGCACCTCAGGCTGTGAAGCACACAGAGTTCTCCAAGGCTGGCTGGGAGACTAGGCAAACATGGTTGGTGGCTGTGAACCTGCTGAGGAGGAGGCAGTGTAACCTGCCAAAGACATTTAGTTACTTCTTGTGGACAACAGCTGTCTCCCAAGTCCTTAACTTTAAGGCCAGGAGGTATTTATGATTTGTAAAAGGAACAGTAATTCTTCTTTTTCTCCCTAAACCATTGATAAATGGTATTCTTTGGAAACATTGTGATGAAGCATTTTGTTGTTATTGCTTGCATTGCTAGTAGATATTAAGCAGAATATTGATGACTGAATTCAAGCAGACTGACTCAAAACCAACAGTGTTTTGTAGAGTTATTTTTAGCCTGTGTAATTGCATTAATTGAATTTGCCACGTGGCCCTGGAGCATTTGTACATGTAGGAATAGAAGTCAGTGACCAAAGTAACTTGGAAGCAGGTGAGCTTCTTAAAGTAGATAAATATACTGTGAAACTTTACAGTTTCATTGCTCATAAAAGTAGTTCCTGTTCATCTACCTGGGCATACTGATGTTGGTAGTGAAGTGTTTCCAGGATTGGACCTTCAGTTGAGTAATTTTGTGTTTTCTAATGTCAAGTGGTATTATTTTAATAGATCCTAATCAAGAAAAGTTCTGCCAGTATGTTCTGATAAAACATTTCTGGTTTGACTTTACACTTTTGAGGCCAGAAAGATTAAGTATCACATCTCCTGTGAATCAAGAGAGATTTTCCTGCCTCCCACCAATCCTTCCCTCTGAAGCATTGTGAGAAGCTACCTATTTTCATTCACATCTCTTGATCACAGAGGCAATCACCAGCTGCAGACACAGTTCACAGACTTAGAATACATGAATGCCATCCAGCTACGACAAGAATTTATAACCTTTTTCTTGCTGTCAATATTATTCTGTGCTTCAAACCTAGCAATTTATGGTACTGTTGATGCTCAGTGCCTCACAGAAGGCTTTGCCTTCCATCTTCACAGATTTTTACAGATGAGAAAAACACACCAAAGCCTTGGTTGCAGTTCCTGTCAAAACAACTCTGTATCTCTGCTTTCAGTGTATTTTAAAGTTATGTAACATAACAAAACAGTAGAGAAGACAAAAGCATCAATCTGTATTGTGAAGGATACGACATGGAAGTGGGAACTAGAGATGGAAATTATTTCTGACTGTGCCATGGCTCTCATGTAATCCTGGGTAAATCACTTAGCTCTTACAGAGAACAGAGACTTAATTTTATAGGTAAATACTTTTCTAAGCCTAGTAAATAATCCCATTATACCTCTGTTTGCCTTTCTGTGAAATGGAAATAATAGTATTCCTTTTGCTCATCAGATGGTTGGAATACTCTTGTGATAGGCCATACGGAAATGTCTATGTGCAGTCCTTAAAATGAAAAATACTCCTTTTGGAAATAAAGAATTGCAAAATCAGTGTCTCTATCTACCTTAAGCTTTATGCCTGCTTCTTTCTTTAATTTTTTTTTTTTCTTTTTCTCTTTTTTTTTTTCCTCCTGCCTGGTTTCAGGGTCTCAGTGCTGCAATGAATAGTGCTTTCTAGGGAATGCAGCTGTTCAGTCCTAGAATTAATATGCAAATGTTCTTCTCTTACTGAAGCAGGGGAGGAAGATGGAACATAGCTGTATTTTCTCTAATCAACATACTCTCTTTTTCATTTGGAACTACAACAAAGCTGACTGTCAGCCACACAAATAATGGAATATTTATTTTTGCAGAAATAAACACTTCCGTAAGCATACATTTCTTGAAAGCTTTTACTGACCAACCCAAACAATATTTTACTCCAATGAAAATCTATATATTTAGAACTATTCACACACAAATCTCTCATGCTTTTTCAGTAAAATAAATAGAACAAACTAAATGCACTGACAGAAGGCTAATTTCAGCTGCAGACGCACAGTACAGAACTGAAAAAGTAACTACCACTGGATTTCTTGCAAAATGCAAATTCATTTATTGGAAACCGTCCATGTTGTAAAAGTCCCATTCTGCCCTCAGATTCACAGGTAGGGGTCTCACAGAATCAGCTCAAGTCTAATTTGTATGACTGATTCCCCATAGGACAAAGTGAGTAAAAGTTCTACCCAAGGGGAATAATGAGATTGCACCGTTTTCTTAGCACAAATGTAATTCAGCAAAATGTGAGACGGTAAAAAATTGGACTGCTGTCTTTAATTTACCCATATAAATAAAAAGCATTTTAAGATTTTAGATATAAAAGGTCACCAAGTGAGCTATGCAGAGGGGTCAGTGATTCCCTAAAGTTCTAGTAGAGCACAAGAAATGGTACAATGGTTGTTATGAAGATTGCTTTTGATATTGCATAATATGCACTTAGAAAAATATATATTCTGAAACTAGTGTGTGACAGGCCCTGTGTGCCTTTTTACTGATGCCTAGTTTAGTTTCTTCCCTTTTAGCCCAGCAGACACATCTTTACATTTGACTGCAATTTCTTTGGACAGTTTGAGGCAACAGCAAAATAAAACTTGAGTGAAGAACACAGGACGGAGTTAAAGCTAAAAGCAAGATCCTAAAGTCAAAACCAAGAACATGAAATCAATAAGGGCAAGGTATTGGAAAACAGTGCAAGGATTGAGGCCGGAATTGCAGGGTGGGCTACCTAAGCCAACTTAATCAATAGCTTGGCTGCTGAGTTGGGAATGAACAAAACTATTTGTAGGTGAAAAAGAAATATGTGACAATGGAACCTTAACTTCTAAGATACATCTAAGCCGAGTAACATCTGCATTGAAACAGTGCAATTTGGTAAGTCCTAAAAGGCTGAATGCATTAGTGAATGCAACCTATAAGCTGTATCTGGAACTTGTAAAATTGAAGGACAAAATAGTCCTATAATGGACGAGGCACCCCTCAGTTGAAGGGATAAAAACACCTGATATTTCAGTTGAGCCTGCTGTGTATGGCATGAATCAAATTATATTAAGTGTAGCAGAAAAGTTTTATTAGACTTAAAATTCCTCTCTTCAATTACATCCTTTTAGAAGCCTCTTACTAAAAACTTGAGATAGTGGTGACACATTAGGTGATTCTTTCTTTCTCCTTGTAGCAGTGCTGTACAAAGAAATAGGTGAGACACACTGAAGAAAGATAAACAAGATAAATGAAATTGAAGATGCCTGAAAGATAGTAGGACAGTAAGATAAAATCAGAAGTAACTTTTTGAACTGCCTTCTCGGTGTCACCAAGATCATAACATTCCCACTTTAATTTTCACCCCTAATTGTAACAAAGTCAATTTTTGATTCACTTTTGTGATCTGTAAGCCATCCTTACAAGATATGGCACTTGTGACTATTGCTGTCAGGTTTATGGGATATCCGGTTACCTTTAGATCCTTATTAACTATGTGTTGAGCAGTTAACTTCAGGTTTCTTGGCAGATTAATTACATTCATTCGTAAATCCATGGGATTGTGGCCTATTTACACTCCTTGCAAAGTTCTGTCTGCATTTTGGTACTGATGACTAAAATCACTAAACACACAAAAGATGGATGGTCCTATTATCTCTCATAGAGCAGGGAGCTCTTAAGAGAAAAAAACCCCACACCAGCTCTTAAATTTGTGACTCACTTTAAGTAGCATTTTCTTGAGGAGCAGACTCAACTGTGAGTAGGAAATCTGTCCACACATGTAGTAGTTAAGAGTTCATTTTCTTTTTCTAGGCACTAAATCAAGTCACTTCACAAAACCTCAGTTACCTGCAAAACCTTTAGCCAATCAAAACCTTTCCCCAAATAGTTCCTACCAGGTAGTCTCAGATGCAATCTCTAATTTGTCTTCTGAAATTATAAAACTGCTCTTTTTTAAATTGGATAGCTTTTATATATTTCATCAGACTGGATACCTAATTTACATGAAAATTGGTGATAGTGCGATGATAAGGCTTTGCCAGCTAAATCTTTCATGATAGAGACATGCCACTTGTAATACTATTTAATGTTTTAGATGAAGGTCAGCAAAGTTTTTGGAAAAAATCTTTCTCAGGGTCTTGTCTGACTGCCTTACCCGTTCCCAGACAGCCAGTCCTCTGTGCACCCAGAGCAGCAGTTGGCACCCAATTACCTGGTAGCTCCAGGGAGTTGGGTGCCCAATGAATCCAAAACAGTAAGTCTTTTTTTGGGGGGAGATGGCAGAGAAAGGGGATGTGTGTGAAGTACTGAGGGAGAAAGAGGAGCACCAGCACTCAGGAGGATAAGAATGTGTCCAGCCCTTTCCCCTTCTTTACCGTTGCTGGAGTGAAGGTCTTGTGCCTGATGTGCAGCACAGGGCTGGGCTGGGACAGATCAGAATAGAGTAGAGAATGTAGTGCTGCTCTCCAATCTTTTGAAGAAATTGTCATTGGGATAAGTTCTACATTTTTTCAGTTTTTGTTAAATGAAAATAACGATATTGAACATGATTGTAAAACAGGCTCGGAATGTGGATTTTTTTTTTCTATGGCATGCTAAGCACGCTTCCTCTGTACTTGTTTCCCTTTTTCTGATCCCTTTATTTTCAAATATTTTACTATTATATGTCGAGGGCAATCAAATAGTATTAGAATTGTAGTTGAACTTTGAAACAATACAGTTTTAGTTGGTATGATTTTTAACCAACATGTCCTATATTTAATTCATGGTTGAGGCCTAGAATGTGGTATGTTTAAGAGGGATTGTGTTTCCTGAAGGCAGGAATCATATTCCATACTGTTTACTTCTACAGCTTCAAATCCTTCACATGTCAGTGATAGGTTGTTAGTACACACTTGGCATATCTGAAACAGATGGTAGTAAATAAGTGCCAAATTAATTTTTCCACCAAAACCTTGTATTGAATTTAGAATCTTCATCAATCTCAACAGGGAATGCAATTTGTCTTTGCTAAGCTCTGCGTCCTTAACAAGCTGTCAGCCTCTGTTTCCTGGGTTTTCTGTGAATAAATAGCAGACTATCAAAATACCGTCAGATTCTCATCTTCACCATAGCTCTCTTACCTCTAGCCTTTTGTGTTATCTTTGATGTAATCATGGAAATCCTGTATTTATTCACAAGTGAGGAGGTCCAGACAAGCATCCAAACTTATGCATACCTGAACCTCTAAATAAATCTTCATCACTGGAAAGAACTGTCAGAATCTTTTCATCCAGGCCGCTGCAGTTCCTGCCACTATGGGGTTTTTTTATATCTTTCACTGTAATACCTTGGTGCCTCATACTTTGAGGTGAATTGGTCCTGTCAACGCCTGTGTCATAAGGTGAGGGTTTCTCATCTGTGTTTGCCAGACATGAATTGGAGGGACAGTTTGTCTTGATGTTTTGCAGTCCAGAATTTTCAAGAGAAAACCCCATGAACTTCTAACTCCAAGCTCAACTTTCATTGCACTGAACATCCTTTCCCAAGCCTTGTTTTTAAAGTCAAGGTGTCTTTTGTTATTTGTCCTGCCTACTGCTTACAGTGGTTTGTATGGGGTTGTACATTGAAATGTTCTCGGACAGCTTTTCACATGTGCACATATCTGTGTGTGTGTACATAAATATCTGTAAAAGCACACATATGCATGCTTGTATACGTTGATTAATAATGGCTGAATTATACATTGATTCTGGTTTGTTCCTTTGCCCATTGTATTACTGAAGTGGGATCCCTGTGAAAAGAGTTTGTCCTGAGAAACTTCTCTATGCAAGGAAAGTCAAAGACTTTCTCAGGATATACATCCAGAAATATAAAAAGCAACACCTAATTGCTGGAACATTCATATATGCTGAACACCAAAAGCAACCTGTCAGTTCTGTGTGAAACTTACATCTGAAAGGAAAATATGCAGCCCTGCTGTCTATAGTACACTGACTTTATAGACAAAAATAATTAGTCTGCCAGTAAACTATTCTGGCTCACTTACAGTTGCTGTGAAAGTGAGCTGCACAGTGAGTTGGTGGAATGCAGCACAAGCAATTACACTGAAAATGGTGCCGTGCAGAAAGACGTTTATGTGGATGATAAACAAGGTCCAACCAAAGAATGTTCAAACTTGTCTTCAAGAACCGCTTGAGCTCTGATCCTTGGGGAAATGACACGATCTTTCATGGCAGAAACTGAGACATAGCAGCGCTGTGATTGCCAGCAGAAAGCAATGGAAATTGTACTGATGAGGTGCTGTCACTCCTCTACATGCGGAGGCTCTGTGCAGAACACCAAGGATGGAGCTCCTTAGGCAGCCTCACTGCAAGCTCAATCTGCTCTATCCTTTCCCTCCCTGGAGTTCCCCTCCATGATAAACTAGGTGGGATGGCTTTCAATTCCGTAAGCACAGCCAACCAAGTCAGCTTGTGGTTAAATTATTTATGCCAAGAGCTGAATGTGGGGTTGCATGAGCAATGCGTTCTCCTTAATAAAACCTGAATTTGGGGTTGGTAAAGAACCTTGGCCAGGCAAGTAGGATTTCTTTGAGTGTGGTCTTTTATAAATTGAGTCTGAGTGGGGGCAAAGGGGGTTGGGAAGTGAAAAATAAACAGGTTTAAAAAACCTGTTTTACATGTCATTTGACAAACCCAGGGCTGCTGGGAGCATGATGTGGCACTGACTGGTATGATAACATTATTCACATAGAAGGAATTCAAAGAAGTTCTTAGAGATATTGGTATTTATATATGAAATGATACATTATTACTCTTTTCAAGATTCTTAAACCCCAACAGGTATTGTAAACTGGTTTTATTTTTTGCTGAGGGGTATGTGTATTTATTACGTCATCCTCTTCCTTAATGCAATGTTAAAATATTTAGAGAACTGTGTTTAAACAAAATTTAATAAAAAGTTGATCTAAGCCCCACATCAAATATATTGTTAATTGAGAGCTAAGGTTGTTTAGTGTGTTTCCTGTCAAAATAGTCAATAATGAGATAAAGTTCACGAGATAATTCAGCAGGTCCAGTTGGTTCTGTCTGAAATAATTTTCAGTTCTGGGTAAGGCTTCATGCTGCATCTGCACAGAAGAAGATTGCTTTTTATTTTCCACTACTCAGGTGATCACAGCTCACATGGAAAAAGAGAAGAAGAGACCAGTTTTATAAATCATATAGAAACTGGTCTTCAACCCAAATACTTTGTTTGGCTCAAGCAAGTTAAACTCTTCCAGTGGAAACCTAGAAAACGTAATTTTTCAGACAGTTTTTCCTGTCCCTGTCAAAGGCATGACTCAATTAAAGATGGATCTTGAGACCACACTGTACAGCTGTGGGGAAATGGAATTAGACGCTTTTGAGCAGAGTGAAATAAGTTATTTTACTATAGATTTGTTGTGGGCAACATTGCCTGCCTTTTGCTTCTCTAGCCATGCAAATCACAGCAAGAGAAATTGCTTCTAAGCTTTTGTTATAATGTGACTTCATTGCACCTGAAATTACATTGCAGAAATTCTATTCTGAACTCTGGTTTCCCAATGGAAAGCTTAGGTCAGGCTAAGTAGCCTGGAGGGATGCATTTGCCTGATTAAATTTGATGTATTCTATGTATCTTTCCTTGCTTCTTCCCCTCTCCTAGTACATTTATTCTACAAGCTTTAAGTCAGTAATCAACTTCAGCACCCACACATTAGAGTGATTATTATTTTATGATGTATAACAGCTTACATTTGGACCTCACTGTTCCCTTTATGTAAACATAAGATGGGAAATGATTAAATTTGTACCTTGAGATAAACTGCATCATATATATGTAAGAAGACAGCTTTAGACTTGTGTTCCTTTGATAAATTAATGCCTGTTAAAAAAGAAAAAAATCCTGTCATTGAAGCCACAAAATGTACAATTATGAATCATCAGAGGCAGCCAATTCTTTCATTTCCTTTTCTCTAATGAAAAGAACTGTACACTGGAAAAAATCCCCTTGTAAAAGAAGCAAAATAACGGTTTGGGAAAAAAAAGTTCCCAGATATTCTTTAGGGTCTTTTAAAAATGCTTGAGAGTACCTTTGATTGAAAATAGAAATTAAAAAAATCAGAATTGCCACAGACTAAAAACATATATCTGAAACCAAGAATAGTCTCTCAAGAAAATCAGATGAAAATTTTCTGGCACTTATAAGAACTTCTTCTCTTTGAGATCTCATCTGTTTTAAATCAGATATTGCAGAAATTTGGTAGTGGATCCAAAAGCTGCTGAGCTGGTGTAAAAGATCTATTGTAGTGTGACATACTCTGTTTAATCCCTTTTCTACAGAACATCATCTTAAAACTAAGCAAGCCAAAATATTTTATTATTTTGTAGAGAGAAATATGAATATGAATAATTTCATGGTTAAATCGTATACATCTCAAGCTTGCAAAATTTCAGTGTATTTCAGTATTTCAAAACCTAGAGTTCCTCATTCAATGAAAAACTATAAACCAAGAATCTGGAGAGACAAATATTTTACAATAATATGAGATCTTTGTTATGTGCTTCTCAAATTTTATTACAATTTAACTAAAATTTGACTATTTCTCCATTTAGCTGTGGAGAAATCATTTTGGGGTTGATTTATTTTGTTTTAAGATAAACAAAATAATCTGATCAAGTTATACACTGAGTGCTTTGTGTTTTGCCAGCTTTTAAACATTCACTCTTTTTTGTGCTGAACAAAATTAAATGTTATTAAAAATCTCATTTAGATTTTAGAATAAAACAGTCCTTTTGCATTATCCACTATTCCAAAAAGTCTCCTTACTTATTTAAAGTAAAAAAAAAAATCAAATTATAGAAAAAAAACTTGTCCTCTCTTTCACTTGTATGTCTTCTTAACATGGTCTGCAAGAAAAATCTGCAGCTTGCTTAATGAGGTATGCTTTTACAGTCAGGTGAGAGAAAGTAATGTACTGGGAACCAGCCTAAATAAATCAAAACTTATCACGCAGATGTTCAAAAAATGATTAGAAGCCTGAAAATGCAAACAAGCATTGGCTAAATTTTTCTAAGTGCTTAAGTTAGATGCTCAATTCTTGCTAATTTCAGAGGGATTTAGCTGTCTAACCTGCCTAAGTGATTTTGAAAAATAACACAAGCTGCCTATTTGCATCACTAGGTACCTAAACACTTCTGGAAAATTTGTCCCTGAACGTTCATAATAAAGAAAAATGACACATCAAAATGTGGAAATTTAGTCTCAAAGTAGGATCAGAAGAGTGTTTCAGAAAAGTCAGAGCTGGTTTTACAAGAGCTTATGATGGATGACTGTGGATTCCTAAACTTTTGTAAGCCACAGTACATGGAATAACTCTGCCATCCCAGTTCAGATGCTCCAAATGAATTTTGTACTTGTTTGATTATGCTTTACAGGCCAGGCCTAGATAAAGATAGTAACTGACCAGTACAATCTGAGTGCAATCCCAGGTATTCAATCATTAATGTGTGTGATATTCCCTTTGCTATAAACTGCAGCCAGTACTGATGATGAAACACTTCACCAATCCTGGCAGTATTCTTTAGTGAGTGCCTTATTTAAGACAGTGTGTTGCATATGAACTAGCCATGTATTGCAAAATAGTGCCTATTGAAGTTTAATTAGTGCAAGTGGCATATCCAGTGGTTCATGTAATTAGTTGCAGATTACACGTTAAATTATTGATTTTTTTTGATAGTGGTATGCACAAACCTGCAGTGAATAGTTAAGCATTCAGTCATCAGCTGGCTAGATACAGGAGCATTATCAAAGTTGAGTGTCAGTCAATATGACAAGCATCCATTCTTTTCCTAAGTTCTATACAGGAAGCTATATATACGCATGTACAAGTCAAGTGGGAATACAAGTGAAATAAAATCCAGTTGTTGAAGGAAATGTGTTTTGGGGAAAAATCATATCTATGCTGCATTTCTGTCATACCCTGCTCCTCAAAACTCATGTCCATCACAAAGAAGAGCATAAATACTTGTAAAAATTATTTCTTTGGAGATTGTCTTTTCCTTCATGGTAGCTATCAGATTCTGTTTTATTTTGCATGCTTTAAAATTGCCATTTCAAATAATTTAGTCATTCATGTCTTCTTTCTTGTTTATCATAGAATACTTGAGAAAATGGTATTTAGTATTTTTTAGTAGGAGTTTATCTCAGAAACGTGAAAAAGAAGCTAGCTAGAATTTGGTTAGTTCAAATTTCTGCTTTGTCTCAGAACCACTATTGTGCAGGTTTGGGCAAGTTATTCTATCTTGCACTTCAATTTTCATCTGTGAGTGGGTATAACCCTGCTTTATCTCACAGGAATATGGTTGTGAATAAATACATTAGAGTTTATGTTGTGGTTTAATTCTTCACTTTGGATATGTTGTTGAGATAAGCTTGTTACGTGATTTAGGTGTAAAACATACTTTGCTTATAATTGCCTGCCATTTTTTTATATACCCATATGTCCAGAAAAACCGTTTTGGTACAGTGGAAAGCAGGAGAAGCTAAAAATCAACATGCACCTTGGGTGTACAACAGTTTATGGCAATTTCTTGCTATTGAATTGGCATAATGCAATAATGAACTTCAGTGAGACATTTATAATGCAGATGGTGCTGCTGTGTTCTATGCAGATGGCACTGATTTACTGCTATGTTCAACAAAGTACAGGAAGTCTTTCATTGTTAGTGTGGATTGACAGCTCTGAGTGGGAATAACAAGATTCTAGACTGTCTTTCCTTCTAGCTGACTGAATATCTTCAAAGCTGGCAACCAGGGGGAGCCTGAGGTAAATAGTCCAAGACCATGTTTCTGTTGCTCAATTCCTGACAGGTGGCGATTCTTTGTCTGATAGTTCTGAATGTCAAGGATTCAGTATATAGATCTGAAAAAAGATGGTTCTTTCACCATGGTCCCAAGAATGTTTAAAGTATGATTTTACCCATTCACTTTGTTGTGTGAGTATCCAGCGAGAAACTGCAGATATTATATGTGGTCTGGAGGTAACCAAGGTACATAAAAAGTCCCAAGGCCATTCACTGTCAAAAGCCAGAAATACAGCTCTGCCTCGATGTGCTTGTTGCCCATTTTTAAAAAAAGACCAGGATAGTAGAAAGAAACTGGCTTTTCATATTGCCAAAATCAATGAGAACTCATGAGTTCTTCCCTCATTTTTCTCCTCCCCTTTCAGGTTCCCTTTTATTCTCCATGTCAACACCCATCACTGACAGTATCCTCTCCCTTTGTAGCCATGGGCAGCATCCCTTGGAGCCAGGACTGCCAGTCACACCCAATGGTGCCTGAATGAGTAGCAGTTGTGTCAGGAGCACAAATGTGGGAAAGGACAAGAGCACCAAAATAATTTTAACTTGTGACCTAAACAAGGGTTTGAACCCAAGTCTATTGCCCTCATTTTTCCTCTGAAAAGCTGTTTGGACTGCATGTAGACAGTTCCCCTTGAGAGGTGGTGTTAGATTGATGTACTGCAATGTGAAATGGGAGTGTAAATGTATGTCATGTTCATGGGCTAGTGAATAGAGCTAGTTTACTCTTAAATGAATTGCAAGCAAAATAAATGGGCTACCTCTAACCCCATCTACTGCTTTTCTTAGTTGAGGAAGATAGCTCAGTTCCAAAAGCATGTTGATTCTGACATATTCTTTGTGACACTGACATATCTGGAAAAGTTTAAATGCTGAAAACTTGTTCTCATTTCTATTATGGATATAGTAGAAGAGAGAAAGTAGCTTAAAGGAATGAAAAGAATAGAAAGTATTTATTGCTTCATTGTCACAGTGCTAAGAATTCGGTTAGTATTCAGGAGCCCCTTGTTTAATACGGATATGTTTGAAATTATCCAGCCTTTGTATTTTATAGCCAGGGAGACTTAATGACTCTGTTCCAGCCTTCAGCGAGAATGCAAACAGCCTTCTACATTGCACTAAATATTTGTAAGGAAAAAAGGCATTTTTTTACTTCACGTTATTTGAAAAATGTAAGTAGAGACTTTCAAAGGAAGCTGAAATGTTGGGTACCTACTATTTTCAAATATCTAGGCCTCTCAGGAGTGCACTTTTCTATACAAAGACTACATTTGATGCTTTATAGTGAAAGACTTGGCAATGCAGTTAAAAGTGATCTTGTTTTTCACTTGGCTTATGGTCTGAAATGAGTGTACTACAGGCAATTTGGAGGCTAGTGGGGGACTCAAATATTCAGTAATTCTTAGAATCTCCCTAGATATAAGAAACAGTGAGAAATAAGAAGATCCTGCAGATTCTTTTAAGTTCTTTGCATTATCTAAGAGCTAATAGTCATCTCTCAGGGGAAAAAAAGGTGCCTTGTCAATTCATAGTGTTTTAAGACCTCTTACTGTTACGGAGTTACGGTAGCTCTTACTGTACCCAATTTATAATGACATTGCCTAAGAATGAAGATAGTTAAGCATGACAAACTTAAAAGCAATGGCTTTAAAATTAAACTGCTCAGGTCAAGTCAGTATGTCTACAAATAGAGCTTTTTCAATACTTTATATGTTCTTCAGCTGTTCCAAGACACAATAGGAAACATATTCAAAAGCTAGATAGAAGTTAGGTAGTGGTAGTAAGTTTGGGATTATTATGGTCCCTTTATTGAAATGTAGGTGGGTTTGCCCACTATAAATCTCAAATAAGCAGTTAAATGAGGGAGGGGAAAGGGAAAGAAAATAGTAGGTTAAGGTGTCCAAACCAAATATTATGCCATTTAAGATTAGTGGCTTTACATACATATACACATATGCATATACATATTTCATATGGAAAACTAAACTGAATAACATCCATTGCCTGAGGCAGTGAGAAAAGTGCAGACAGGATGAGGAACTGGTTGCTTGGCAGCTTGAGTTTTTAAATAAATTGAAAAGGTGTGACTAAAGAAGTGGTTTACAATAATTTTCATGTTCTGAGTAAAAGTAGATTGAGGTTTGGAAAGGAGACATTCCTTGCTCATCAGTTCTCTACAGAGCTCTGTCAGGGTCAAAAATAGGAACTGGCTCTCATGAAAGGTGTCTTGCCTACAGTGATAATATGTGATTACATTTTCAGGAGGAAAAAGTTTATAGAGATTTTAAAAGATCTTTGACATGAAATCTTCACGTTCATATATCCAAGTTTTTATTGATTTCTTAGTAGTAAATCTGCATTAGGGTTTTTTGTTTGTAAGTAATTATTTGAAAGAGCTTCTATATTTCATAGAACACCAAGTGAACCAGGAAAGTTCTGTGTTGAAAAGTCATCATGTCTGGTAGGATTGCCAAGTGGAAATATCCGGAATTTTCCCATTCTGGCTTTCTAATCAGAAACTATACTAGAGCAAGGTACTTGACAGAGATGGCAAAGATGACAATGTCAGTGTTCTGGAAGGCTTATACATCCTAGAAGGCTCCCAGATGCTTTTCATTCTTGTTTCACATATTTTTGTTTGCTTTTAAAAAGCTTTCCTTAAAATTACCTCACTTCTGTTTCTTCATTCAGAACTCTGATTTATACCAATAGCTGCTGAATAGTAATGTTTATTTTCCATTATATTAATACCTTTGGATTCTTGTAACATCATTGCTCAAGTACAACGTGGAAGAAAACAGTTTGTGTTGTGAGTTGCTGATGTTGCTGTTATGATCCAATTGTAATTATGGTTCTTTGGAAATTCCTCTGCCTGAATTAAGGTGCACACGAGACCATATGCCAGTGACAATAGTAAGAGTTTTATTTGATGATAAATATGAGAGAGAGAGAGAAACAAAGAAAGAAGTAGAAAATAGGTGGGGGGGACAGAAAGAGTGACAGAGACAGAATAAGGAAAACATCAGCACTCCGTGGATCCCAATGATGTTCCGTTAAAGGTCCCCCTGAAAGCATAGGGTCTGATGGGTTTATATGCTCAGGCTGGGTGGGCATGTCCCCTAGGGGAGGGGGCCAGTCTCTGACAGCAGACTCTGGGTCTGTTGCATCACATGAAGTCCTTTCAGTTCTCACGTGAAAGTCCCATGGATGTGCCCTGTGGGGTTGGGCTTCCACAGCTCGGCCGGTTTGTGTAATCGGAGGATGGGTGTTTACTGCCTCTCACCAGAGGTTGCACCATGCACCCAAAACCTCCTCCCCCCTCGGCTGGGGGGAGTCTGTGTAAACCTGGCTTCTGCGAGCTGTGCTCTCCCCCCACCCCAAACTCAGCTGGAGGCTTCGGCCTATGGTGGATGCATGCCTTTATCTCAGCCTGAGGTGATTGAACAATGCGTTTATCTAATCAGCAGATCGACTTACAGTCCAAAGTTCTTCAAGGAAGTTTCTGTGGCTGCAGCTTCTTTAAAACTTTATATCAATGTTTGAGGCATGAACTATTTCAGTCTCTGACAGTTGCCTTGTGTTGCAGTGAATATAACCCATCAATGCAACCCAAAACCATGTGTCATGGAATTAATTTTTAATTCTTAGGATGTGGAGGTCAGTTCTCTTCCCATATGGTTTTCTTATTTAATGTACTAGGAGAAAAGGCTTTTTATTTCAGAAGACATGAGAGGGCTGAGGAATAGCTGGACCAATAGTTTGTGATCAAAATGATTGATGCTAACTTTGATTTTTTGATGTGAATAAAGCACATTCTCTTGGTATGTATTCCTTGTTGACCCAGTTTGGAGGGGAAGGAATGGAGGGAGACTGGAAAACCTGCTCTATTATTTATTTATTGATGCTGTTTTTTAATTTGTTTTTTGTTTCGACAGTCCAGCAATCATTGTTTTTACAGGCTAAATTCAAATCTGTTTGCAACAACTGAGAGAAATGTTTAGAGCTGAGAGTGAGATTACTGCTTTTTTGGGAGAGTGAGTGCGGTTTTAGGAGACACTACTTAGGCAGTCTTGCTTCTGTCTTTATTAAGAGCGCTTTCAGAAATTAAAGCTGAACTAATAGACATATTTAATCTTTGTCTTGGGAATTTTTTCATGCACTTTTCTGTTTGTTCAAGGTTTAATTTTGTGTGAGATTTGACCTAACAATGATTTTGTAAGAAATGTGTTAGAAAATTCCATGTTCAGCAGCTGCTTCTTCAAGTCAGGATATGTTATGCTGGTCTGGTTTGGGAGAAGCAGCCAACCAGAAAGCTCAGTGAAAACATAAGTAGTTTCTCTTCTCCTGCCAGTTACGGCAGTCAGATCAATTTGGCAAAAAAAAGAAAACTGGGCCAGGTGTAAACCTATTGAAGTAATAGATGAGATGACACCTTTTTCTCATGTGGTGATATGCACATTCCTGTTTGGCATGATCTGACCCTCTGATAGAAAGCTGCCTGTGGCTCTGAAGAGTGTGACTTAAAGCAACAAGCAGATTTTGGTGTTGATTCTACTTTATCTGTACATCAGCAGGGTTTTGCAGCACAGCCATTGTATGCCAGACCAAGTGCTGCTTGGGTTCTGCAGTGACTCCCAGACAGGACTAATCTCTGACCACCAACCTCCTTTCAGTTAATAAATTAAAATCAAACTCACTTTTTATTGTTTTAGTGGTCAAAAGAATAAGTGGTTACCACTGTTAGTAACTCAGCTCTGCAACTTTATGAGGTGTGTGAATGAATGTGAATTACAGCCGTGGCCTTTCAAAGAACAAGCCCCAGAGCAGTCTTGACCAATGTGGGGCAGCCATTATATTATACATGACCAGGGTACTGCCAGGGATTTCTTCTTGCTCTGCTTTCAGTTATTTTCCACAGTGCAACATGTGCAAGAAACACTGACTTAACCTTGAGGTGATTTTCTTTCTGAGGGTTCAGGGATCTGATATATTTCATCTGTTGTTTAATGCTGATGTCACAGAACAGATTTTTTTTTTTATCAGTGTGTTGATTCATAAGGGTTACTGGCAGAAGCCAGGTTAGGGGATACAGAGACTAAGCTCTCCTGGGGTGTTGTTTCTTTGCCAGCCCCCTTGCCAGCTCGCTGCCCACCAGCTGACAGGCAACCTGACAGGCATCCTGGCTTTCCAGAGGCCTGTCCTGCAGACTGCTGGGCAGTGAGGCTCCCCAGCTGCCCACTTGATTGCTTGCCAGCCTTCCTAAGCCCAATCTCTGCAGGTGCAAATCCTGCTGTTCCATCAAGAAAATAATTTGTTTCTATAAGCAAAGCACTGTAGCCCCAGGCAATTAGTAAGGCACTAAGTTTGGCAACAGGGAGTGAAAATCTGACAATACATGGAGATTCCTAGGGGCATGTGGTCTTAGTTGCTAATAGAAAAGCAATTTGGGTGATTTGAAACTTGCGTACTGAGGAAGAAAGGAAAAGTCTTAGAAATAGAAAAGGCTTTCCATTTGATGAAATGTTTATATGGAAAAGTTCCACTTCAGCTTTGTTTTTAGGTAGAAAAGTTCAGTTTTCAACTTTGCTTCAATGATTTTTAAAGATATTTTAAGGAGTTTCTGACATTTTTATGTTCATATTTTAGGGAGTTCTCAGCTGTGCAGATGTAAGTTTGCATTGGAGGTCAGTTCCAAGCCCAGTCATATTTCATGGGGTTTGCAGGCATTTCTGTATTGGAAAGTCAAAAATACGTGGTGCAAAGGAACCATTAGAAAAAAATGATGTATGTTTTCATTCTTTCCCACCTGCCAGGATGTTTCCTTGATGGCTGCAGCCAAGAAAACCATTACAGATGAAGATTAGATTAAAATAAATTGATTTAGAGTCTACAGGATGCTGCCTTTGGGGAGATTTCTCTCTATAAAAAAGATTTATGTGTATTCTTATATATGTGTGTGTTTTATACATACACATGACATACAGTGCAACAGGATGCAGAAAGAGATAAATCAGATAGCTCTGGAACTGTGGAGGGAGGTCTGGATTTAGAAGAGGGGCTCCAAGAAGGTCTGCAGACCTGTATTATGTGTAGATATTTTATTGATGGGCCTGTTTTTTGTTTTTAAAATGCTTCAGTTGTATCTTCTTTATGTATTAGTAATTTGGAAAATGCAGGGCAATGAGCTTGTGCGTTATGGAAGTTGGAATCTGAGCACGTGTGCCAGAGCAAAGGATGTTCAGCACCTCTGCCAGCCCAGCCTATGGAATACAATTTCTGACTGTCAGGAGGGCAGAACTGTGGATGTACACATGAAAGGCAATTCTGGTAAAGTCTTCTTCATATAATTACTGTTTTCAAAACATGATGCAAGTTGTTTCATACAAAACCCTTTTTCATAGTGACACACATTTTACTCAGTGAACTTCCTTGAAACTTCTGGCTTTCCTTCATGGATCTCTAATACAGAGAGCCGACCCATGGTTTTACGCCTGTCTCCAGCCCCTTACATTTTCATTTGAAGATTGAGACTCTAGTTCCATGTTCTTTGATGCTAGACCTACAATCTGCTGAATTTGTCACAGAAATTTGAGTTCAGACTGGCAAGTCAGAAAGATTGCATTTCTTTTGAATTAACCAAAATGCTGGCTAGATGCTGTGTCTAGCTTGAGGGATGAGCTGACAATACAAAGACTCAAAACTTTGAAAACACGTTAAACCAGCACGAAAAGTTTGTGTAAGTGATTAATTCATGCGTTGGATCAACACTTAAGTCTACTTTACAGAATTGGCTTTCATTAGAAATCCTTTACAGCATTTTCTACTGAAGCTACAGTATAGAGCCAATCATACTGATGGACTGCTGAAGTAAGACCTTTCAATGCAGAAAGGTTATATACTACAGATAATAGTTAATTAACTCTTCATTTTGTGCCATAAGCCTCTTTGAATTTTGCCAGACCATTCAAACAGATGAAACCATATCCACTGCAATAAAAATATAATCTAGAAACACATATTGTCAAATGGAGAGTCTAAAATACAGAATAGGAAATAAAGATGATAAATACAGAGGCAATGTGAATACAACGTAAATCTTGTGGTACCACTAAAAGGTAAAAATCAGTGTGAAGCTATGAACTGTTGTTAAATTCTTTAACAGAGGCTCTGGCTCCTGCTGTCATTTCCAGAATTACAGCTTCTGCCCTAATTTCTTTGGTGTCAGTCTTTTAAAAGTGTGGTAACGGAGGAGGAGAAAAGAGCAGTTCCTGATTTTCTCTGCCTCTGATTTTTTTGCCACGTAGTACATGTAGTATCCATCTTTATATGGCCATCCTGTTGAACTGATTGTCTCAGTTTAGTCTGTATTTTCACCCAGTGGTTGGATTTTTGACATCATCTACTGACAGGGGCAACATTCTCCTGACTGAGACTGCGAACTTCCTTCTTGTGGTCACCAAAAGGAAAAAAGGATAGCACCAGTTTTTGCACAGCTCAAAAGAAAGATCTGGTGACTTAAGGATGAAATGGTTTATGACTTCATATCCATGCCTAGATCATGCATGTCTTTGCTAATATAATTTCTGATTTATTGGTCCAGGTTGAGAAAATGCCCTGTAATAGTGGCTTCTTTCTTGACTTCCCAACTTTTTTGTCTAAACAATAATAGTGGTATCTCAGCAGTCACCCTGCACAGCTGGGTCAGATATACAAATTGTGTGCATCTTTGTACAGTTTACACTACTGCTGATCTGAGATTTCCTCCTGCACAAAGCAGGTTAAATAAAGCAGGAAGACATCAGTAACTAACTGACCTCTAATTATCCTGTACATAAAGAACACTTAGAGGCTCGAACTGCTTCTAATAAAAGTTGTTTTCAGCCTTTCACTGTAGGGTTAGTATAGAAAAGCCATTTCTGTGATTGCAGTGCCGAGAAGCAGCTTGTACCAGACATCCAGATATCATTCATATTCTATGAACCTTTAAATGCTATCATTTAGAAAAAAAGAGAGGCTTTTTTTGTCTTTTTAGATACAGCTTTGAGCTTTCCTGCTTAAATATTTCCAATATTTCCTTTTTTTTTCCCTATTTAACTACACATTGCTGAAATGTAGCATGGCATAAACAACCAGATGAAGATAATCTAATGATTCCTCTCATGTAAAGTCAGATTTAGCCTAAAAAACCCAATTACCCAAAAGGTTTGCCTTTTGTCTCTTTTTAATCTACATATTGATGCTGCTTTTCACTCTGCATTTTTTTATTAATATGAAAATCACAGAGTCACAGAATGGGTCAGATTGGAAGGGACCACAGTGCTCAAGCAGGGCCATCCCAGAGCACATCTCACAGGATTGTGCCCAGATTGTTCTTGAATATCTCCAGTGAGGGAGATTCTACAAACTCTTTGGGCAACCTGTTCCAGTGTGTGGTTCCTCCTTATGTTCAGGTGGAACTTTCTGTGCAGCAGTTTCTGCCCATTGCCTCTTGTCCCATTGCTTGGCACCGTCAAGCAGAGCCTGGTCCATCATCTACACCCTCCTTTCAGACATTTAGAGACATTGATGTGGTCCCCTCTCAATCATCTCTTCCCGAGTCTGAACAGACCCAGTAAGTAAAATATTACTTACTTCGCTTTAGGCAAATATTAGGATGCTGTTCTAACTATGGAGTTTCTGGAAGTTTTTATTCTCACAATTCAGTCCCTCCAAATCTGAAATGAATCTTTTGGAAGTTCTGGGGGGCAGTTCGAATGAATATACTCTCTTTGGGGACCAAGAGGAGCAGAGATAAACTCCAGTTCTATAATGAATTAAACTCAGACTGGTATCATTTAGTTCAAACGCCATAGAGTCTCCACAAGTATGTTTGTCTCCTTGTACTAAAGGTTGACTTTTGCTTGTTTCTACTGCCATTTCTTTTTTTTTTCCTGGTTATTTTTTTAACTACCTTGTTAAGAAGCTACCATGTCTGTGAGAATCTCCATATGTGGGACAATTTACTGCTCTGTACTATATTCTAATATCTTTTAGATGGCAAAACCATGTTTTTTGTTGTTGTCTGAGGCAATATCCTCCATTGATAACTTTAATCAAATAACAATAAATAGTAAGTGTATCTGGAACCTTTCTAAAATTTGCCCTTGGGGAGATTAACTTATACTTTGAGTTCGTTAATCGGTGACTTTTCTCCAATCTTGCCTGAATTAAGTTCCACAATATGCTGTTTTTTTCCTTTACTAACGTTTTTTTTCCCCCAAAGACGGCATCTTCTTATAGACTTAGGCTATTCCACATATTTCTTTCAGTTCTCCTGTGTTAGGTAACAAAACTATGGTTTTAAAACATGGGAGTCTATGTACTGCTGTTGTATACAAAGAACTTGATATCTAACAAAGTTCCAGTTAATAACTGCTAGGTATGGTCCATCTTTGAAAAAGAAGGGCATTATGCATATGACAGCATTATTTAAAGATATTGCTCAGGATTACTTTACTCTCTCTACAGTGAGACAGAAATTTCCTGACATTCTCATTAGCCAGCAACAAACTGGGTGGTAATAAAGAACAGCCGCTGAAATAGCTGTGTTTTGAGGCCCTGATTTGATATTGCAAAACCTTTTATTGTCAGCAGTGATGTGAGCAGGACATATATGAAATTAAGAACCTGCTTAACTTGAAGGTTTCTGGTCAGTTAATGGGTGATGGAAGAATTTGTACACTGGGCATATTGATCTAGAGCAGACTAAGTGAGTCTTACAAAGTCATTTTCAAAGAAGCCGAATTGGGTTGTGAAGACAATTAAAAATTAGGTATCATGGAGAAAACCTCATCCTTTATAGATCTGCCATTACTTTACCATGAGATGCCAAATACTGATGCCAGTTTTGATGCCAGAATTGCTGGCCATCCTGTAGATTTGGATTGGTGTAAGTCAAGGTGGCACTTGGCCTGTAGACCGCCTGGAGAGAGGGCAGTTGCTGTGTCCATCCTTAATATGGAAATGAAAATTACTTTGATGACATACTTTACAGAAGTACAGAAGAGCCAGATATGTCCACTACCAAGCAGGTTTTCCTGCAGACTTTGTGTAGTGTTATATGTTTCTGTGTTCATTTATCCATTTTGGAATTATTTCCAGTGTAGTGATATCTTTCCTGGCTTGCTAGACCTGACCATAAGGGCTTACTTCAATTTTGGCTGAAGTATGTTAACATCTGTTCCTTTTATTTGGATGTATTAGAGAAAAAGAAGTAGTATTTGAAAAAGAAAAACCAAACAAACAACTGTTGAGAGATCTGTTTCTGAGAACAATTTCAGTTTGTCCAAAAGATGTATTTATGAGATAGGAATACTTTTGTGGCTATATAAGATTTTTGTTTGTGTTTCTGTACAAAATAGCAAATTCAAAAAGCTTATTTTGGGGGAGGATACAAGAAGAGAGCAAATGAATTCCTTGTAATGTTTACTGTGATTCAGTGAAAGAGGTTAAGTTTTACTTGCATAGTTTTGGTGAGAGTATAGTAGAATCTGCAGCAGGAATATTTCTCCTTTGCTCATTCACTAAGGCCAATAATGAGCAAATCCCACGTAAAAATACAAAAAAAAGTGTGTGGGATTCCTTTTTTTCATTATAAAGCATCTTTTAAATAGTGAAAAAGTGCTGTCATGCACTAAAACTTTGAAAGCTTGGACTCAAACACCTGGCAAGCTAATTTTTTTCTTTTAGACTCTTGAGTTTAAAGAGCTCACTTTAAAAGTTTGCTGATGTTAGTTTAGAACATATTTATTCCAGCTTCAGTGGGCTGCACGCTGCCTCCAGGAGCCCAGGAACTTGAGTCAGAAATACTGCTGTGCAGTTCTGAAGTCCTTAGGATAAGAGGTATAGACCATATGGAAGAAATAGGAAGAGCACTGCTTTTCACATATCAGATGCCATATGCAATTTTAATATTTCTTTTTTCATTATTTGCAATGGTAGCAGCAGAAAAGTGAATACTCTTTAGAAAACCACATTGGTCTATAGTTCCAGGAATTTCTGTCAACTGATACCCTTTAACTCTTTCTTCTTTGCAGGTAGGCATGAATGGTTGCTTTAGCTGAAAGGTAGGTAGGCAGTACCACACAGGGAAGAGAATGCTGTAAGAAGCAGCAGAGAAGTGTCAGCCTGCCATTTCTCTTTCTCCTGAAGAGCTTGGGGCAATAGCTCTGCATTCCAGTCACCATAACTAAACTAAACTTGCAGCTGCGTTTTCATTGGCTGAAAGAGACCACTTCTCAGGGTCCTGATCTCAGTTCCAAAGAATTGTTTTGCTTTGGAGGCCAGGTAGGTCTCCAGGAACTGCAATTAATTCAACAGGTGAATGAGAATTGACCAGAGAGCTTTACTGCAAAGCCTATTACAGTTTGTACGTGCACAAACCTTTGGAGGTCTGGAGATCGTAGAGAGCTCTAGTACTCCCAGGATACAGTTAGGATGCTCTACATTATGGTTTTTGCATGCCATCCCTAGGATTGTCTTTGTTCTTGAACCGAACTTCATGTTAGTGAGCCATCTTAGAACTTTGGAGCCATTTGGAAGTCATGTTTCTGCAATTCAGTGCTAAAATTGCCTTTGAAAGAGTGGTTTTGCATCTCTAAAGGGAGTTTTAAAACATCTTAAAATGGGGTCTATGAGTATCTTTTCTTGTTTGTCCACAAGAAGAGTATCCCTGATATGAAGTCCTTTAACAAATGCATGTGTGTAAAATGTACACTTGTGCGTTTATTAATGTGCTTGATAATGATGGGCAGTAGCATGTCATATACAAATTAAATAATATAAAAGAGCAAACCAAGAATTAGTTTCAGAAGCTTTGAAAGAACAATTGTGATTGCCAGAAAGACAATCAGAATGTAATTTCGTCAGCCTGCAAACAAAAATTAGCTTAATTCTTGCTACGTAAAATGTACTTAGACCCTGAGAAAGTAAAGAAAAATACTTAATGTATTTAAGAAAAAAACCCCAACAGCCTTCAGATTCAATGTTTCAAATAAAGCAGTGAGAAGCCCAAGTGTGCAGCAAAGCACAGAGACTGATGATATGTCTGAAATGTCTGCTTGCGGATTCTCCTGCAAGTCACCAGTAAGGTTTATTAAGGAAATTAGAGAGATACCATTTGACTTATTCTTGAATATCTTTTAATATGTTTTCATTATCAAAATTATAGCACCACAGGTTATACATTCCTAGTTGAAAATCAGTGATGTTTTTATCTTGAAATGTTTGTGCTGGATTACTAAAGCATGTGCTTCCAAACCAACTTCAATATTATGGACGAAACCATTACTCCTCTTTGCTTCCTTTCACTATTCTGTAACTAGACAAGTGGCCCAGACCAGAATCTGGGCCCTACCCACAACTCAGATACGTGGATGTATCCAGGCAAGTGCTGCCCAAAACCTAACTACAGCCAAATAAAAGGATAGGGATTTTCCTCCAAGTCAAAAGGCACTTGGGGCTCACCCTGAGGCTGCACCGCATTCCATACTCTGCAGGCTGTCCATGTGGCTGTGCATTAGGCAGTTCTGGACTCATAAATTAGGGTATTTCCCTTGGTGTCCTGTATCTCTTCATTCCAAAGCCTTCAGTAATTCAGATATTGTAGGTTTAGGGTGGTAGCATTCCCCCCTTCTCAGTCTCCAGAAGCACTTCACTTCCTGGTGTCCTTGGATGCCTGGAGAAATAAAGCTATGCTTTGGCATGAAGGACTTGAAGTGTCCTTCAAGTAGCCGGAACAGAGGACTCAGCAAGTTTGCTGTGTTGTTTTGATAGTTATATGCATTTATTTAAGTTATAAGCTTATCTGTGTGGTGACAGTGCTTTAAAATAGGGTTGCACGGACCTGTAAATTTACTTAATGATATGCCCAATTTAACACTACCTAGTGGTGCAAAACGTGCTTCCAGAGGTGGTGCAAGGAGAAAAAACACAAATAGCCATGTGTAACTTAGTTTTCCAGTGGAAGTTCCGGTTGTGCCTCTCATAAAAAGGGGTTTGATTTTAAAATGCGATGGCTAGCACCTGCTCAAGGTGCTAAAAAATGCAGACTAGGAATAATTATGGAAAAAAAATGTTTCCAATTAGATTTTGCCACTGATTGCCACTCTCTGGGACCAGCTGTTCAGCTAGTATTCAATTCACATTGCTGTCTGTACTATATGTTTTAAATGACTGTGGTTTACTTATGGTAAAGTACTACAGCTGCAATGTTGTCTTAAAAATAAAATTTGGCTCCTGATAAATCCATCTGCAACTGTCTCCAGCAAAAATTTTTATTTAACCAAATGTTTCTACTTCCTACTATAAATATCAAAGCAAGTATTTTGCTCAGCTTTGGAATTTTTTCAGATGTCAAGTATGTGTTCTGGTTATTGTGACTTACGCCTTGAATTAAAATTAGTGTCATATTTCATTTACCTGGAAGCATTGTCATGGAGAAAGATTGCACTGGTTTGGTATGTTCCCTACATGTTCCTCACTTGTCTTCAAGAAATATATTTTTATTGGTGGTGATGTGTCGCTACCCAGGCGCTGTGGCTTGTTGGTGCCGGAGCACGAGGTGCCATGACCTTCCTAAAAGTGTCTCCAAATCAAAGCCTCTTGGCAGGACCACCGCACACTCACACATGCGTTCACACATGGATAGCTCCTTCAAATGGGTCAATGACAAAGAGGAAGGAAGGGTCTCCGTACAGAGTTCCACGGGAGCGGTTTATTGCAGCCACGCTCGTGAAGGGTTATAGGGACAAAAACAGAGAACAATGGAGAGTCCAGGTTTAAGTATGGGAGTGGACCAAGCATCAGGACCAATGATCTGAGGGCACGGGGGTGGTACAAAGGCGGGACTAGGGAATGGGGACCAATGGGGAAGCTCTGGGGGAGTGGTGAGGGGCAAAGGCCAGTGGGGGTAACCTGGAGTGGAGGACTTTCTAGGGCATGGGACGCATAAGGTAGCAAAGGGGCGGAGAGACCAACGGGCAACCAGGAAGCAGAACTGGGGTACATTAACATTGCAACACAAAGCGTCCTGCGGGAAGCCTGTTCTGTTCACCCTAAGGTGGGGAGGACTCTCTGGTCTTAGGAACTGTCCCACCAGCGGAGTCTCTTTGTGCCTTGTACCACTGGCTCACTGGCCACCACAGTGATGGAGACAAGAAAGTGAAAAAAACCCAACAAACAACAACTACCTTTAGGACCTGTAAGTGCCTCTGCTCTTTCATCTCCCTTCACCTGTTATGCAAAACATAATAGTTTTTATTTCCCTCATTTTCCACTCCCTGTGTTCACTTTGTCCACAAACCTGAAGTTAGAGAAATAAACACTGTGGTATGCAGAAAAATATGTTACGCAGAGTGATTTTCCTTCTGGGGAATAATCAGATGTGCTGGTGGGAACTAACAGAGAGTCGACTCTGATAGCACTTTGCCATCCATCACATCCTTGATCAAGTTGTTAGGCTTCTCTGAGCACATAAGGGCTGGGTAACGATGCCACAGGACTTGATGCTTTCAGTGTCTTAGTTCAGGATTCATTGATACTTGTCATTCCTAATGGATTGTTGCTGACTTGATAGAAGTCAATGGTATTTGTTCAGTTACATGTGCAATTTTACCAGTTGCACAGATGACATTATCGCCAACAGTAGCCTAATTTGCATTCTCAGGGCACAGTCCAAGAGCTAAATCAACCTGTGAGACTGAAATACTCTCTTTCTGTTCACAATTGTTACTCCAAGCCAACGTTAGACCTACAGACAACAAGAGACAGATCTTTGGTACTAATGCATTGAGAAGATGTCTTATTATAGGCCTGTTGATGCAGATCATATTTTCTTTCTTAAAATAATTCAAATCAACTGTACTTCAATAATTACCTGAAATTCATTCTGCAGTGCCATGCACATAACTTATTTGGTAAGTCATAGAAAGAAGCTGGCAGGCAAGATTCAGTGGAAAACCTCAGAGTCTGCCAAAATATGAGTTTAGTGATGTTAATATGTTGAATTTTCTAGTGTGAAAAATGAAGTGAAGAATGACTGTGGTGAGCAATGATCTCCTCATTACCTCACAAATGGTAATTGTATCTATTTGTCATCATAGTAGGCTGGGAATGAATCTTACAAATCTCTGTCCACTGACCTGAGAACCTGTGAGTGTTGATTGAACCTCAGAAGGTGGATTTACCAAAACCTCAGCTGGTATACATTGATACATTTCCCTTTGGGCCAATGGAGTTGCATTTATTTACACCAGTCAGCCATCTGGGCTTGTATTTTAGGAGCTGTATTTGATTTTCAAGGATCAGGAATTCACTCAGTCTCTGTATGACTTTTAACTTTATACTGAAGGAATTTAAGTAATCCTTTGTTCTCCATTCAAACTCCCCTCTCAGTTTTCTCATTCCTGCCTTTCTTTCTCGTTTCCACAGCTAGTTTTTTTGTATGCAAGTTTGGTTTCTCCTCCCTCTAGTTCCGATAGAACTTTCAATTGCTTTTCACAGCTAAGTGATCTCAGATCCATGCTGTTATTTGGAGGTGCAAGAGTTAGTCACTTGCTGCTTCTTTCATTTTAAATCCAAATTCTGACTGCTAATGATTTTATTTATAATCAGCAGTGGGGACACCTGCTCTTGACATGTGAGAATATTCTGGTGACATAACCAGCTACCAATAATAGAAACAGCACTTTGGGCCTTCATTATAAGCAGTGTGATGCTTCCACTGCATTGCCAAGTCAAACATCATAATTCCACCCACTGAGAAATATCTATTCCCCAGAGAGGGAGCAAGCAAATAAGTGAGAGAGGGAGAGAGATTTCTGTTGATTTTGGGTACTGCATGACTTCTGAATATCCCTAGGTAGTACACTTGGCTTTGGTGTCAGGTGTTTCTTCTGTATTGCTGTTCAGATCCAAGACTAATACGAAGAATTTTAGTGTGGTCTTCCTTGGTTAAAACAGAGTAGTTTATGTCCTGAAAGTGTTAGAGTTGTAAAAATAATGGGAATTGCAACAGAGCTAAGTTCCAGTCTGTTATTGGAATACTTTGGCCATGACTTTATCTTTATTCAGTGACAGCAGTGAGATTGTTGACTTGCATAGAAACCGCCATTGCAATTAATATCCCTATAAAAGCCTCTGTGCCAAATTGACCCTTGCAGGCCCCGCAGTCATTCAGCAATCTGTGCAGTGAGATATCAGGTGTGTGCAGAGTATTACATTCCTGACACAAACAGTGCTTTGCTGTCCTGAAATCCGTACCGAGACACCCAAATGTGCTGGTTTGTTATCTCACGCTAACCTGATGCTACCAATGTCTGTGTCACCTCTGTGCAGCTACACCCTGACTGGAGATAGTTTCTGATAAAGCTGTGCAGCAATCTTTGAATTTTTTTCTCCCTTTTTTTTACTTTGCTGCTATTTTTATATCCATTAAGACCTGTCTGATTTCAGAAGATCTTCATTAAGATCAAACATCCATTTTTCTCCTCTTGAATAGCAACAGTGAAAGCAATCCTCCAAGCTGCCATCATGGCACGTCAGAAATTGGTTGTCTGAGTTACATTTGGGTTATAAAATGCACAAATCTCACTAGAATTTGCCCTGCCCTCTAGCATATCAGCTCTTGGGCAGATCTGTTTTCTACATAAAATTATCAGTTACTATGTTGCTTTCTGCAGGCATGATTTTCTCACCTAGATGTTATAGTTTCACAACTAAATGCATTTCCAGTTTTTTGGAAAGTATACAACATCCTGAACGCTCTTGATTTACATACCAGGTGGCAGATACAGAAAGTTTCTGCATTCCACATCAGGGGAGAATGAGAGAAATGGGGTTATAAGTGCATAAAGATGGAAAGAGCCTGAGAAGAGTATTGAAAAGATCCCTGAGTTCTTTTTCTCTCTTCTGCTATTGCAAATTTGTTAATTTTAATTTGTTATTCAGAACGTCTCACCAATGTTTCAAGTGAGTAAAAGCCTCTGGACTGTACATAAATGATGTTCTCTCCCTGTCTTTGCTGTTTGTTGTTGCTATCACTATATGTTGCCATGGCAATATTTTTGTGCTATGACTGGTTAAGTGTGGCTAACAAAGAGGGGGGAGAATAAGATCAATTTATTATGCTTTTGACACAGTGTGGTGAACTTATGAATTTGTTGGGTGCTTTTTCCCTTTGAAAAGAAGAAATATGACAGGATTACGTAAGTTTTAAGAGTTTCTTGAAGTAGGCAGCTGCTGGCACCAAAACCAAGTTTAGATCCTCAAGGAATGAATACTGGTGTGAGCCTCAAATGCATGTCCTTTGTCATCATTGAAATCAGACATGGTTCATACAGAAATAAATACATGCAGGGCAAGTAAATGGTGAATCCAAAATAATTTTCTGACTCACGTGATTGTGCTTGTATGGTGTTGTCACCTTTCATCTAGCTTTAAACATTGTCATTCTCTAAAGTATGCCTTCGCTGAGATGAATCCCATAACTCTGAGAAACATTGGAAAGCAGTAAAAAAGATTTTAAGAGGTTCTCACACTTTTTTTTTTCCAGCAAACAAAACTGCTGATCAAAAGGTTTAGTCCTTCTAGTTTATATCTGTCACTGGATTTCATCTGGTGCCTATTCTGTTTTCTCTCCCTCATCTTTTGCTGATGTGGAGGTTTATTCTGAGTGCAACAATTCAAGCTGGTATCTTTCTAAACCCAGTACCAGCAGGAAATGAAGCTAACTTTTTCTCAGAAGATGCAGTTCAACTTGCATATACCGTATCTGAATTTGATCAAAAAACATGAAAGGATGGATGATTAATTTGCCTTTTTTTATGTTAGCAAATTAAAAAAAAAGGCAACATGCAATATTCTGCATTGCAGCCTATTCACACTAAGATTCAGCTCTTAAGTGTCTTCAGAGATAATAGGGTAGCTACGTAGCAAGAAAAAAAAATTCGAGAAAATCCCTTGAACTGTAATAACGAATTTACCATAGCAGAACTCTTCCTCATTCCTTTATGATAGATTCTTTTCCCTGGGTATGCACTTTGAACGGGACTACAATATTACTGGTTTTCAGGCCAGATCTCAATGTCATTTGCATATTAAATCAGAACTAGGTATACTAACTTCAAAGAAGATCTTAAATATCAGAGCTAGCATGGGCACTGGTGTTGAGAAAAAGTAAATCTGCATTTTTGTTAGGGATTCTGCCTATGTACCCAGGTTTTTACTTCTGTATCTTCTGTGTGAAGAATAGCAGGTGTCTTAAACTCCTGCATAAAGCTGTATGAAATTTTCTTGGCTGAAATAAGTAGGTGTAAATAGGACCTACATTTATATACAGCTAATACAAATACAGCCTCACATGGAGAACCCACTGATTTCTCTTAACTGACAGGAAAAATCTTCTCATCCAAAGTCAACTATTGCAGTATTTTCTAGAAAGATCCAACACAAGATATTTTGGGATGTCTTTGTTACAAGTGAATGGAATGCTGAGGATGGCAGCTCTGCTGGTAAAATACACAAGTATGCAAAAACATGCTGCGGTTGGAACAGGAGTCATTAGAAAGCAGCAGCATAGCAAGGGGAGAAAGACACGTTGTTGAGAGACAGGTCAAACTACTCTGAGGAAAAATAACCTTTGTAAATAAAAACTTTGGCATGATACAGGAGCCTGTTCCTAAACGGTCACTTAATGTCTCAGCATTGCATTCCTTCTCTGTTGTATCATTAGCTCATTGTTAGCTTTCTGTAAATTGCTTGGTCTTTATGTTAAAATATTCCATGGCACAGAACTGTCATAATTTTGCCTGTAGTTTCATTTGGCTGGTAGCTTCTTTTTTGTTCCATTATTATAATTTGACAAAAAGTTCTTTGGTAGTACAACTTCTGCCTTGGTATTAAATAGAATGTCACCAAATTTTTGAGTTCTTTTGGTTTGTTTTCTGTTACCTGTTCATTCCATTAAGACTTTGTCTCACTATGAAACAGAGCACACTTTGTGAGCTTTCTCTGTGTGTTTGTATGTGTTTGTAAATGACCTGTTCTGGTTTGAAACTCGTTAAAGTTTTCAAAGTGAAAATTCATTCCACACAGAGATATAAATAAAAACCATTTTGCTAGGGTAATAAAGTAGAGAAACAGCAATGTCAATAGTTTACTATATAAAAACTATCTACATTATAATCAAGTTGGAATATGGAACTGACTTCTAGAGCTGTACATGTGGCATGATTTCCTTGTAGTCTGTTTAACAGACCAGTAAAGGATGTCCCGAACATAAGAGCATATTCCAGTTGTTAAATGCCAGAACAGTCCATCCCAGCACCACTTCTCCACTCTCTCATGCACAGAGCAGGGGCAGACCAGATTTTTCCTGACAGTTGAGCAAGCTTCAGCTGCTGGAACAGCCCTTTAAGGCCAGGAAAAAGGTAGCCCTGATACTGCTGCCCTTCTGATGGGGTCTTCTCAGCAACTGGGTAGGTCAAGGTGGGAAACAATGTTTGTAATTCCTTTGCTAGTCTTTTGATGATCCCAGCTTACTCTGAGAAGTTAGTACATAGCACACTGCACATAGCAATGATGCCTTTCTACTTGCTAGTTATGTTCAGAAGCTGCATTTTAGTAGATCTGTGGAGTCATTCAATTTGTAATAAATAAGTTCAGCTCCCAATTACCCAGCAGACTGTTTGCTTTTATTTAACTACATTATTTTCATTGTGCTGCAGGGTATATTTTGCAAATTATGTCACTTCCAGTTACTCTCTTGAGTCTGACTGATGTTAGAGCACTGACCTGAGATGGAAAGTCAAATACTAAAAAGCAAAATAACATTTGGTTCATCACTGCGAGACTCAAAAAAGATATTTGCAACTGTTCCATTAGTCCTGAGCCCAGAGGGTTTTGGGGAAATGTGGGATCATGCCAAATATTAGGCAGAACTACAGAAAGCTTAACAATTGGTTGTTGTGTTTGGTCGGTTTTGTCACAGCTCTGCTAAAATTCTTTCAAAAACTTGAATCTTTACTTTGTAAGGGCCGAATGCTTTTAAGTATCTTAGTGGAATTTTAAAAAGAAATAAAAGAAATCTTAAGTTCTCTTCTCTTTTTCTTTTTTTTTTCCCCAAAAACATACTTTTTGCAGACTGTAGAGAAGAAGAAGTACCTAACTAATTAGAGCATCACATGCATGAAGAATTGCATGAGAACTGCAAACGTGCTTGTTGCTTAGCAGGTGATACAGGAAAAGTGTCTCGCTGCTCTTCCCCCATTCCTTTCTAAGGGAAGAGCAAGGCACTGTGGAGCTTTGTGCTGGTTTTGGCTAAGGTAG
>VZRS01003577.1:0-33467 GCA_013398055.1 Ifrita kowaldi
GGCACGTGGGGTGGCGGGAAGGCGCGCGAGGGCGCGGGTGCCGCGCCGCTCCTGTCGCCGTGGCGCGGGCATTGTCCCGCTGGGCTCGGCTCCGACTCGCCCGGGACCGGCCTCCCGCTCCGGGCCACCGGCCGGCCCGCATAGGCCGTCCAACACCGACCCCTGCTGCCCGCCCGCCTCGAACCTGGACTCTGGCAGACGCTCTGCCGGTGCCTCCCTCCGGGCTGGGAAGGATCACCGCCCAACTCCGAGTCTCCCTTTAGCCAGAGGTTCTTCCTGCAGAACCGCAGGTGGTGACTTGCAGCTGCGCGGATTTGTTGCTAACGGAACAGATGTTCCTGTAGCCGTGCTTCAGCCTGTTGTTTATCAGCTTGAGCAGACCGGGATGACAAAATTCCCTTCACCTTTCTCAGAAGGTTTATATTGTCCCGGTCTTAGTCACAGGCTCCTACAAAAGAAGAAAAGAAAAGAAATCTGCACGCGTTGGGAAGCCTACCTACGTACAGAACTAAGCGTGCACGTGAGCGCATATGGATGTACACGTGTACACAGTCATTCTCGCAGGTACGAGGCAAGGTTATTAATCCATCTGGTTGGAAAATGTACTGAGGTACACAAGCCCTTCTTGTCCTTCAGATACAAACTCAGCCTCTGTGCAAAGTCAGGATTTAGAGCTGGTGCTCTTGAGGCTAATCGAATGTGTCTCAGTTCGAGCATCTAACAGCAAAAGCCATTGGTATTTGTGGAACAGAGGGCACTGAGTACATATCTCCTGAAGGAAAGTATGAAAGAGATTGGATAAATTATAATCTGTGTGACAGGGAGGTAGAAGGTCCCCACCTTGTCATCTCGTCTCCTCCACAGCTACAGCTGCTTCTCTCATGATCTGACTAATTGACGTTCTTCCCAGCTACACACGGTGCAGAGTGCCTGCCCCAAAAAACAGTCCTGAAACTCAGACGCCCAGATCTAGACTAGTACCAAAATAAACCAAATTATGAAAATGCATGCACTAATTTCCCCCCCCTTCTGTTTCACAAAACCCATCTGGCCAATTTCTCAGGTCTAGCTGCTATCAGCATTCCAGCCCTGGTTCGGTTCAAGTACCCCTCTTTCATCCTTCTCTTTGGCAAGAAGAGAATCTTAATTTCTAGATACACACCTAAAAATAGGACCCAAAAAAATCTATAGATTGGCCAGATGTTGTTCCTCTCTGCTTCGGCTTGTCAGGAGGTGCGTGGCTCATGGCTCTGCTGTTCTCCTCACCAATCCAGGATTTTATCCTTTTCCTTTACACGCTCAACTACTGAAAACACAAAACTACACCAACACATATCCCTTGGCAAAGACATCTTCACATTAATGCACAAACAGGCCTTGACACAACATCCTAGAGGGGAGAAAGCAAGGATTACATTCAGAGATGTTGCCATGCCCAAAGCTCTGTGTTGACAGACTGCACACCCACGGATGCAAATAGACAAACACCTGTTTGTGCAAGGGAAGCTTGCTTCCAGCAACCTGTGGGATGGGGCTGTTGGGTCAGTGCTACAAACTGGCATGCCAGCAGCGACCTCTCCTTTTGCCCCCAGCACCTGCAGTGTGCAACCTCACACTGTCCCTTCCACACTCCCCACCACATCCCCTTTGCAATTTTTACCTCATCTGCTACTTCCTGGCATTTGCCTCCTACCTGTGTTCTTGATAGCACTCCTCCCATGGCCCTCTCCCTGGCTTCTCTTTGTGACATCCTGTATCTTACGTTCAAAATTCATCCTGCATCCCATCCTTTGTTTTTCACATGTCCCATTTTGCCCTACATGATTGTATCAACTGTGTTTTTCCCCTTAAATCCAGCGTGAAACTCTTAGTTCCTGGTGACCTTCCTGTTTCTGCATTCTGACTCCTCTTGCCCTTCGGATTCTAGTGGTGAGATTCCCTGGGCTTCTAGTGTGCAGCTGCTTCCCTCAGGCCCTGAGGGTATCCACTGACTGTCTCACCTAGCTCTTCCCTGTGACTTCTGCTCCTCCACCTGATCTGTGCCACTGCATTTCGCCTGCCAGATTGATCTGCAGCTTTTCTCTGCTCCTCTCTCCCATCTGTGCTTTCCCCTTTGTTGCAAGCACGAGTACACTCATTGTGCGCTCTGCAGATGCCAGTCCCTGCTCAGTATGTTCTGTAGTCTTTGTCTGTAGTTGCTTTGCCAACTCAGCAGAATATATTCCATCCTTTTCGGGGAGCTATGTCCTTAGACAAAAACGAGGGAGGTGCAGAAGTTACATGACAGGTCATTGTGTGGAACAGACACTGCGCGTGTCTGCCTGCAGCCCAGACAACAATGGGAATGTCATTTTCTCTGTGCAGTGTCACAATATTGGTGCCGTGCCCTGTTTGTGCTTGGTGTTTATGTAGGTTTGTGCATGTGTGTAGGTGCAGTACACACCTGTTTGTGTGCAGAGGGGATATTTTCCCTCTATTACATGCTTTTCCTTTTGTGAGTGTAGGAAGTATGGTACTTTCCTACTGAGGCATGCGTTGAGCTTGCAGGCGTGTGCCATCATACGTGAGCACGTGGCTGAGATGTGTTTGGGCTTTCATGCGTGCTGTCTATTTTTCTGCTCCCAGCGTATGTGGGGTGAATGCACCTAGAAGCAATTATTTATGCATTTTGGTCTATTACCTTGCTAGTCATGTCACTGCACTCTGTTGGGGTGAAGAGGGGATGGTGACTTTTTTGTTTATGTTGAAGGCTGAACTAACTAAATGTGAGCCATTTTCTGAGCAAAAGCAAAACACAATAACTGGGTATTTTAAGAGTTATATTTACCGAGCTAACTCCTAAGTGGTTCCAAACCTCTTCCAAACTGTTTGCTGAATAACAAAAGAGCAGAAGGGTGTTTATTTGCATTAAATTTTCTTAGATTTACATAAATCCAGAAACGGAGAATAGCTGTCCTTTCACTTACAGCAAAACTAGCAAAATCTCAATGTGCAGAGGGAATGTGTTTGAATGCATTTATGTTTTTAACCCATGCTGCTCATCTTTCTGTACTGTGTCCGTTAAAAATCCACGCAGATAATCAGCTTTGTTCTTCTTTCACGATGCCATATACTAAAGTTAAGAGGAAATACCCAAGAATTCAACCACCGGCCAACTTTGCATTGGGAAATGGCTTCCTGAGAGGCAGCATATTTAAATAAGCCCTGCAGGAGGGCTGGGAAGCAGGGTAGGTAACACAAGGAGAGGAAGCAAGAGGAGTAGAAGGGAGTGACGATGGGTGACACAGCCTGTCAGAAGACTGGAAAGGGGAGGGATGTTTTCAATCGTGATTTTTTGTGAGCCTCTCTTTGCTAACACAGCACAGATGGAGGTCGTGGTTCTCATTCACAGTGTGACAGACACACTCTTAACACGAGCAAAATACTCTGAAAGTAATCTCTGCCACACAACGCAAGCTGCAGCCACCACAAGCTGGCTGTAGCATCCCAAATATGAATTGTCACATTTGAAGATCAAATCAGAGCTGTCCTTCACTCAGGGTGCCCTTCATCTGAGGTCAGAGTTAGTTGTTGGGTGAGGATTACGTAAGAGGCACAGATGAAGGGAACCAATGAGGAAATGGCTGTGGGTAGCTCTGACTTCTGCTAACGAGGATTTCTTTGTCTTCCAGGCGTCCGCAGGGGCCCTGGAACATTCGGACGCCTTACGACGCTGTTTCTGCCCTCCTGGCCCAAACGCTCGGTCGGCGGCAGCAGGCAGCAGGTACCAAGGCACGGTTTCTCGCCGTCCCCTTTATTTACCTTCGCCACGTGATGCTCAGTTTGCTCTCCGGCGCTGCCGCCGCGGCTGCCCCGGTGCCGTGAGGGCGGCGGGGAGGCCGGGGGGGCCGCGGGCAGCAGCCAGCGGCGGCGGCAGCGACGAGCTGGAGGCGAGGGCAGCGGCGCCATTCATCCCCTCGGCTCCGTTCCGCCCTTCGCTCACCTCCTCCGGGCCGCCTGCTGAGCGCCTTCCCCCGCCCCTTCCCCGCCGCCCCCAGCACAGCCTGGGCAGCTCAGGAAATAAAAGGAAATGGAGAGACATAATGGTTTTTATTGATGGTGAAAAGAGGAGCAGCCTGAATAGGGAGTGTGAGAGGAGCAAGATGGGAGCCTTGCTTTTCATTCACACTCGGTATTCTGACCCAGCACATGGCCATCCCCTCGGAGCACATCGGGCACAACGTGGTGAGTGCTGTGCAGAAGCCGCTCCTACAAGTACTGCAGCAACAGCTCCTGCATTCCTCAGAACTGTGGCCTTGTCCACATTCCACAAAAAGGCTGCCGTTCCAATTCCTCCTTCCAAGGCTTCACGCAGCGTTTTCCACCAACATGACTCTCTGCAAGCAAGGCTCCCTCAAGGTTTGCTGAACTGGTAATAGCCCCAGAAATGTAGCCCTTGGTAACGTGTCCATCAGGTGTAATGACTCCCTGTAAGGTGCAGAAATACCCAGGGAGAGCCGCAGCCTCAGCTTCAGCCCCTAGTCTCATAAACTCAGCCCTTGGGTAGCGCTTGCAGAGGAGCAGCATTAGCGACAGAAAAAGGATCTGCAAAGCAGTATTTGTTCCAGACTCTTTTCTGTTCCTTTCCCCTCTGTTTGAAGGCAGCAATGCCTGACTTACTATTTGGAAAAACTGAGAGAGCTCTGCCATCTCTGGGATATTGCAGGAGTGGGAGGATCACTGGTATCAAGGGGCAGCAATTTATTTTATCCCAGATCTGGGGAAAAGAAGAAAGAAAAAAAGAAGAAAACCAAAAGAGATGTTTACATTTCTGCCGTAGAAGCTCTTTACCTCCCTTTGCATCCTGACACTTGAGGTCAACTCCACACTCCAGTCAAACACCAAGAGAGCCTCAGAGCAAAAGGAAAACACACCAGACAGGAAAGGCTTTCCAGACTGGAGGTCTCTGAAGGATGATTCAGGTTTGCAGAAGCAGCATCAGAGAGGCTGAGGCAGTGCTAGCAGGGGCTTTGTGTGAAGTTCAGCACTCACAGATGAGCTCTGAGCTGGTGACAGGAGGCTGTTTCAGCAGCTCACTTATGAACAAGTCTCCCTCTGAGAGCTTTGGCCCTGCTTAGCCCATGCCCTGCCCATAGGACTTGTGTCCACCTCATGATCCTGCACCATTGTCCTGTTGACACTTCCCCTATTATGAATGTTGTGGTTTCAGCCTCTGCAGAATGCAATTACTCTGCACAGGAGGGACTTCTGAAGAGCCTTCTGCATGCACACAGGCACAGGCCTCCAGTGAGAGGTCTTCTTTCTCAATACCAAGCAGTTTTGAGATCTGCTGTGGCAAGAAGTATTGCCATGTCCTCTATGCATTCCACATGTGAAGCACGGTGCTGGGTCATTTTCCTCTGTCAGACTCCGAAATCCAAGGACATGGCTCCTGCCACAACTCAGGAGCTCGATTTCTCAACCACTTCTTGCAACCTGCTATTTCCAGTCCTCTGGCACAGGTCCAGTCTGGCTCCTGCACATGGTGGGCCGGATGCAACAGTCAACAGAAGCACCACTGAGGAAGCGTGCCCTGGGCTGGAGCTGGCATGAGTCAGTCTGCTCTCTTCCCTGTAATCCAGTGGAGCTGGCGGTAGCTGAAGGCAACCAGCATTCCCCAGAGATGGTGACAGAGGTGTCATCCCCTCTGATTTCTGGAGATTCCCTACCACCGCTGTAGGTGCACACGAGTACCTACGCTTTGCCTGTGATTCCCAGTGGCCGTCCAGGATCAGTGATGACCCGCAGCTGGCTTACAAAGTACCCTCCCTGCTTCTGTCAGCAGAGCACTGGTGTGCACACGCTGTCCATGTGCTCAGCACAGCCAAGCAGCTCTGTCCGTGCCTCCTACATGCCCATGCCATGCAGGAAGCCTGGGATAAGTGCTGCCCCTGCAGCGGACAGGGATTGCTGTGGACTCTGGCCGGGAATCAACTGGCCATGAGCCACAGGGGTTACCACAGAGTCACAGAATATTCTGAGTTGGAAGGGACCCATCAGGATCATTGAGTCCAGCTCCTGGCCCTGCACAGGACCATTCCCAGGGGTTACACTATGTGCCTGAGAGCATTGTCCAAACACATCTTGAACTCTGTCAGACTTGGTGCTGTGACTACTACCCTGGGGAGCCTGTTCTAGTGCCCAGCTGCCCCCTGGATGAAAAACCTGTTCCTGATATCCAGCCTAGACCTCCCCTGACAGATCTTCAGGCCGTTCCCACGGGTCCTGTCACTGGTCCCCAGAGAGAAGNGCCGCCCCCGAGCGAGGGAAGCATGTTCCGGCTGATGAGGGATGGCGAGCCGGAGGACCCCATGTTTGCCATGTGAGTCGGGGTGGGCATCCTGCGGGAGGGAAGGAGGGAGGGCTGCGGCACGGATCGTCCCCCGGGAGGTGTGCGCTGCCCCCGCGTCCCAGCAGGCGGGCAGAGGCCGGCCGGGCCCCGGGAGCGCCGCTGCAGCGCAGCTGTCTGGGGACGAACACAAACATCCTTCGGAGGGGCAGCGCGGCGAATAACATGGATCGCGTCGGTCTCCTTTCTGCGGTGCTGGAGCGTGGTCTTGGAGGAAAGCGTAATAAAGTAGGCCAAAAGGCATCGCAGCTGTCTGAGAGGAAGAGAGGGCTGGAATAACTAATCTTTTTCTTTGCGCAAGGATTTTTTTTTTTTCTTCTTATGCAAAGTAGGGTTGCAGTCGAGATAGATAAAATCTGCTGCTCTGTCCAGTGTTTGTTGCTGTTCTGCACAGGAAGTCATTAATGGAGCTGGAGAAGGCTGCTGAAGCAGTTGTCAAGTTGTGGAGAACAAAGTAAAGAGAAGACAACGAGTAGTTTTGAAACACGAGTATTGAAATCTAACAAAGGTCCCAAGAACTCTTCCTGGGATTCCTTTCACTGAATGTTTTTGTTTCTGTCCTCAGTACAGAAATTGGATGCTATTGATAAATTTTGGCAGTGACACTAAGTTGGCAGCCCTTGCCAAAGTGGATAAGGAGTAGGCTGTAATACAGGAAAAATATGATTATGTTAAACAAAGCACTATTAGAAATTTGGTGAAATTTTGCATGTAGAACAGTCCATTTTTTTTTGCGTATGAAATCAGTGGTAAGCAAGAATTTTATCAGCTGTGAGCAAATTAGCAGGAGAGGAGACCTTGATGTCCCAGTTAGTCACAGAATGACAGCGTGTTCTCATTAACATGGCAGTATGAGTCTAGCTTTTATTATGGGAAGCATTTCCAGTAGAGACAGAAAAGTATTGGGTTGTAGTAGGTACTTCTGTGATCTCAGGAATAGTCTATGCTGTAGAGGTTATTAATGCTCAAGAGGGATAATTGCAGACTATAAGATGGGCAGGAAAAAACCTATGGTATTTCCCAGAAGTTTCTTACTGTGGCCACCGTATTCTGTGACTGTTTGTCCTTACCCTCCTTTTCCTCCTCTCACTTCTCCAGGATGTGTGAATCTGTGCAGCCCTCAAAGTGGAGGCTGCAAAAGAAGGGAAAACCAGTTAGGGATCCCAGTTACTGTTCTTTTTCTCCCTCAAATCTGCAAAAGCTGTATGTGGTCTCACCCCCTGGGGGGCAGAGGGGTGTCAGGCCATACAGTCCATTCTGGAGGTTCTGGTCTTGCATTTCACTGTTTGTGTGTGTGGAGGGGTGAGAGGACAATATGTAGGATCTCCTGCTCCCTGGTGCCATTAAGTGTAGCCCCCTCTCTTTGCAGCCAGGAGGGTCTTTGTGCACCTCCCTACAAGAGGTGTTAGAGCAGTGAGGTTCTGGAATGGCCTTGGCCATGCTTGGCTCCAAAGCATTACTGGGACACAAATGTACTTCTGAGCAGACAGCAATTGGTACCTGAGAGGGCTTCTGCGGTATAAAACCTTCTATCACAAGAAATGCGATGGGATCCAGAGGTCCCTTCCAGCCCCAAAGATCACCAGAGGCAACTCAGACTTCTCAGGATTTTGAATTTTCAGCTTGGGAAGGAATGTGCAGTTGCGTAAGAAAAACTCAGAGTCAGGAGGAGTGGATTATATGGGGCTTTGTCCTCACCATTGTTGTCTCCACCTTTCCAAAAGGGATCCTTTTGCCATCCACCGGCAGCACATGAACCGCATGCTGTCTGGGAGTTTCGGGTTCGGGCCGCTCCTCGGCATCACGGATGGGACCACACCTGGGGCTCGCCAGGCTGGCCGCAGGATGCAGGTAACACAGGGGCTGAGTACAGGCTGGAGTTTCTCAAACTGCCACGTCAGTTTCTGCCTCCCACCATTCCTGGGTTGGGCACCCCCCTCGCCTCTGCACAGGTGGTGGGTGCAGAATTAATCTCTAATGCAACGGTGTTCTGGTCCTTCTCTTTACTCCACCTGTGTTAATGTGTTGAGTGCAACTGCATTCTAGGTTGGGTGGGAGGAAGAGAATAAATATGTGTTGTTTCTCAGGGATGTGAATTCATATAACAGGGAGAGATTTAGGAGCATCACCTCATGTCTGGTTTGTTAGGGGTGATATGGCTTGAACTCCCAGGAATCCATGGGGTGCTTTCTTGATCTGTTTGTAGAGCCTGAGTGTTCCCAGTTCTGTTTCTGAGAAGGATTAGTGTGTTCTGATGAGGATCTAGTGTTTGGCTGTTGCAAAGTCATTCTCTGTTCTGTTTTTCTGTTCTCCTGGCAGGCAGGAGCTGTTTCACCCTTTGGGATGCTCGGCATGGTAAGTTTTCTGTTTTTCTGGGTCAGATTAGAGGCTTTCCAAGTAGTGGCTCCATACTGAGATTCATCAACACTGTGTGCAACCAGTGCTAAAATGTAGCCATCTGTGAGCATGACCAGCTATCCTGCCAGGTAGGGAGGATGGGAATGTCTTAGGAGACCAGGATGAGCTTTAGATTTATAGTAAATGGAATAGGGAAGAGGGTATTGAACTGAAACTGGAAGCATCTGGTTCCTCATGGACCTCTCATAGAGTTGCTTTATGACTTCAGGCCTTTACCTTGTTTCCCCTCTAATGTTTTAATCCTGTCCGTGAGCTGTTTTTGAAGAGAGAGTCTAACTCTGTTTATATGGGGAAGTTGTATTTGCACCTTGACCAGAGAAAAGCCATAAAGCTGTTATAGCACAATATTTCATGGGAATTGGGACAGTTAATATCTGGGAAGAGCAGGTAGTCCCTTAATAACCTCATACATCTGAAAAGAAGCTGCAGATCTGGAGGTAATGGAGGAGCTGTGAGGATGTGAGGAAAGGACTTGGCCATCAGTAGGCAGAGGGGATGATTGCACCTCCTTTGCCAGTGGTGGCAGCTGGAGAAGCCAGCAGAATGCTTCAGGTGTACAGGGCTGGAATGAGAATGGCTGTGTGTACGTGAGAGCACCGTGCTGGGAGCGTGCTGATCTCCCACCGAAATAATACAGTGGAAATAGGTTATTCCAGATGCAGCAACTTCAGCTGTCTTGCTCTGCAGAATTGCCTCAATGAAAGAGACTTTAGCGTCCTGGAATTTCTGTAGCTCAGAGGAGGATTAATAAGACTACAAACACATAGACTTCAAAGCATAATAACACTGCATGTGAGTACTGCTCTGCTGGAAACGAGAACAAGAGGCTACTCGAGGAAACAAAAAAGAAAGAAATCAGCAAGTTTGAACTGACATTGTAATTTTGTTTACATATTGCACAATTAACCTGTGAGACCTGCTGGCCCAGGGTGTTACTGCAGCCTTCAGGTTTACAGGATGGAAAAGGCAGGTGTATGTAGGGGAAAATAAGCAAATTTGTTGTTATGCTAGAAAGAAAACAATCAGTGGGAACTTTCTTAAGGTCACTGTTAGTGCACATGCTGAAATTTCTTCTCTTAATTTTGCTGAGTGCCCAGGCTCACAAACCCCAGTGTATCAGTAGCTGGATCGGAACTAAAAGAACAACCTTTGCCAGAACATTGGGCAATGCAACCTGAGACAATGGAGAGAACAGCAACCCCAAATTTTGGGGATTTTTTTCCTGCACTACTGAAAGAATGGGAAAAAAAAAACCCCAGGGTTCTTCTTCTTAGGCAGCAGGTTTTTTTGCAGATAGTTTGTTGTTCTTTCCTCACGTGTCTTCCCAGGCTGATTACTCTTGTGTTCTCTCTTCCTTTTTATCAGGCAGGTGGCTTTATAGATATGTTTGGGATGATGAACGACATGATTGGAAACATGGTAAGAACCCTCCATGAACCATTCTGTATTGAGGGGAGTGCTGAGGGTGCTTCTGCCATCCCTCTAATGTCTCCCACCTTACTGTGCTGCTTGGGCTGGACTGAGCCACACCTGCCAAGGTGGCAGAGGCCGTAGGCTTTGCTTCGTCGCTGGGAGTCAGTGACAGAGCTTGCTCCTGAGTGCAGGGAGAGGAGAGGGGTGAGGAAGGAAGTGTGGGGGTGGACTTGTTTAGCAAGAAATAAGTATTAATTCAACAGGAAGATGTATTCTCCAGAAAAATGGACCCATGGGGATTATATTCTTCCTATTGTAACTTCTTCCTACTTCATTGTATAGAGAGAATTAAATGCCATCTCTTCTTCCCTCCCATCCCTTCTTTCGGCCATTCCCCATTCCTTCTTGCAGGAGCATATGACAAGTGGTGCTAACTGCCAGACATTTACCTCCTCCACCGTCATCTCTTACTCCAACCTGGGTGATGGGCCCAAAGTCTATCAGGAGACCTCAGAGATGCGTTCAGCACCTGGCGGGGTAAGGAGGCGGCTGCTGGCTTTGCTGTGGGAGGGTGGGCTTTGTTTGGTGGCTTGGTGGGTGGCCACCCACAGCACTTTGGCTTTGCAGTCAGCTGCAGTTCGAGGAGCACATTGTGCTCTTGTGACTCACTGAACCGTGCCAAGGGCCCCGGGAGGAAATGGGAAGTGCTGGCAGTGGGGAATCCATTCTTCCTTCTTCATAACGTCGCGTCTGGCGTCCTGGGAGTGGTGGCAGTGCAGATTGGCTGAAATACTGGAGGCGGGAATCAGGGTGTCTTAGGGGGCTGGCAGGAGGAATGAAAATGTTGATTCCACGTGGGAATCTGCCCCCCAGATCCGTGAGACAAGACGAACCGTAAGGGACTCGGACAGCGGCTTGGAACAGATGTCGATTGGACACCACATCAGGGAGAGGGCCCACATCATGCAGCGGTCCCGGAACCATCGCACAGGTGACCAGGAGGAGAGGCAGGACTACATCAACATGGATGAAAGTGAGTAGTGCCCCTGTCCTCTTCCCAGCAAAGCCAGGTGCCGCTTGCCCACCTGCTCCTCCACCTGAGCCTGTTGTCTCGCTGCGCAGGCGACGCAGCCGCGTTTGACGACGAGTGGCGGCGAGAGACGTCCCGCTTCCGGCCGCAGCGGGGCCTGGATTACCGGCGTCACGAAGGCAGCGCTGGCCGGCGGGCCGAAGGGACTCGTCTGGCAATCCAGGGCCCTGAGGATTCTCCCTCCAGACAGTCCCGCCGGTACGACTGGTGAACTCGGAGCAGACCTGTGGGGGGTGCAGCGTGGCCACCCCCAAACCTACCTACACGCTCTTGTAAGTCTTAGCAAGTTCCTTCCTTGTCTTCCACTGCATGGTTGCCTCTTAGCCATAGGATTATTTTTTTTCTTTGCACTAATCTTACATGATTTTGAAGTTTCGGTTGCAAATGGGTTTTCCCACTTTGAGAGAGCAGGGAAAGGTGTGAATTTTGAGAAGATGCTGTGCTGAACAGGAAGATGGAAGCTGTTTAAGTTAACTTTGTCACGAACAAAAGACCTGCAGTGTCAGCCTTAACTGGTGGCTGAAATGGTATGGCATGATGTAGGATTGCAGTCTGTGGAGTGTTTATATTGTCATTGTATAGAACTTAGAGACCATTTGCTGTCCATCCAGTTTGAAATGTAGGTAAGTGCTGGTGTCTGCTCTCCTGTGCTTTGAATAGGGCTCACTAGGATGTGATCTAGTGCTTGAAAAAGGACATTTTCCCCTTTTTTTGATGTCTAGACATCAGGTTTAAACATGTCTTTATCTGTCTTCTGTCCTGCTTTCTAGGCACCGCTTATCTTTTTATGTCTTCTGTTTCCTTTCCTCCCAGGTACAGACAGTGAAACTCTGAAGCCCCTTCAAAGCACCACTTGGACCCTCCTCAAATTTAGTATTAACCTCCCTCCCACTTAAGAATTGAAACAAAGCAACTAATCTTCTGCATTGCTCTTTTTCACCCCATTTGGGTGCTGCAGTGGGGCATGGGGAATCTCACTGATGTGCAAGGAACACATGAATTTCCCATTCCTTCTCTGCTGTCCCTTGGCTCTGTTCTTTCTGCCAGTAGTGGTGGGCATGAGGAGCTGCCACCTTGCCTCTTCCATCCTTTCCACTCTTTCTGTGCTGGGTTGGGCTGGTTCTGGAGTTTGTGTTTAGTCCTCTGTGAAAGGAATATGAGGGAATTCTGCTAGAACCCCCTGTCAGTCCCCTCAGCGGGACAGAGGCTTCGATTCCCCTGCTGCTCCTTGATGCAGCTGTGGAGAAGCAGAAGGATGTGTGCGTTGGAGAAGGGAGGAGCAGAACAAAAGCTGGATCAGCCTGTGGGCCCCCCGACCCCTCTTCAGTCAGCTCCCCCACTTTTTTAATTTGTGAAACTTGTAACTAGATGTTTACTGAATAAAGAAACAAACTGTAAAGAATTGGTGGATCAGTCTTTGCCTTCAGCTGACCTAATTGTGCCTGCTGTGGAATTAAGTAACCTCTTTCACATCCTTGGGAAATTGCTGAGGAGAAACTTGGTGTTAAATTCTAAGGCTTTGTTTTCTTACAGGAAATAGCCTAATAGCCTTCCCATGCAGTCACAGAGTGAGATGATGCTCAACATGGAAATCATGAAAGAAGACCCAAGAACTCACCATTTGCAAAAAATGCCCTCTAATTGCTGTAGTTTTGCTATGCACTCAAGGGAAATTGGTTGGTCTTTCTTGCTGCCTGGTCAGCTGTGCAGCCCTGAATTGGGCCTCTGGGGCTCCTGCACAGACAGGGAATACTTCCATTATTTTCTTATTATATCACTGCAACCGAGGCTGACATTATGAATGACCTTTTCTTAATTTCTTCAGTATCTGGTGAAACTCGAGAGGCCTTAGGAATACAGGACCAGGGAAGATCTCCTGGGTTCTTGGCCAGTTTCCTGCTCCGGCACACACCCTTACACAAACCTTTTCATCAGTTTATTTGGAACAGAATGCAGGAAATCAATTCATGCCTTACACTTGGAAGTGGTGCACTGGGATCTTGCCGTGTATCCCTCTGTTGTACATGTGGGCACTGACAGAGAGACACACCTTGCTGGGGACTGACTGTCCTGCCCTGAAAAAAGGATGCAGCATCCACCCTCTGGAAGCTCAGGGCAGAGTTTGCATGTGTTTCATCCTTCAAGGAAGTGCAGAACAGAGCCTTGGCTGGTGGCAAGCTCTGTCCCCACTTCCCCGTGCTGTTTCATCCCATGGCAAACCCCAGTAGGAGTCATAGAGTAGTTTGGTTTGGAAGGGACTTCAAAGACTGCTGTCCCTGGCCACGGAGTGACTTTCTGGAGGTGTCATAGTCAAGACAGGTCCTGAAGAGAGCAAAGCTGAAGGAGGAGCTACACAGAAAAAAGCAGGGCTTGGGAGAGGTTTCGTGGAAGTCATGTTGGGGTTGCCAGACTGAGAGAAGGGACTGCTACAACAGCAGCCCTCATCTCTGGCAGCCTTGAGCCAGTGCAAGATGTGGCACCTGGTGTTTTGATCCAGCAAAGAACCAGCTGAGCTCAGAGAGGTGCTCACAGCATCGAGGCAGTGGCAGTAACCAGCTGCCGGGTCCTGGCCAGGCTTTGAGGCGATGTCTGAGACAGAGAACAGGAAGGTGGCTGTGGTGGTGGTGGGGATTAACATTGACCTTTGATTGTGAGGATCCATTCCTCTTTGGGCTTGGATTTCCTAATCTTGATCTAATCCCAAATCCTTTTTATCTGGATTCAGCCTCTGCTCCCTTTTGGGTGCTGTCCTGCTTAGGGATTTAGGTAGGACCCTTGCGTGCTCTTCCACTCTGCAGTGGGAGGGTGATTTACCTGGCTGCCTGAGCCTTGCTAACTGCTGTACATCCTTCCCAAGGTCTCAGCCTTCTCCAGGGGCAGCAAGGCACTGGTGGTCTAGGAATATGGAAAAGAATTTCAGTGAGAGGAGAACTTTGTATTAAGACAGGAGCCCAGGAGAGTGTTGTAGAGATCCCAAACCAGGAAGAAAGGGCAGTACATTGAGAGGGTGACCCCTTTGCTTGTCCCGAGGCTGACATGGTACATGAACTTCTGACTGCAGAAAGCAGGAGGGGTTTTTCCAAGGAAGGGAACACACCTACCTGGGATTAACTTTTTTCCTATTAGTTACAGTTTCAAGTGAAATGGTTTCCCCTTAAAAGCAGTCCACCTCCTGTATCAGGGCACAGGAGAGGCTGGGATGAGACTCTTCCATTTCTGAAATGTCTGTGAGAGCTGTGCCAGCAAGATGGAGAAAGAGAAGGTTGGATGTTCCCAACATGGAAATCAAACTGCTTATTTCAGATGTGCGGGGCGTGGTTCCAAGTCATCCTTATCCATCCAAGGGAGACAGAATCCCTTCTTGCTCCTTCTCCCACAGCTGTCACCTTCAGATTGGACTAATTGAAGCACCAAATCAGTGCAGTTCAGAGGTACTACTGGATCTTCCTAAGGAGCAATTAGGGCACTGAAATGAGACAGAGGGGCCTGATGCTTTCAAGAGACAGACGGAAGGGGAGGTGAGTAGAATGAGGTGGAGAGAGGCTAGGAACACTGGTAGGAAGATGGATAGCATAACCTTGGATGAGAATGCACCAGAATAAACCAGAAACGTAGGTGGGTTTGTTTGTTGTATATTCAGTTTTCCATAACTGAAAATACATCATGAACATAAAACCCATTAGGGCTAGTGGGAACTTTGCCCTTAAATGTTTTTGTGGGTAGCCCTGAAGGTTTGTGCATCTTTCACTGTACTTTTTGAAGCATCATAAAATGCTGGGGGAATTGTAGAATACTGGGGAGAAAGAAGTTTGTGAAAGTTAGCCTGGTGCCAATACTTTTAAATAAAAAAAAAGATTATATCCACACCTATAAACCAGGTAAACTGACATTAAATCAAGATAAGAGATGCAAAATGCATTAAATTTAAAAATATTTTTGTGTCAGTGCTTAGAATATGTGATCTCACTGCTCAAAATTGTTCCTGTCCAGCAACTGTGATAATTTCTGATTAAATTATGGGTTGGGTTAATGAAGGCACTACAGCAATCCAGAGTCAGAGGTTAGACCAGCATGAGGCATTTTATCTGGCCACCCAAGACTGTCTTCTGTTGTAAAATAAGTTAGTAATTATTAAAACAACAAAAGGGCCAATATTATAAATTTTAGTTCACTGATAGATTTCAAGTAATGAGGGGGAAAAGAGACTGTAGAATATGAAATTATTTCCAGTAGGATGTTGTTCTGAAACTAATGCTCATTAGTAACTTGATTAATGATCTGAAAGAAGGTATTAAACCAGTGCTGATGAAGCTTTCAGAGGATACAAAGAACAATGAAAGTAATAAATGTTGGAAAAAGATGAGATGTACTGAACAGTCAGTAACTATTGGTGTGTGTTTATTTATAAACAGTAGGTATTTTTGGCTGCACTGAATGCAGAAAAGACATTCACCCAGGGACATAAACATAGTCTGTGCTCTTTCAAGATGGAGGACTCCAAAAGGAATTGGGATTGGAAGACAATCAAGGAAATGGATGGTACTTGCATAATTCTTCATCTGTGCAGAGGGGTTACACTGGGATGCCTTAGCCTGTGTTCACCAAGAACAGAGGTAAAATTTCTCCCCTCTGAAGGATCACAGAATGGTTTGGGTTGAAAGGGACCTTACAGATCATCCAGTTCCACCCCCACCACCAGGGCAGGGACACCTTCCACTAAACCAGGCCGCTCAGAGCCCCATCCAACCTGGCCTTGAACACTGCCATGGATGGGGCATCCACAGCTTCTCTGGGCAACCTGTGCCAGTGCCTCACCATCGTCACAGTAAAGAATTTCATCCTAATATCCAGCATAAACCTGCTCTCTTTCAGTTTGAAGCCATCTGCCTTCTCCTGTCACTACATGCTCTTGTAAATAGTCTTTCTCCATCTTTCTTGTAGGCTCTCTTCGGGTACTGGAAGGCTGCATTTATGTCACCCCAAAACCTTCTCCTCTCCAGGCTGAACAATCCCAATTCTCTTCAATTCTCTCAGCCTTTCCTTGTAGGAGAGGTGCTCCATCCCTCTGATTAATTTGGTATTTCACAGTAGTGAGCCAGTTGTGGGAAATCTGGGTATCGGACACTAAAAAGGACACCAAAGAAGACTCAAGAAGAGGGAAACAAGGATGACTTGAAGCCTGGAAACACTGCCTAGCATTACAGGATAACAAGAACTCAAGACTCCCGCGTCTGAGCTTACTCCACTGGAGCAGGGGCTGGCATTACCTAAATGGGAAAAAGGCTTCTGACAGTAGAGGGCTCTTCAACCCAGCAGAAAACCTGCAGCGACCTCACGATGGAACTGGGAATGAATGCAGACCTTGTGTGAGAGGTGCAGTAGAGCACACCTCCGTTTCCCAGCTCTCCCTACTCCAAACCCTATGGGGTGTCCCAAAAAGAATTTGGGGAGTGGGCACAGGAATGGGGCGAGGGAGTTCTTGGCCACTCGAGAAGCCAAGTGATGTGATTATACCATTCTCTTTGGGCTTCAAAAATCTGTGAGCAGGAGAGGGAAACAGACTGGCACAGGCCTGGACTGAAGGAAAAGGTGGGAAGGGCAAGAAGAGACCTTGTGACTTGACAAGGGCTTCAAAGCAGGTGTGACCACAAAGAGCTGCAGGAAACAGAGCTCTCTCTGGGCACAATGGTTTGTTGTTTGGGAAGCAAACACGCAGTGCCATGGGGTTGAAGTGTAAAATCCTACAGGTGCTGGCTCCAGTGCTGGAGAACAAAAGGATTTAAAATAGACCTCAATACAGTGTAGAAGTTAAAGTTGACTTGTTTGATTTGCAATATTTTTTACTTTTCATAACACTCTAAGAAATGGACTTGATTTTATTTTTCAGCTCTGTCTTAAATGTAACTGGGTTTTTTCCTCCTGGGAATTTTCCTTTTTAAAGACAACACTTCAAAAAGTGTTCTCATGGGGAAACTTCACTTCGGTTATTATTACTTCCACTATCTCCTCGCATCTGGATGGCTTTTTAAATCCTGAGGGCACTTAATGTAAACTTAGCATGGGGGCAAAAGGTAATAAAAGGAAGGGGAATAGAACAGACACTACCTATTTTCAGCTGCTGGTGATGTAATGTCCAGAGGTAAGCTGCAATATTAGATCCTAGCCTCACAATATCCATCCCTTACTAGTGAGAGAAAAGGAGAACAAAGATTGCAAAAGAATAAATGCATGAGTAAATAAGTAAAACCCAGCAACATTGCCAAATTGGATGCGAGTATCACACAGGAGGATGTAGGTGGCCCTGAAGGTGTCAGGAACAGCAAAAGGGCTAAAGTTTGTAGCATGAAGTGAAAGGGAAAAGGAGCATAGGACCTAAAATCAAGATTTTGGCTATAAACTGGAGCTTCTTTGGTTACAGCCATCAGAAAAGAAGAAATACTCTTGATGACCAGAGGAGAAGACACGCAGTCCAGGAGGCATTTCCAGTAGCTATAGGTGTGTGTTACTGCGCCTGTGCGAGATGCTGCTCAGACTTCACCTGTGGAAGAAAACTGTGCTCATTTCTAGCCAAGAAAGCTTAATTTGAAGTGCAGGTAAGAGAGCATTTTGCACTCTATTTGAAGAGCAAGTAAGAGAGTATGGAGAGCTCACGGTGCACGAGGGGGCTGATTTGGTTAGTTAAGCAAGGTGAAGTCTGTACTCTAGGGAAATAAACACCAGGGAGGAAGTACAGCTTCAGCTAGAGCCACACTGGCACAGGGGAATGTAAACTAGCTGTGAATTCATTTAAGCTGGAAATTAAAAAACTTTCACCCCACAGCAGTTGGGTTCTGAGGCAGCCTGCCAAGGGGTCTAGTGGGGACAATAAAATTAACCAGTTTGGGGTTGGCACTTGAGAAAGTTTTGCAAGGGATTAGGGGACCATAGTGGTAAGAGATCACACTCGGTCACCAGGACCCTCCTTGCTTTTGCTCCTACCGAAGAGATCATCCATCTGCCCACACCTGACACCAGTGCTAAATGCTTCAGAGGCAGATGCAGGCAAAGCCTCCCCAGAAACATTTTCTCGTGATCTGAAGGGGCTGGAGCTTTACTTGTCCTCAGAACAGGAGGGTGCAGGGTTGCTTTTCACACGTGCACAAATGCTACAGGAATTCTGAACATTCCTGTTACCGTAAAAGGGTCATGGCTCTCAAATCCAGCTGACATTTTGCTGCCTATTGAATTCATCACAACAGGAATATAATTGCACACTGCACAAAGAATTTTTGCAAATGAACTCCTTTCCTCGGCAGTGGAAGAGCCTGCCACCAGCAGAGGAGGCAGACAATAGTCCAGCCTAGTCCCACACTGGACCAAGAGGGATGCTGCTGGAAAACTGCAGAAGACGAGAGAAAAACACCCAAAAGATGGGGTGCCTGTGGAACCAGTAGAAAAAACAGGTGGTTTTTATATGAGTATTTCAGCTAAGCAGTGACTAGTACTGGGAAAAGGGATGAGGAAAGAAGAGCCCTGCAGGTGGGAACACAGACGGGCTCCCATGGAGAGGATGGCAAAAAGGGAAAGGGGTCACAGAAGGAAAATGAGCAGCTATTCCTGGGCATAAAAAGGAGACAAGAAGGATGTCAGAGATCTGAGAGATGCATTTGCAGCAGCTGACATGAACTCTGAGATTCTTCTTGCTAGCCTACCTTGCTCTGCATCAAAATCCTGCAGAGCCAGGGCCTCATCCCAGGAAGGATGGTCCAGCCGTGGCAAGCAGCAGGCACAGCCCTCCGTGGCTGCTGTTGTCAGGGGCTCTTTGTGGAAAGGTACAGCCCCACGGGCAGCAGAGGGGGACACACATCACCTGTGTCAGCTCTCCCAGCACCCCAGACTGCGGGCACCCACCCGGCACAAAGGGCCTTTGGAGGAGCACTGAGCCACTGCCCTGCTGGAGCAGAGGCGAGGCACCCCTGCATGGAGCTCTGGGGGACCACGCAGCCACATGACCACCCTGCAGGCTGGCAGATGCCATCTGGCTGGCATCAGCACGGCCTCTGCAGCATTCCCAGGGGATGCTGCAGCACCACTCCTCGGCTGCCACCGGGAGCTCACAGGAGGATGGAGGTGGGGGGCACATGTCCTGCTGCTGGGCAGGGGCACTGCTCCCCCCAGACAGGCCTGAGGAAACCTGCTGTCGAGAGATGTGCCCCCCAGCCAGCATCAGTGGCACAAAGCAGGCCTGGTAATGTGCAACAGCACTTGGATGCACACCAGCCCATCCATTCTTCAGGAAACAAACCACCCTGCCAAAGGTCTCTTTTGGAGAACACAGGCAAGGGCAGCCTCAGGAACCCCAGTAAACAAAATGTTGACTCCCTTTGAGCACACAGAGACCAACTCTGACTCCAGAGGTACCTTGGCACAGAGCAGTGGAGGATGGGGAGAACCTTAGAGAAGTCCTGCAGGGCGTCTGCCTGGCTGTGACACTTCTCACTGCTCACAAGGTACTGTGGGCGCTGTGGCAGAGGCCAAGCTGCTGGCAGCAGGTGTCCAACACCTCCACCACCTTCAAGAAGGGAGCAGCAAGCTCGCCAGAAGAAATCGTGCCCCAGGAATGCAATAATTACCATAATTAACCCCAATTCCTAATAGGAATCCCTGGTTACCTCTTGGCACGGGGCAGCTGGAGGTGGCGGGCAAAAGCTGGACATCAGTGACAGAGCAATTCAGGTCCTGTCCTACCTCCTCCCTTTCCTGAACGCACATGTGAAAGCCCCAGGTAGATAGAGGGGGTTGCAATGAATCACTGCACAAGAGCTGTTAGACTTTCTGTGCTGGGGATGGCAGATCTCCTGCTCCTCATGCTGGGATAGACATTTCTCTGTACCCTCTCTTCCACAGTCCTCTAAACCTGATTCCTTTGCAGGGCTTAATGTGTCCAGGTATTTCTGTTCTCTACCCAGGGTCTGTTTCCTCAGTCTTTTCTTTGGAAAAAAATGGGTTAAAGCATAAACACATTTAAAATGAAAACTTATACTAATGCTCAGTACTTACCTCACTCTTGCCATCTTCAAAGTGATTTATAAATGTTAACTAATTAATTAATCTTCACATCTTCTCCAACTGAAATTCAGAGTCACGGCTGAAGTGAGCAGAAAAATAAAAAGCGTGGTTTTCAGGTGAAGGGCAAAGGCAAACCTATGCTCCTGCCCTCTGTTTGCCATCCAGCAAGGCAATTTGCAGCAATACTTTCATTCTGCACTGCAACCCTCATTTATTTCTCAGTCCTACCAAAGGTCTGAAGTAATTTTATGTGCTACCTCCAGCTTTCCTTTTCTTAATGGAGGTCTTAAAAGGTGCTCCTTTTGAAAAGTAAACAAAATGGAAGACTTTCAGAGCTCTGTTTAATCCCAAACTCTCCTAAAATCAATAACACAGCCAGCCTTGAGAGGGGGACACAGGCAAATGGGAAGGGGGAGCAAGGCCTGTGTATGGCTGTGCTTGGCAAATGCTGCTACCAGAGGGATGAGCTGACCCTGGGAGATGGGCTGAGCAGGATGTCACATAACAAAGTTGTGGCAGAAGGACATGGCCGGACTTGGGCCAACTGTGACTGAGCCGTGGCCATCCGAGTCTGGGGCTTCAGCACAGCCCGGGGCTGGAGTGGCAACCCCCCCAGACCCACGCTGGTTCACACTCTGGCTGCTGTCACCCTTGTGGGGGTTTTGGGCTCCCAAGGCCAATGGCAGTGCGTGGCACAGAGCTCAGGCACTGCTCTGCCTGGCCCTTGCTGCACAGGGCGTCACACGAGCGCTATCACATGCAACCAGCCTGGAACTCACTGTGCCGGCTTCCAACTCCACTCCTGGGATCTGCAGTCTGGATTTAAACTGTGGATTCAGGGCATTTAAACAGACCCTTTGTGTCTAATAGCCACAGCTTGGTTAAAGATAGCAAAGCCCAACAGACCAGAGAGGAGCTGAGACACTCGGGGCAAGGAGCTGTTACACAGCTGCTCTTGCTAAGCAGCAGCAGGTTCTTGTGGGACACAAATATCCTCCTCCTCCATCATTGGTAACTTCAGCTCTCCCTGGAGGTGACACTGCTCCAGCCCAGTTCCCACTGGACCTCAGCCAGTGGCTGTTAGGACACGTGCTTTGTCCGGCTGCTTAGCTCCATCCCAAGCCCGTTCTCCTCACTCTTTCTCCTCACACTCCAATGGCTTTGCAAGCAGCAAATCTTTCAAAGGGTGTGAGGTGCCAGACATCTGTCAGGTGCTTGACAGGTATCACCTCCCCTGTTGGCACCTCGGTCCTAGACTAGCCCTTCCCAGGGAGCTGAAGATCTGATACACATGGACGTTACCGCTTCTTGCAGACAATCGCACACGCAGCGAGCACAGGGCCTCTCCTCGCTGACAGAGACAGATGAAGATGATGTGATGCAGAGGGAGGAAGGCTCAAGGTGATTTAAACAAAAGCTGGGAGCCTTGTCACAATCCCTCCCTACAACTTATGGAGAACAGGATTCATCAGGTAGACTCCCTATGGCTGCAAATTCGTCAGGTCTGTCTAGGTGGGTTGACACAATCCTGGCCCAGCTCTCCCCTCACGTGCTCCTGCAGCCGGATTTGTCTCCCATCTGGACAACTTCGTACCAAAACTCTCCTACTTGGCACTTCTGTGCCAGGCAACGACAGCCAAGGTGCCACAGAAGGGGGGAAAGGTGTGGGGCTGCCTGAGCTCTTGGGAGACCCCAGCCAGTGAGAGCTGTCACCCCGGGACAGCTGGCATATCCCTGTCCGCCAGCTGGTATGCCCAGCCCTGTGACCACACATGGAGGGACAAACAAAGCTGCTTGGAAGTTTTAGGAGTTCATGGGTTCGGGTGACAGGGCTTTCCCACTGACAGTCAGTGCTGTATTACAGCAGTCTGGAATTAGCAAAGCAGCGAAATTGCATTCAACCTGCATTTTGTGGGGTTTGAGATCTGAGATGGCACCTTGCTACCACCAAAACAGGCGCAGTCTCACCCCCCTCCCCACCCCCTTCACAAGATTTGCTCACACCCACATTGCCTCAGCTCCAACTCTCACCTGTCTGCACAGGGAGCTGACCCAGGAGAAAACCCACCCCAGCCAGTGAACCAAACAAGTCCCCATAGAGACAAAGCTCCCAGCTCTCCTTCATTGGATTATTTTTTCCGTGGTTTGCTCACACACAGAAACACAGGTTCAGGGAATCAAATTTTAGTCTTGGCACAAGGCGCAGAACCAAGCGGGGGTGGGAGTCACGGTGTCAATTTACATTTACATCAGCTACACGTCGTGGAGAGGCAGTGTGACACTGACATCCGTCTGACTCGGCTCCAAGCCAGCCTCGAGGAGGCATCCTTTGAAGAATCTGAGTTAGATTTTTCCCTGGGCATCTCAAAGGAATAATTTTCACTGATTTGGATTTTTTTTTTCCCCAACCAGACGCCACCACCACCCAAGAACAGCTTGTGCAGCATCTATACTGTGAGAACTCCCACATGTGGGCACGGACTCCGTTACCTTCACCTGTCAGGCAAGTCCCCACATCACTTTCCAGTCTGTCCAGGATCACAGGACACACAGTATTGACACAAGTAAGGACTTTTTCCTCAGTCTCTGCACCTTCCTCTGAGACTACCTGAAAATCACCTTTTGAAGGGTCTAGAGGCAAATCAACCACACAAGAAACACTTTAAATAAGATTTATGATTAATTCCTGCTTTACAGACTCTCATCCCAGCAGATACCATGGCACTACCCTTTGAAAAGGGAACTGAGTATTTTGAGGATATTCCATCCCAAAATGGGACAGAGGCTCTTAATACCACAGCTCATTTTGGAACCTCCAGAATCGGCGTACGAGGCAAAGAGACACCACCCACAGGGGCACAGCTTTGTATAGATATGTCCATAGATCTATATTTTTATTGTTTTATATATATTTATAATATATTTATATATTTTTTAAAAGAATCCCTTCAAAAACTACCCTCCCACCTAGCAAAACAAAGATTAAACAATCAAAGACGGTGTCCTGGAGCAAAGTATCCCAGGGGTCTCATAGAGCCAAAACGACTGCTGAGCACCAGCACCCTCTTTCCAAGCTTCTGTGATGCCCTGGGGGTGCCAAGGTGACTGTCACACCTTTATGGCTCCTGAAATTGACCTGTCAAAAGACAGGGAGAGACAAAGAGAGAAACACGTGGCCGTGGCGATGGGGGCTTGAGCGGTTGGGGAAACAGCAATGCGTACAACCTGAAGCTCAGAGTGTGAAATGCTGTGATGAAAAGGAGGGAGACACTGCCTGGAACGTTGGTAAAGAAGATAGGAAAGAGAACAAACATGCAGGAGAGTTAGTTGGCAAAATGGATCTCAGAGAAGAGCTCAGAAGCATCACACTTGGGACCCCTGCTACCCCCTCCATTCCCCAAATCTCTTCCTCTCACCCTCCCAGTTGTGAAGGGAGATCCAACTAGTTTGATTTAGACCAAATCTTCGCGCTGCCCCGGAGCCTGTGGGCACAGGGAAAAAAAAAAGAAAAATAAAAACTCAGAGTGGACACTCAGGCTCATATCTCACTTCCTTCCTAAGTGCACACAGAGAAGTGCACTCATGTTCACACACACACACACGCTGTGTCTGCCCACACTGCTCTCACCCTTTGGCTTTGGAGGTTTTCTTGCTCGCCTGGCGCTGGTTGGTGCCAGGGGCCGGCTCCCTGAGCTCCGTGAGGTGCTGCTCTGGGTCTTGGGACGTGGCTGCTGCAGCGGCTGCTGTTGTCACTTTAATGGTCTTCTTCAGGTTTGCCACCTGCAAGAGCAGCAAAGCAAGAACTAACGCGTTTCCCAAAGGGGTTTTTTTTGTCTACAGGTTTTTTTAGTTTCACTTTGGGATTTTTTTAAATTTGTTTCTAAAGGAAACCCTGGAGCTAAGAGCTGCAAGCTCACATCAAGCAAAAGAACCAACATCTGTCCAGGCCCCTGCACTGCAGAGGAGTATTAAGCTGATTTAGGACTCTTCTTCAGGCACAAGTCCCTGGGGGGTCTGGCCTAGGGAAAAGGCAATGCCTCACTTCAGAAAAGACTGTAACAGCCACAGGGTACTGGTTCTAGCTGTTTGAAGGCGAGGAGCACTGGCTGCTCCCTGCTGCACCCACTCACCTCGCTCTCTATCTGCTGCTTCAGGGCCAGCTGCTGCTCTTTGTGCTGGTTGGCCCGGCTGACCTGCTCTTCGATGCCCGACAGGACAACCTCACAGCCCTGGCACCTGGAGAGGAGACCCAGTACTGAACAGGCCAGGGAATTGGCCCAGCATAGACAGAAACGTGCAAGACAGCAGATTTCAACTCTAGAGGCCAAAAACACCGGGAGGTGACAGCTAGGCCAAGCAGGGAAGATACAGGGGCAGGAATCTGACATAACAACGCAAGGAATTATGTTATTATCTCGGAGGGGGACAAGTAACAAAGCCATGCTGGGTTAAGAACTACAGATAAACACCTAGGAAGCCTCCTGCCAGCAGCCAGTGCTGTGCAAAGGCTGCTGCGTGCCCATCACCCCACCAGCCACAAACAGGGGAATTTGGGAAATTATTTTTGGAAAATTACTTTCTGTTGGCATACAGGCATCGAGTAGGTCACCTCCCAACACCACCCACCCTTAGTGACACACAGAGCATCCAGGGAAGCCCCGGCCACTCCTGCAACCTTTTTTGGGTGTTAGTACTGGGGGCTTCCTCCTCACCACTCCTGCAATGTGCGGGTGATGGTGCTAAGCTCCTCCCTCCGGATGTCCCTCCCAATGCTGTAATCCACCTCCAGGCGCTGGTTCCGTTGATCCAAGCTCCCTCGCAGCACATCTGCATACACAGCCTCAATCACCAGGTCCTCCAGCTGCCGGACATTCTTCAGCTGTAACTGCTCCAGCAGCACTGAGTAGGGGATGCACTGTGGAAACATGATGGTAACGAGCACGAGATAATCCCAGTGGGAGGAGAACTCAGGAAAAACAGGGCCACTACCTTGATCTTGGCAGCCAGAGTAACGACTGACAGGTGCCTCAGTTTGTTCTTCTGGGCCTCTGTCAAGGGAGGGAGGTTTGCTGCTTCAGCTGTTGTCAGGGGAAAGAACGGGATATTACAATTTATGCCTCATTTCCCAGTTCTACAGAGAAGCATCTACACCACACCCGTCTCTTAAAACGTCTGCACACCAATCCCCCAAGTGGTGCTTCGTCTTGCCAAGCCATCCCCATCAATTCTCAGCTCAAAAGACCTTTTCTGAGCAGCCTTTCCTCCCACCACCCTCAACTCAGCCTCTCTAGCTGTCCCATGCCTTATTTATGCGGGGCTGCACATCCCAATGGACACCTAAGTCTTTCCCCTGGCCCCTCAAAAACGTCTCTGTCAGGATGCTCTGTGGCAGGTGGCAAATGGCAGCGCTAATTACAGCCAGGTACCCCGCTAGTCTGGGGCCCAAACCACAGCCAGACGTGTCTCAGGCCAGGGTCTCAGCCCTGGCTGCATGGGGGGCCGTCGGGGGAGGGAGGCCCTCTGCGCCCCGGGCCTCCGGCGCGTTTCCCACCCCGCGGGATCCCCACTACCGGGCCGGGGGATTCGGGACCCCGGCCCCGCGCCCGGCCTCACCCAGGTAGTCCGCGTAGGTGCCGTAGGCGAAGATGGTGAGCAGGCGGAACACGGGGGAGAACTCGCTGTCGGCCAGCTGCGGGGACACTTGGTCGGGCCGGGCGCCGCGCGGCGGCGCACTCCCGCCGCCAGGGCGCCCCCCGCTGGCGGGGCTGAGCGTCCGTCCATCCCTCCGTCCGTCCGTCCGTCCGTCCGTCCCGAAGCCATCCCCTCCATCCGCCGCATCCTCCGGCCATCCCAGGCCATTCCCGGCCACTCCCGGCCGCCCTTGCCACCCTGCCACGGCAGCGCTCATGTCCCCGGGCCAGCCCAGGCTGCGGTCTGCCTGGGGCGCAGCCTCCGCCCAGGCTGAGAGCGACCACCGGCTGGTCCCCAGCCTTGGCCCTGCTGGTCACAGGCACTCGCCAGCCCTCAGCTCCGTTCCGCACTTTTTTCATGCCCTGCCCTGCTCACCAGCAGCGCCTGCTCACTGTTCTCTTATTTTTCGCGACCCAGACTCTGTCAAAACTCCCTCAAGCTGCTCAGCCGCAGTGAGATGTGTCCCAACAAGGCAATCAATGCCAGATGAATATCCACGTATTTATGGGTGTTGCCAGTCTGGCAAGTATCTGGTCTTCATCTGTAGATGAAGAATAGATATGGAAATGTTCAAGGCCAGGATTGATGGAGCTTTGAGCAAAATGGTCTAATGGCACAGCTCCCTGCCCCCAGCAAGGGGGTTGGAACAAGATGATTTTTAAGGTCCCTTCCAACCCAAACCATTCTGTGATTCTATGGTTAGTGTTGAAAAGACTGGTGAGAAAACAGATGCACTACTATATGGCACGGTGTTTTTCACACCTCAATGATCTATTCTATAAGTACCACACCAGAATTAAAAGAGGTGCATGGAATACCTTGTGTGTGCCCACACATTGCTCTCATTTTTGCTTTCACACTATTAAGATCTCACTATTTTGGGCAGTGTTTTGGGGATATGTAAATGTAAAAAATCTTATGTTGCAAAGTACCATACTTATGTATTTAAGCTGTGCATTTCTTAAATCCCTGCATGCCTCCCCTCCTCTACTGCATTAATTTTTACAAAAAAACGACTTTACTATCTGCTGAATCATTAACCATCGCACTTGTCAAGAAATGCATCCCTGATGCAGGCAGGGTATGGCCATAAAAAGATAGTTTAAATGCTCCACAAGGATAGAAATGTTTATACTGCACCTTAAGTATCTCTTCGTGGGTGTATGAGTTACAGCAATGCGGTCAGGAGGCATTGTTGAGGGCACGGTTCCCTGTGCCAGGTGGGAGAGAATAAAAAGTGGAGGTCATTTTGGGAGAAAAACCCAAAGCTTCAGAGCTCTTCTCATCTTGTATAAATCACATGGTAGGCAGAGGTGAGTTGTGAGGGGGACTGGGAGGAATGCAGTCAGCATGCATTTCGATAAGCAATATTAAGCTGTTTGGCCAACAGTTTCCAGTGCATCACCAATTTCCTCATGGCTGGCTCCTTTAGAACAATGATTTTCCATGAAAGAAAAAGAGGCAACAAATCGATGGGAGCCCAATGCAGCCTATGCAGGTAGCATGGTTTTAGCATGTTAAAATCATAGAGGTATCAGGGCAAGTTTGCACTCCAGCACGTGATTGCCAGCAAGAGATTTGGTCTTCAGCTGGATCAGTTTAGCACATACTAAAGGCAGTTGACTTGTGCTTTGCCAGACTTCTGTAAGCGTAACATCTTGAAATAAGTGTAACATCTTGAAATCTTCATCTGGGTAAAGTCTACGTTTGTTAAGGTTTTACTTGCCAGTATCAACAGCTCTCTTCTCTTGCTTTGCTTCTAGTTCTTGTCACACAGCTGCTGTGGCTGAGTCATGGAGAAGGCTCCTTTGGGGTACAATTCTGCTCCAAACACAGTTTCAGAGCTAGAAAATACAACCTGTGGCTGCCTTGGGGAGTTGGATCACTGACTGCCAAGCTCATTTGTACAGCCATATGGATTGTCACTTCCCAGGGTCATCCTCTTCAGTCCCTAAGGCTCCTTTAGGGCTTGGTCTCCTCACTGAGGCTATTGGCAGAAGAAGGGAACAGTGTGGACAGTGATGGTCAGCGTGGAAAACTGAACTTCTAATGTTAATGATCATGCCACAAAGATTAGGTGGACATCACTTTAAGCTAATTCCAGGCATAAGGAGCAAAACAACTCTGAGTGCTGGGCTGGGGAAGCAAATATATGCCCTGAGAGGGGAAGGCATCCAAACCCTCAGTCCTGCTCTTGTAGGGCATGTTTTCATTTATGTGGTCTGATGATCTCAGCTTTGAGATGTCACAGTCTCCTTTGCCTCAACAATCTGAAGCTGAGCAAAGAAACTTCTCTGATCAGCTTCCATTGGTAACAGAGCATGGGCACAGCCAATGAGCTCTCCTAGGAAAGTGCCTCACACCCAGTGGCTCAGGGCATTGTTGGAAGCTGCGCTGGGTCCTCAGTGAACAAGGTGGTAAGGAGTGTTTGCAATGCTCACGTCGGGTAGAAGGTGACCGAGACACATTTTACCCAACAGGCATTTCTTCAGGAAGATCCTGATGACCTAGGGAAGCAGGAAAGTCTATCAGTCTGTATTCTCAGAGCCAGCAATATTTGGGCTTCTCCATGTACCAGGATGAAAGGAGAAGCAGGGCAGGTAAGGTTGGTGGAGAGCTGTGAAGGCAGATTACAGGGCAATACTGACAAGAGCACCATCTCCTCCCTGCTTTTCCCTCTCTGTTTCTGTATTTGGGCCTGATTCACCATAGCCTCACACCTGCTGTCTTCACTTACACCAGTGCAGAGTGCATTCAAATCAGGTTCAAACGTAACCCTGCTGATTTGTAGTGTTTTATTACTCTCTTCCCCACCCCCTTGCCGGCTCCTTCCATCTCAGTTTTATCTCTCTATCGATCTGTTTCTCTCACACTCTCTGACATGCTTGCTGCCTTTCATTATTAGTTAGATAAAGCCTGGCAGCCTGAGCATCCTAGCTACATGATGCTGTCTCTGTCTCCTTCTCCGCTTCGGCCCCAGGTCCTATGTCCTGTGTGCTGACCCGCCATGTTTTTGTCTGCTCCTTCTTTATCCTGCATCAAGGACAAAGACCAGAAGGGCCTTTGAATGACTCAGATCCAGCGCTCTCCAAATGAGAAGGTCATCGTCTTCATGAGTGCAAAAGTTATGGGTAACATCCCCATAACTTAGCAAAACTGTGGCCTCATCCCTAGATCGGGCTGCTGGGTGTTGAAATTAAATTCCAGCCTCCTGGAGTCAGTAACTTCCATGCTTTTGCTTTCCTCACAAAGCAAACACCTATCTTTACGGTCACAGGGAAACTGTGAAATGTGATTTTCATGTAACCAAAAGAGCCGAAAGTAGGAGGCGAAGAGTGCAGATGAAAGCAAGTCTGTACGACATTTCATAATTTTAAGATAAATCTTGTGACATGGAGACGTTCTGTGTTGTTATTTCTGAATGTTTGGGATTTCTGATCCTAGCTGTAACCACCCCCTAGCATCATCCCTCTCTTCTGATCTTGCTCTGATCTTTGCAGAAAGAAACCGCCATTCTCTTTGTGCTATAGATCCACTTGCTTTCCTCTGTGCTCACTGTCCCACTTTAAAGCTGTAGAGCTGTACGGGCTCATTCTAGGTTGTTCCTTTCTTCACCACCACAGAATCCAAGTAACTTGTCAAAACGCTGAAGATATTTTTTTCACCAGTCCTTCTGCAAACATAGCAGAGTCACATCTCATGAGCCGGTTTTTCACAACTGTGTGTAACACGGACTCCGAGACAAAAACACTGTAAGGACAAAGGAGGCTGGAGTGACTCTCTTGGATACCAACATGATACAGAAGGCATTTAACCCTTTAGCTTGTACTGGGCTAACGCACACAGGGGTTACACCTCAAGTCAGCCCAGTATCAGCTGCTTGAGGGTAACTGCACGATAATTCTTCCTCTGATCTGCTCTCACAGCCCTCAGGATTTTGCAGACCAGGAACTGTCTTCCAGACAGGCCTCCGGTTGTGATTCAAAGACTCCAGAAGAGAGAGGATCTTGCACTTCACTAGGTAGTTTGTTTCTGTGATTAATCACTCTCCAGTGACTGGCTCTTGTTATTCTCTGCCAGAATATTTGGTAGACTTTTCTCCAGGAAAGGAGTGATACTGCAAGCAAGTCATGTCTCGTTCTGCTTTTTGATATATTAAACAGGTTGACCTCTTTAAATTACTGAGCTCTCCAGCCTTCAGATCACCTTTGATTCAAAGTTATTTTTAAAATATGGAGCATAAAGCACTGTACAGTTTTCCAGCATGAGACTTACTCAGACACAGAGAGAGGTTTAATTGTCTCCTCGCTTCCCATCCTTACTTCCATCTTTACGCAGCCAGGGATCACTTCAGATCCACTGCTGCAGCCTGGACCACTGCACTGATTTTGTGTTCAGTTTTCTGCCTGTTATGATCCCCACATCTTTTTCAGAGCACCTCTTTCCAGGACTGGAAGTTGTTCCCTGGGCATGTTCATGGACATTTTTTTTCCTGTTCATGGCTGTACAATTTGCTCTCAACAGTCTTACGAGAAGTTTTATGAGAATGACCACCTTACTGAAAGGGGCAGGCCACTCTGTCCTGGTCCTATCCTCATTATTTTTAACACTCTAACAATATTTGTGCTCTCAGTAAATTGTGTCAGAATGAACTGTATCTGCTCACCAAGCACTGAATAAAATGGTGAGTCATACCTGACCCGGGACTCATTCCTGGGCATTCACATAGGAAACACTGCCACTCAATGGTGGGCTTCCAGGGATGACCTCCTTCGTGTTTACAGGGCGTTAAATGGAGTTAACCAGCTCACTTAACCTCCTGCTCTGTTAATGTTGCATAACGCTTTTTTTGTCTTATCAGCATGCTTTGGGAAATTAACACTTCCAGAAGCATGGATAGATCTAAGCCATCACCTTTTCCAAACAAACCTGTAAGTCACATCAAAGACTGACAAGAACAAAACAAGTTTATGCAGCAAGATCAGTTTCCTCCAAACCAGGCTGATTGGCATTAGCTGGAGAATCTCATATCAGCTCTTTGTTGCTTTGCCTAGAATTTTTCAGGTCTTCTGTTTGCTCTTTACAAATATTCACAGGGCACAACTCTCTTCCAGTCTTCTGGGATGTCTCTGATATTCCAAAGCTTATTAACCCCTTGTTTGGTGAGCAGTAGGGCAGAGGAAACTGGGTTCTCTGTGGACTTTTTGCCTGTATGTTTTGTACTTTCCACTACCATACCTTCAGCTCGGGTCTATTGATGGCACCCTTTGCACAGCTTGCCACATCTGTGAGGGGCACTTTCTTCTATAGTCTACATCACTGGGCTCCTCCACCATGCTCTAACATTACACAGCTTTTTTTACATAGCTTTTTGTTATGTTTCTAAAATAACACAACTTTCCCAACATTTTCTGCTAATTATTTTGGCCTGCTGGATGGACTGCTCTGACCTATGGGACTTTGCCCAGCAGCATGGCTACAGGCTCTGTTCCAGCACAGGCATTGGAAGCATCTCTTTCCTCTCTCAGGCTGCTGGTTTTCATACAATTTGTTGGAGCTTATTTACCTTTTAGAATCTGGTTATTTTGTCAAATCCATGGCAACTGACAGACAGGCAGACAGGATTCTGCAGGTAGCAGGGCAACAACATAGGAAACAACACTAAAAACAGCAGCAGTGGCCTGCTTGGGCCTCAGGACCCCTGGGTGTAAATGATCTGTACGTGATCACTGCCAGACAGAAATAACAGCCAGTTACACCTGATTCCATCTCTCCCACCAAACTTCCATGTAATTTTACATTAACTTTCCTTCGGAAAGGAAACCAAACAAGGCATTCCATTTATATCACGTAAGAGTGAGGTACAAGTGACATCAGCCCTTGAGCTCTCTGTTCTCATCATCTCGACAGCTTTCCTGACTCCCCCCATCACATCTCCCAAGGTTTCCTTGGTCCCTACAAAATCCTGCTGCTTGTCCTCTCATATTTCTGACTCCTTTCGCTGCCTTCTGTAGTTTTACTCTTCAGGGGGATTTTCAGTGTTTGCGTCATTTGGATTTTCACCCTTTAGCTGACCTTTCCCTGGTTGAAATTTCTCCTCTGTTTTGTGCCTCCCAATTATACTAAACACATTCGTCAGGATTTGAAAAGGTCAGAGAGAGCCTGTGTGCCTGATGTAGCCCCTTCCAGAGCTTTCTACTCTCTGGTACTCCCAGGTGAGAAAGCAGGAGAAGAAGCACAGAGAGCAAGACAAGCTGAATGCCAACTTGTGCTGCTGCACCATGTCTGCACAGGGGGTTTCTCAGGAGGAGAGCATGAGGGATCACTGAGCAAGGTTTGCGCAGATGAGTTGTACGAGTCCTGCGAGAGCTGGAGATGAAAAGGCAGGAGAGCACGACAGGAGCCTGGATAATCTCTGACATAAAGCCCCATGTACATGAAGGGGACAAAAGCCGGGGGGTTTGGTGTGTGCATGCCTGGTGACACACAATGGTGCAGCATCTCACACAAGCCTCAGCCGTGACACCGCTGCCCACAGTGCCTTCCTCCCACACCACAACCTCCCAGTGACAGTAATCCTTAACACAACCACATCCCCGTGCTGATACGTCCAAACACACACTGACAGCACTCCCAAGCATGTGAAAAACCTGTTGACTCTCCCAAACATGCTCACAAATACACACGCAAGACTCAAATATCCTGGCATGGGAAAGCTCGGAGCAGCCTGGTTCATTAGCACAGGAGCACGCAGGAGGCCTGGTGAAGAACGACAGACTCAGAGCCTTCAGATATCTGTCCAAAGTTGGCACGACCTGTTCCGGGCATCCTGCCGTGCTCAGGTTTGGTACTGTGTGTCCATTTGTCACGTGCATCCATCCCTGATGCAGTGGCAGGTTGCTTTACAGCTCAGTGCTGTCTCTACTATTTCTTTCTGGTATTTTTTTTTCCCAGGGTCAGTCACAGTCTTTCCTCATCGCTTCATGATGAAAAGTTTGATTGTTTTTGAGGATCTGAGGAAATTACTTTCTTGCTTCCTCGTATTTCAGGCCCTGGAGTGGAAACTGTCTCTCTGTCATTGACTTTCTTCTCTCGCCCGTTGGTTGCTCAGCGGCTCCCTTCTGATTTGGTCTGTGCTTTCTGTTTGGTTCTTGATGGTGGAGGGAGATGTTCCCTGTGAAACACTCGGCCCCTCAAAGGCACATCAGCTTCTTTCTTTAATTTTGCTGTCACATCCCTACCATTTCCAGACGCATCCCATCGATCCCTGGCAGAAACGCGCTTGGGGACACGCTCAAAAGACCTGGGTGATCCCTCAACGGGTAAAACACACCTTGGACGGATCCCCCTCCTTCCCCGCCCCTTCCCCATTGCTCCTACCTCACCCGTGTGTCCCACGGGCTCTGCCCGTGAGGCTCG
>VZRS01003577.1:33880-64526 GCA_013398055.1 Ifrita kowaldi
CGCAAGGTAAGTTCATCCTCTCGGCCCGGGCTTGGGGGACAGAGTGGGGACGGGGCTGCAGGGGCGGGGGGGAGGGGGGCTGCACGCCCGTCTCCAAGTCATCTCTCCCCGTCTCCTTCCCTGTGTCCTTTCTCCCCCTTTTTCTTTTCCCTTTCCTCATCTAGGTGCTCTGTCTCCTTCTAGCCGGCTGTCTCCTTCCTTCCCCCTCCTTTTACTCCTCTTGTAGTCGGGGGCAGGGGATGCCTGAGGGGCCGGGAGGGAGGGGGCACAGCCGAGGGATCGCTGCCTCTTGCCCTCCAGCTCCGGGCTCCATCACAGACCTGTTGTGCTGGAGCACTGGAGCCTGCGCTGAGGAAGGCGACTTCAGCCAAATTGGCGCAGCTGGAGAAAGGAAACAGAGAGGTCAATCTTACCTCCTGCCTGGCCAAGGGTGCACCATGCAAGAGAGAGCAATTCAGATGTGGAGACTCAGCACTTGAAGCACTTGGATGCCCGGGAACAGTAGGAAACTGGGAGGCAGAACATTGTCAGACTCATGACATGTATTGCAGGCAGGCACTAGATGGCAGGGGACCGGCATCCTAGAGTGCTGCTTGGAATGGGGCCACACTCGCAGTTCCCAAATGCAGGGAGACTTAAGCTCAGAGGACCATTGATGGGCTTCACACGCCCATTCCCTCGCTATGAAAATGTCCGAATGCAGCATCACCCTTCCAGCCCTGCATTCCGCCCCAGCCTAGGATTGCCATACCCAGCCCGTAAGTGCTCACCCTGGTAGCCTGGCACGGGAATTCCCATCGGCAAGTCAGTGAACGCTGCAGGACCTGCACTGACTCAGAGCGAGCAGTGTCAGCCCCTCTGCGATCCTGCTGGATCCTCCTGGGTGCTGCCACCAACCCTCTCAGCCTCAGACATCAGGTAGAGCAGCCTGACGTGAGCCACTGCATTCCAACTGCCAGCCCCCAAATTCGGCCAGCTCTGGGAGGTGTTGCCCCCAGCCCCACACAGAGCGAGAACTCTTTCCCCGTATGGGCTTGGCATCTCCACCCCAGGGTACGAGCATTGAGATTCACAGTCCCAGCTGCCAAAACTCCTCCGAGTGCAGCAGAATTGTCTCCTCGGGTCATCTGCTCTGGGATTCCTCCCTTTCCCTGTCCCCACCCAGCCAAATACAGCAGGGCATATACATAACCCCTTTTCACCAACACCGGGGTTCATGCTTCCTGCTGCCAAACCAGTAATGACTGCATCTCTGCCTCTTGGACCATGAACTCTGGGGTGTTCATGGCCACTGAGAAAAACACAGGTGTGGTGTGCCCAGGGCATCATGCAGTGTGGGGGGGTCTTGCTGCCAGTGCCTGAACTCGCTCTGCTCAGTGCTTGGAGGTAGCTGCTAGGTTCCGTGGTCCCAGATCACAGACTCGTATCAGTAGCTGTCACCATAGCCCTTAATGCTGGCTGGGAGTTTAAAAAATGACAGCCAGCCTAGCATTCCTTCTCTGTAAGGAGGGCTGGGTCCTCCTCGGGTTTGTTTTGATTTTTTCATCACTATTTTGAGTGGAATCGTTGCAGTGGGGGAGCTGGACGAAGCAAGGATTTGCATGAAGCTCTCGGTGCTGCGGGGTTGCTAATGGCGAGCGTTATTTCAGCCAGCAGTAAGTTTCATAATCTTGGCCCAGGTCTTGTGAATGTTCCGTTTTTCAGGGTCATGAGCCTCTTTACCCTTCTTCTATCCCTTCCCCCTCTCCCCAAACTGGTTGGCAATTTCATTGTTCCAGTGGAATATATCCGTCATGTGAGGTCATCGCTGCATAAGGAGAGGTGATTGATTGCTTAGGTCACTGGGGCCTGTCCCATGCTGGGCTTTGAATGCTGGTTTGGAGACCTTGAACTGGACTCTGTGCTCAAAGGCGAGGCGATGTGGGGTGCAGAGGGGCACGTTGATGCATTCCCGGCAGCTCGAGTCGCCGAGCAAACAGACTGCTGCATTCTGAACTAGCTGGAGCGCTCTGAGAGCAGGCAGCTTCATTCCTAGAGGCACAGTATCACAGCAGTCAAGCTCTAGATGTTACAAAAATACAGATAGATCATCATCTGCCAGCTGAGCCAGACAGAATCGGGTGCAACTCTTTTCCCATCCCCGGATGGAAGGAGACTCTACCCGCTCCTCACTAACACGGCTTGTGTGCGCTTGGCTTCATCCAACTGCTCTCCAGTCAGAGCTGATCTCGGCTAGGCATCGAGAAAGCTGTGAGATTCTCAGATTTTAAGGCCAGAGGGACCATTTTGATCATCGAGACTGACCTACAGCAGAGCACAGGCCAGAGAATTTCACCGATTTAATTTCCTGCGCCAAGCCCATAACTTCTGATTGAACTGTAGCATCTCTTTTAGGAATACAGCCAGGCAAAGGCTGCAGGCAGTAGGGAACACACCACCTGCCTAGGTGAATTGTGCTGGTGTGTGACCCTCTTTATTAATAGTATTGTTCCTCATTTGAATTTGTCAAACTTCAGCATTTTGTAGCAGAAGGTTACAGATTGCATTGGATGCGAGGGAGCTACAGCACACGGCTGGCACCTCGGTTCTTTTACTCCTGTGATGCCTTTTTTTATTTGGATAGGATTTATCTATGGCATTAAGGTATACAACAATCCTGAAAATGGAGAAGGCGCTATCGTAAGTGAATCCTAGGGCTTTCCTGGGGCACAGTAGTATCTGAACTCCAGAGCTCAGGGTGTCACATTCAGGCTTTAGTCGGAGCTCCCTGCTCTGAGCAGGAGTGCAGCAGGCTTTGCTCCTGGCCATTAGGTAGGGTGTAAATTCCCAGCCCCCCTTGTTGAACTGCTGTATATGCTTTGGGGCATGGCTACCGAGATCTGCTCTCTCATGTCCCAGTAGCGGCGGGTCCATGCTGCGGGAGACTTACAAAGAGGGAGGAAGCACAGATGGGTGTGGGTAACAGCAGCAGGATTCCTGCTTCCATCCTGCAAATGCAATGAGAGCAGCTCCTAACAGATTAGCCCCAGTCTGGACTGGTGGTGGGGTCCATATGCAGTAGCAAAGAACAGTGTAATTCTTACTCACTGCTTTCAAGCACCAAGATTCACAGACTGAGCTCAATGAAGTGCCCCGGGGAAACAGCTTTGTCATTCACACTCTGTCATCTGTGCATCACAGGACCGGAACGCTGAGATGAAGGCTCTGTATCTAGAGTGAAAGTATACAGGTTCCTGTTCAGGCTCTGGGAGTAACCCTGTCCAGTTTTATTGCCATTAGACCTGGGAAACATATATGAAAGCAAGAGCCTTGCCATGAGGTACTGGTGCAGAAATCCAGTCCCTCTGCTCTGGCACACAAAGGCTTCTTGAATGGTATAAGGTGGGATTTATACTCCCAAGTAGTAACAGCATTGGCATCCCCTCCTCCGCTCTGAGGGTCTACCAGTTTATTCAGGATCCACACTGGGAGCTGCATCCAGAGCCGAACGAAGGGTATGTGTTACTCTTGCCCTCCAGCGTAGCAGGGTCTGAGCCCAGGGCACAATCCCACTGCTGGTGGCTGACCGCAGAGTGCCCCAGACATGCTTTGTCTGCTGGTTTGTCAATAATCCACAGGGACATCTATGCTCCATTTCAAACATAAACGCTCCAAGCTCGGTGGAATCCAGCCTGTGCCGGCTGGTATTTTCACTTGAAACCTTCCTTTGCTCCCACACCTTCCATGCCACGGGAGACACCTCTGTTCTGCTCCCAGCTCCTCCACCATCAGTCCCGGGTGTGCCAGTGCAGGACACACTCTCAGTCTTTGGCCACGATCTGATTAACAAACCAGAATGTGTTGATGGACCGACGTTGCATCATTCCCACACTCATCTGGAGCCGCCTTTGGGGTGGGGGCACCAGGAGTCACCAGCTCTTCACTGTAGGCAGCAGAACCCGTGCACAGCAGTGTCTCCAGTCTGAGGCTTGCACCCCATGTCTGGGCTGTCAGCTCCTCAGCATCATGTGCCCCTGAGGTGGTCAGTGCTGGGGCTCACACCCCCCCCCGCCCCCCCAGCTCATTCCAGACGTTACCTGCTCCTAGGGCTGAAATTTAGAAAGCCATCCACGGTTTGGCTCTGTAGGGTTTCTTATTCCCAAGTTTTCAACCCTGGAAGTCCATAGACTGGGGTGTTGTTGCTGGAGCTCACAATCTCAGTGAGAAGAACAGCGATGTCTCCATTATGAGACCTCCCAACAAGCGAGGAGAGCGCAGCGACCCCAGCGTTCCTACACCCCAGCATGTTTCTGAGGGTAGAGCCATTGCTCTTAGGGGGAGTGCTAGAGGTTACACATGCAGCCCTACTGTAGCACACTTCCATGTGGGATTGGCACTGAGGTCTACCTGCACCTGGAGAAGGTCGCTCCTGCTGGGATGGCACTGTCCAGCCCCACATCTCCTGCTTCCCGATGCAAAACAGCCCTCAGCCCCCGAAGACTTGAGCTGTGACTCAGAGTGCCTTGCCACCAGCAGAGCAGGCTCTTCATCCCAGGGAACTACTGTCCTGTGGTGAGTCCAAAGCATGGCCCCAGGCACTCCAGGCCACCTTGAAACCCCTCCTGCAACTTGTGTGCCCTCTAGCCTGGGGATTCACACAAGGAGGTCCTCCATGCTTGGAATTCCCTCCCTTTCAAGGTCCCAAATAAATTGTGTCATGGATTTGTGTTGCCAGACATCATCTTCCACGGCATCGTGATCATAATCCAGATGGCCAATATCTCACCAGTATCTGGCTTCAGAAGAAACTTGCTCCATTCTGCTGCCTCTCTGCAGAGCTGCATTTTAATACTGAGTCCCCTCCAAGGCTTAGAGGTTCAGGAGCAAGTACAAAGAAATGCTGAGAATAGCTGCTCTTTTCTCCTCATCTTCATCTCAGGATCCCTCCAGAGACTGATCTTGCCCCGGAGGGAGGGGCAGGGCACATTAGCCAACAATTCTTTTTTTTTCTGTGAACTTTGTTTAAATATTTAACAGAAGGAAACTAAAAATATCCCCAGTTAATGCTGCAGGAGCTAGACAGCTACTTACTCTTGGGTGCCCTTCCTCCTGGCCCCTCTTCTCAGGTGTACATCACAGCAAGCACCGGGCTCTTCCCTCAGGAAGAGGAAGCCTCCCACCCAGAAGGGGCTGCAGTTTTAGTTCAGGGCATGGGGTGAGCAGGGGCGGATGGCAGTAACCCTTTGGAAGCCGGGTTCAGGGCTGGAGGGGCAGGATTGGCCTCTGCATTGACTCCTTCGGCCAAGCATCGCTCTTTCTCCATCCCGGCAGCCACAGGAGGGTATGACCGTGGGTTGTAGGCATTCATGCTTTCCCCTTCACGATGAAGGAGCAGGCTGAACATCTCGCATGGATTTTTTTTTTTTTTGTCCTGTGTGTGCGTGCGGTTGCGGAGAGGATCCGGGGTCAGGCACATAAGAGCTCAGCGGGGAAGGGCCGGCACCGCGCTGTGCCCAGCCAAGGGAAGGGGCAGGCAGCATGAAGGGCAGCTGTGCTGCCACCGGGCTGATGCTGGAGGGTGCTGCGCGTCCGGGGCAGAAATCCGGCTGAGGGGACCTGACCTCACTCCGCGCTTTTGCTGCTCAGCCGTGGGAGGTGGGGGAGAAAAGGGAGGAAGAGGGGAGAAAGGAAGGGATGGGACGGTGCAGAGGACATTAAGACAAGGAGTGTGGGAAGGTAATTTCATGTTAGCTAAGAGGAAAGTAAATACTAAATATTTGATAGGCGTATTTTTTCTCTTAAATTCTTTAGTGAGGCTGGACTTTTCTCGCTGATTCACTCTTTCTCAGTCGTCTTGGTTTATCACTCTCGTGCTTCCCCTCTCGCTCCCTCGCTCTGGCACACAATGAAGAGGCTCTTTTTTAATAAATGGATTACACGCTCCACACTATAAATAAACACAGGAATTAAGATTCTGACTTGTTCCAGTGATAAGCAAACAAAGATGCCGAATCCCCCTCTCGGCCCTCAGACAGGAGAGTCCCTGGGGAAGCTGCGCATGTGCCTGGGCACGTGTGCTCCAGAGATCGCTCCTTGCTTTTGTGAGCATATGCTAATGCATGTGTTTGTGTGTGGAGTTGGCATCGGGGGGGACATGCGCCTCCGTGCATGGGGGGCATGGGAGCAGGAGAGGGTGCAGGTGTGTGTGTGCATGGAGTCCCCTTAGCTTGCCTGCCGGGGCCGGGAGCTCACCTGGGGCGGCACACACTGCCTGCAAGGAGAGAGCCGTCACCGCTGGGTGAGGGGACACTCACACCCCTCCCTTTTGGTTCCCAGTGAAGAAGATGAGGCAAGATCCTGACTGAGCAAAGACGCTGTTGCATCTGAGATGGAGCCCAGTGCCTGGTAGGTTCACAGCTCCCCACAGTGGCAGGTGAGGCGGGAAGAAAACAGGAGTGTGGGTGGTGGGCTGCTCCCGGCTGCTTGGCCTTTCAGCAGGAGGAACGTTTCAGATCAGGCTCTCTTCTTCTTCCCCCCACCCCGCAGCAGGATGCCTCCACTCCTCTCCCGCATCCACTCCCTGCAGCTGTGGCATCTCCTCCTCGTCGTCCTGGCCGTCCCTCCTCCTGGCATATGGTCTCTTCGCTCTCGGGGCCCAGCGGCCCCCCGGCCTCTTTGCACCCGCCGGAGCCCCTCGGCCCCGCGCTCCATTTGCATCTGGGAAAGGACCTCGCAGCCGGGGCGGGATTCCCGCTCGGATTCCCGCTCGGACTCCCGCTCGGCCCTGCCGCGCCAGCGGGCCCTGCCCGCGCGGGGAGCAGAGCTGCGGCACGTGGTGCGGCTGAGGCGCCAGGCCGCGGGGGCCAAGCCCGCCACCCCCTCCGGGTTCGAGGACGGCATGCCCTCCTCCCAGTACCCCTGGGCCATCGTGTGGGGTCCCACGGTGTCGGATGAGGACGGAGGGGACACAAACTCAGCCAACCCAGGCTTCCCACCTCTGGGATACACCTTTGTCTCGCCGCACGGGATGGCGACGGCGCAGCCCAACTCCCACTCGCTCCTGCACAACGCGGGGCTCAACCTGCGCGAGACCCCGGCCACCCTGCGGCCCTTCTTGTTTGGGCCCCGGGGGGAAGGTAAATCTGCCCTTTGCTTCCGTCACCCCCCTGTCCCCTGCAGGAGCAGCTCCTTCTGCAAAACTCATCAGGAAGCTTCCCTTGCCCTGCTGCTCTCTGGGGACTGGAGGGAGTGGCCATCACAACCCCCACTCCTCTGTCTCGCAGGTGTGGACCCCCAGCTGTACGTCACCATCACCATCTCCATAATCATTGTCCTGGTTGCCACTGGAATCATATTCAAGTTCTGGTGAGTGGGGTTTGGGCCAATGGAGGCTATCACTGGGCTGGTGTCTACAGGAGGACCGTGGGCTTTGGACCCATTTGTCCCGGGGGTGCAGGTCTGGTTCTGCAGCCCCTTGCAAGGTTTGGCACTTGGCCACCCTGGGCTCCAATGCCGAGCGTAGCGAGGTCCATCCCACAAGCCTCTCTGTCATCAAGGGCTGGGGCTTATCTCTTTACCTCACCCCTTGCTCTCTCCGAAGCTGGGACCGTAATCAGAAACGCCGGCGTCACTCGGGGCAGCAGAGCAGTGGGAGGCAGCAGGACAGCCAGCAGCCCCTCACAGACCTCTCCCCCACCACCGTCAGCATCCTGGGGCCCTACGGAGACCCCCTGGCCCCCACACCTGAGGCGGAGGAGTCCAGGCAGGGCCAGGAGGGTGCAGAGAAACTGGGTGGCCACGGGAAGAATGCAGCCTTCCAGCTCAACCGGTGAGTGGCCAGCGGGCTGGGGCAGGAGGGGCTGGCAGGGGACAGGGGGATGGGCACACTGAGGCAGGGCAAAGGTGACGTTGGTTAGCGGGGGTGGTGGGTTGGGGCAGTGTAAGCACTAATTAATTTCCAATTCCCTCTTTCCCCCAGAATCCCACTGGTGAACCTGTGAAGCTCCCGGGAGAGGCTGAGCTGGCTCCCCCACCCTCCTGTCACAGCTGGCGAGCGTAGACTCTCGCCGCCTCTGCTACCCCAGGAAAAAACAACCTCCTTGTGCCACGGCCCACTACCACCACCATTATTAACTAACCCCACCGGGATGTGCCTGGGCAAATGGACGAGCTGGGCCTCCTTGGTCTCCTACTGGGGGAAGTTGGGGACCCGCCCTGCCCACGCAGGACAGGGTGATGAGAGAGCAGAATGGTGGGAGGGAAGACAGCTGCTGGTGGTGTGAAATCTTGACCTCCCCAGCCCCTCTCCTAGCATATGTGCACAGACACACTTGGATCTCTGTGACTCTCTCACCAGTGCATGCCTGACATCGGGGGTAGGCAAGGTGGAAAGGCGTACCCCTGTCCCCGTGGGCCCTCACCCTCCGTGTGTCCCTTCCCGTGTCGTGTGCTTTGCAGTGAACGTCTGGAGTTCAGTGGCTGCAGGATTGCCTGCCAGGTGACTCGGATGGTGGCAACTTCATCTGTTCCTGAGACCCTGGCCCTCCTGAGAGTCCCAAGGGTGGGTGAAGCTTGGGCAGAAGAGGCTCACAGAGCACCTGGGCTCTCTCAACAACCCATTTCCTTGAAGGAAACATCATCCTCCCCCTAGATGGAAGATATTCACATCTTTCCAGTTTCTTTCTGCCTAACACCTCCTTTGGGTTTTTTTCTCTTCAGCTTGTATCTTTCTTCCTCTCTCCGTCCACAGTTTGTTCCCCTCAGTTCCCACCCCCATGCCACTTCTCTTGCCAGTTAAAGTTGGAAAAGATTCCTTTAGCTTTCCAAATGTTTTGATCTGTTGAAAGCCTCCTTGCTGTCCCTCTCCAGCCCTTCAGCCTCCTTCAGCAAGGTTTTTTGGAGTAACACCAGTCCATGATGATGCTTTCCAGAAAATCTGAGGTGAAGCCCTCTGCTCACTATGTTATTTAGCAAGTGTCCTGTACACAGCTAAAGCGTGGCATGCAGACATAGCTGGGCATGAGGAGCTTGAGTTTTGCTGGGCTGAGGAAGAGAATTGCTTTCAGACACGCCTGGCACAGGCAACAAGGCAGCAGACAGGACTCTGCACCTGGGATGACCAAGAGCCGTTTAGAGTTGGCCTTGGGAACATTGGAAGGGTTGCCAGGTGCTGCTGGGAGGTCTCCTGGAGTGCAAGGTGACTGGAAACCCACAAGGCAGTGCTCACCAAGGGCATGAGAGAGGGGATATCTGGGCTCCCAAGTGAAGCTTCATTCAGTTCCCCAGCTGGTTAGAAACTGAAAGCAATGGCACAGGTATCTGTCCAAACTGGTTGCATGTCCTTCAGGGCTATGGTGGTCTGTGGGGCTGGCAGCCACACTGTCACTTATTTGTGTGAGCAAGATCCGTGCATCTCCACCTCTTCCTAGGCATGGACCCATGGGTGTCACTTTGAGGAAGCGTGAGATGGCAAATTTCACCTTAACGACAATAGCTGCTCTTAGCTTTGATGGACACCTTAAAATTAATTAAAACCCCACAATGACAGCCACTGAGGTGAAAAGATGCACATTTAGGTAAGGTTGCTCCTACAGTGTACAAACACCTTCAGCTGCTGGACCGATGTGGCCAGAGGCAGGAAAACCACCCACAGTTTCAAGGCCCTAATGCACCATACAGGGTCTCTGACAAAAGTCATCTTGGAGAGAGGGAAGTGGCCTTTCATCCTTTATCTCTGCATTAAAAGGCTGTTCTTTACAGGACAAAGCACAGGGAATTTCACAAGAGGCCTGGTTCTGCCCGTTTTCCCAGCTGAACTATTAGGTATTCTCGGGTCCCACCTGACTCACTGTGAAGGGCATTTAAATGAGAGTGTAGATTACAATAAGCTTCCCAAAAACAGTAGAGATTTGGAGAAAATGACAGGTCAAATAAAATTACTGGCTTATTAAAAGCACAGAGTGGCTGAAAGAGGTAGGTGGAAAAGGACTCTGGAGATCTCTAGTCTAAGCACAGGTTGAGTCTGTGCTTACAGCAGGGGATATTAGTGCTTTACCATAGATCGATCTGTTACTGAGCCTGTTCTTATTCAGGATCCATGCAAGACTTTGGTGGACATTGAAGCTGCAGATGGACAGGGAAGGAGCAGGTGGCAGTTCCTGCTCCCTGCCCCATTCATTGCTGCCTCCATTCCCCCTCTCCCTGGCACATCCCTGCTGGGGAAGGACATCTGCAGGAGGCTACACTGCTGATTGCTGCCAATTTACAATACCTTGAACTGGTTGAAGTAATCTTCCAGACCAGATTAATTAGATTGTTCTTTGATCAACAGCATTTGTTGAAACAAGGCCAGAGTTTAGACTCTTCCACTTCAAGGGCTGTCCTTGGATTTTCCACATGCTGCATGGTGAGAAGGTTTGTAAGGAAGTAGCAGGGGACCACAGGAGGCATAGTGAAAACATTTTCCAACGCTTGATGTGGAGAAGCCCCATGTTCTTCTGGCCAGGCTTTTGTAAATTCTGCAAACAAATCAGATTTTGGTGGTTTGGGGTTTTTTTCCTCCCCCTTTTGCATGTCTCTGGTTTTGGTAAAAGTATCTCCAGGGAGTGAAACCTTTCATGGATACTATGGTAAGGGGAAAGCTGGTGAAGCTGTGTAGAGAAAACTCTTACAACAACAGAAGCTTGGGTATGATAACATGTTTTCTAAGAACAATTTTCCTAGCCAAATACATTTTTATGACAGTCATTCAATCTCTCACACGAAACAGGTTAGATACAGGGAAACAACTTCCTTGTCCTGCCCAAACATTCATTGCTGTGCTTTGTCCCTGGAACAAAACACAGAACACATGTGGACACACACACTTCCTCCCATCAATAAACAATCTCACAAGGATCTGTTTTCTCCATGACTGGAGCCTTGTAAACCACCTTCCCCTACACAGACTGGAGCCAGAGCATGCCTGAGGTCTCTACCCTGGCCCAGGGTAATATTTTGTAGGATGTGCACATGGATGGGTTGACAGCACTGAGTACCAAGCTGGGGCAGAGGGCAGCACCTTCTTAGTCACAGCCCATCAGGTTTCCCTGTCTTCTAGATGAGTGGAGGAGAAAGACTTCTATTTTTTTTTCCCATTCAAAATTTTTGCAGAGAGAAAAGTGTGCAGGGAAACCAACTGGAAGTGTTCGTAGTCTTGGGCTAATTCTGCCCAACATTTCTATGCTATTGAAAGGGAACATCCAGGTAGGTTGAGTGAGATGAAGTAACTGTGTCTCCTGGAGAGCCCTGGCTTTTTTGGGTGGGTGGTCTCTCTGTGAGCGCAGTGGAAGGGAGGGAAGTTCCTGTTTTGAAGCAGGAACTGGGGTCTCCTTCTCTTTACCCAAGAGAGTGGTATGACCACAAGGCCAAATCCTGCTTGGGCTTTCCCATCTGCTTGGTTGCAACTGGTAGGCAGGGAGCTTCCATACCTCTCCTCCAGTCCAGTTTCCAGGAATTCACATCCAGCCAAGCATCCCAAAATTTCAGAGAGGGCTATCTACCTCTTCCTCAATGGCACCCAAGTGCCCTTGCAAATCTGGTCCCTTCATTTCCCACTCTATTTCCCGATGAAGAAAAATGCTTCGAAAGGAGTGGTTTGTTCATTCCCTGCAAGTTCTCAAACAGGACCACCTTGAGACTGTTCCGAATTAAACTGTGGTTTTGTTTTTTCATTCTGACAAACCCCATCTGTGGCACAGCCTCAGAGCTGAGACCTGCAGCACAAAAGTCCTGGGTCAAACTCCAGCTCCCCAGCTGCATCCCTGCTACCGTCCCACTGTAGTCCTGGCCCTACCCTGGCAGGACCACAGAGAGAGGTCCCCTTCCTTCACCAACTGCCGGCTCTCTACTCCTCTTTTCCCGTTGTTTTCCCTCTCCCACTGTTTTCCCTCTTCCCACTCCTGTCCTGTACCATGGTCTCCCTCCTGGTTCTCTCTCCCCTCCTACTGTTTCGCTCTCCCTACTCCTCTCTTGTTCTCCCTTTGCCACTTGGTCTCGTTCTGCCATGGCTTCCATCCTCCCCTCCGGCCTCCCTCCTGCTCCCCTGCTCAGTCTCACCCTTCCCCTTCCCCTGCCCTTGTGCGCTGTGATATATATTTTTGTAGGATTTCTCTTCTCCTTGTGGTGAAATATTCAAATCTTGTGGGATGTTAGTTTCAACATTTTTAAATAAAACTTTGCAAAATATTGAAAGCAGACCTCTTGCTGCTGTGGAAGGTGCCACACTGGAAAAGTCAGGGTGGGATGAGAGGGACTGCACCCTGGGCAGAGCCTCAGCAGGAAGGGGGCTCAGACTCCTGGCATCCCACACTCTCTTCTTGGGAGTAGAGGGGGCAATTTGGCCCCGTGTCCATCCTGCCTTGGTTTCTTTGCTGGCTAAAGAGGCCCTTTGACCACCCTCATGCATTTCCATGGGAGGAGGAGCCCTTCTTCACCCACTTCCCCATCCAAAGCTGCTGTCCTGTCTCTGGAGCTGCTGCCTCCCAGCCACACTCTGGGGCTGCTTGTCACATGCCGCTTATCACACTCCGGCTCACGCTGGGGACCAGGGTGTCCGGGAGAGGTGAGAGAAGCCGGCGGGAAGGGAGGGACATGCAGCGCTGCAAGCGCAGAAGCCTCCCTCACTCTGTTCCCCGCGGCTGCCTCCGCAATTTCTATTTACAGCCCTGCTGCCTCCCCTCCTGGCCACAGTGCTGCTGCTGCTGCTGGTTTCCAGGGCTGCTCTGTAATTAAGCATCCTTGTCTCCTGCAACTCCTCCACTCCGCAAGCCCGGCGGCAACGGGGGCTGGGGGTGCACCGGGCTTGATGGCCACTCTGAAAACTGCTCCCCGGCAATGGCTGGAAGACTGCTGGGGATGGGGATGGTTCCCAGCCCCTGCTCCCTCTGCCCTGTCGCTGTCTGAGTCCTTTGGGCACTGGAGGTGTCCCTGATCCTCTGCTTTACTGTTGGAGGAAGGAACAGGCTTTGCAGACCAGACCTGACCTCGGACTCTGGGATTTCTGCCCACGGGAAGGACCCTTGCTGCTGCAGGGCCAAGCCCCTCCACATGGCACCCTGTGCCCTGGACAGGATCTCTGTGGGTTGGAGGTGGCCCAGGCCCATCAGAGAGCAGACACACTCCCGCGGTGGCTGTCCCGGGCTACAGACACACAAGAGGCCGAACAGCACCTCTTCTGCCCCTGTGCTGCGTGTGGGAGGGCAGAGTCCTTCACCCCTGCTGCTTTAGGTGGAAGATCCTCTCCAGTCAACAGCTTTGGGGCTGGGCAAGTCGGAGAGACTTGACAGAGGTGGTGATAGATTCTCTCTGTGCTGAAATTACACTCGTACTCATTGGTGCAGTGAAATGTTTCGCACAAACCTCATCTGCTTCCAGCCAGAGCTTCAGCCCTTCCTGCTGACTTCTCTGTCATCAGATGCTTTTCATCTGGTGCCCTCTCTGCACATAAGGGGCTGCAGGCACTCAGCCAAACATACCTTTTTTCACCAGGAGTCACTCTCTGACTCACAGGAGAAGCTCCACAAGCTGCCCCTTATTCGTCTGGCTTCCTGAAGAATACAGTGACTCCCTGGTCTAGTACCCTCCCATCACCGCTCCCCACTACATCACTCCTACTCACCTGTCCATGTTGACTTCCCACCCTTCCAGTCTGGTCCCAGCCCTGACTCCTTTTCCAGCATCTCCCTTCCTTTCCAGTCTCCAGCCTTGCCTCCTTCCCTAGTATCTCCCCCACACCCTCTTCTCCGGCAGGGAGGTAGCACTGGGAGTTGCACTCTGAATGAGGACACCAGAGATGGGAATAAGGAATGCAATCATTCAAATCAAAGAAGAACATCTAAAACCCGTACAATGACTTCAAGACACACAAATACCACCCTAATGAGTGGTCAGAAAACAAGCTTGAGGTGTTGCTGAGCGCTGTGATTTCCTGGGAAAGAGAATAGTTCAGAAAATCATTTTGAAAACAACTCCAAAATCTGGGATTCCCTCCAGCTGAGTGCCTTCTATAACCTGCAATAAATTATCCCATTATGGGGAAAAAAAAAATCAGGCAACTGTCAGCTGGAAGTGTCTGTATTGCAGGGATGTGGCAGCAACCAACAACACTTGCTCACCTCCCCTGTTCAAGGACCTTCTCCAGAGTTGTGTCTGGAAGTTAGGACTCCATGTGCTCTGGCTCTGCCCTCCTCCCCAGGCCTGTGCTGTTGGATATCATTCCTTTGTGTGCCTTCGCAGCGCACCTTGTGAGAGAGCCATCCCGACACTGTGGGCACGAGGGGAGCGGTGGGAAAACACCTGTGGAGCTGTGGGCATCCCTGTGCTCCTCGGGGTGGGTGTGGAGCGGGCGTGGCAGTGTGGACAAGCTGTGCTAACTCAAGTGTGAGCCTTCGTGCAGGGCGAACGGAGAGCTTCAATCAGAGGTAGCTCTGCACTCTACTAAAGGGACCTGGCTGTGTGGATGGCCATTTAATTAGGAGAAATGCACGACTTGAAACTGCCATAAAGAGTCGCCCCAAAACAAGCAACCTCTCATTTCAGCATCATGTAAAAGAGTTGTGTAGTTCCCTTGGTTCGTTCTTGCTTTGATCCTTAGAGGCAGAATTGAATCTTTATTGAGGGCTGCTGTGTCTCCGAGTGCACATTGCACTCAGTGAATAATAGGCCATTCAGTGACGCATTCCACATTGATCCAAAGCCCAGCTTTCTCTGGGAGTGACCAGAATACAAGCCAAACCATCTCCAACCTCAGATCAATCCTCACAAGGGATCTGGCAGTGAAGCAAATGCCAGTCTCTGCTCCGGGGCCCTGTCCTGCCTCTCTGTGGCTCCTAGTTAGCGCTCCAGTGGCAGGAGAGCAGATGCTCTAGGGCAGCCAGTCGAGTTTGAAGCTCAGACTTTGTCGACAGCTGGACATACCACAAGGGTTCAACAAACAAGCAAGCAAACAAGCCTGGGGTGACTTGTTTTCTATCAGAGGAACATGGTGTGATGCCTACAGCATGCACTGGTCAAATCTGAGTTACAGCCTGGCCTGGCTAGGGAGACAGTTGGTTTCCTTGTTAGTTTGCCTATGAAAAGATGCACCAAAATCACAGGCATCGTGATTCTCTCAGGTACCCTCTAAGCCTTGGTAAAGTGACACAGACTTCAGAAGCTTTCTGAGCCCTTCCCAAACCAAGGGGCAGTCCGTGTCCTCTGCTAGCATCAGGGGAGTCAATCTAGCCAGGTTAGTGCACCATGAACGGACACAGTTTTGCCTGAATGAGTTCATTAACCAAAACATGAGTGCAGTGGTTAAACACACCTACAGTGGAGGCTTGTGCCAGTCTTATTACGTTGATTCAGACACATTTGGCAACACCAGGATGAGTTATCTAAGCCTGAAATGGTTTCTCTCCCATGCCTTTTTCTGCTTTGCCAGTTCTTTTCTTGTGTGACATATTACATGTGAGTGAACATCACACAAACGAGATCCAAGGCTCTGCTTAGTGTTACCCTGCATTGGCTGGATACACAGCAGGAACCGTAAGAGGTTCCTTTATAATGAGATTTCTCTTCTACCAAGCATCACGGTCTCCATGACAAAACTGAAGACCAAAAAGACTGTCCTGGATAAATGTGGGTTTCTTGTAGCTACTTAGAGTGGCCAGCTTACTTACAGCTCCCTATGCAGTACAGGAATTCTGAGTGCAGGGTATGGGGAAGAGACAGATTTTCCCCTTGTACCTGCAAGTTAGAGGAGGGCTGGGACAAAAGGGTGACTAAGCATAACACTGCCTTTTCCAGGGTTTTGATGACAGTTCTTTGTTGATACTCAGGCAGTCCTGCAGGGAGAAACAAATTGCCTAACTAAAATATAAAGAGCTGAGGCTGTCAAGCAAAGGCCTAAAGAGAGGTATTGAGGGAGCAGGAACATGAAGGAGGGTACATGAGGGGGACATGAAGCAGGAAAAGGCAGGGTGAGGAGAAAGTGGGCAGAACCAGAAACTGTGGGTAGGATTAAATGATGGGACTGGAAGGTGAAGTAGGATCAGGGGAAGGGATCAGAATAGAAATTTAGAGCTAGGGGGCATTAAAAGCACTGGGTAAATGAAGACAAGGTGGGTGAAGCAGGGCTCTGGCAGCTCACAGGGACTGGGGTGCTGCTAACAGTGAAGCTCCAGTTTAGCCCGAGGACTTACCCAGCTCCCCTGATCCTTCCAGCTGTTTCAGGAACAGCAGTTGAATCCTCCCCTGCCTGCCTGCCTCCTGGGGAGGGAAGGGAAGAGAAGGGAAAGCACATGCTCATGGGTCAGCCCTCAGAGCTCAACCTCACTGCTGCAGTGCTGACCCAACCCACGTGTGAGAAATGCAGGACTGTCACAAAATGTAGGTCAGGGGCTGAAAGTCCCTTTTGCAGGTTTAAAGGTCTCAGCCCTCTGATGCTTGCTCCAAAGGATGATACATTCCCACTTAAGGGATGTTGTTCCCTTTTCTTGCTTCCTTATCTATGTTAGTTGTCCAGCCATCCCTTTGCAGGAGCTGAGATGGAGCCCACTTCACGCAACCTACAGAGGTACCAAGAACTAAGCCATAGGGATTGTGCTCTGAACATGCACAGCACTGAGACCACCAAAATGAGGCTGTCAGTGTCTGCCCTTGGGCTGCCAGAGCCAGTCTTTTGGCCTCTAGCCTTTACCACTAAAGGGCAAGAACAGTACCACCTGGAGTGGTGCCTGCTGAGGGAGGAGTCTCTCAGACCTGGAAATCAATGCACTGGAAAGCCCAGAAAGAACGATGCATGAAGAAAGTGCTTAGCCAAGCTGAAGCCAAGGATGCAAATGGGAAGGAAGGAGTGAGTAGTGGTATGAAACAGCGAGCACCATCCTCTGCACCACAAGGGTCTGCTGGAAAAGAAGTGCCTGAAAACCTGACTCCAAGCATCTGTCAGGATGGTGGATGAAGGAAGAAGCTGGTGTTTCACAACTTCTGAGCTGACTTTGCATCCTGGGTGGTTGCTGCCATTTGTTTTCTCCTTTGGTGATAACTGTACGTCGTTTCTCTGCACGGTTCACTGCACAAATGATTTCACACACCCGCCCGAGCTGTGCTTTATTGTACTTTGTTTAAATATGCGAAATTGTATGCAACTCCATGTGACGTCTTATGCAAATTGCTTCTTGTGTTACTGTGCATATTTGAAATTAATTTGAGTATGATCACAGCCCTGACTCTGAAGCCATTGTTTAGACTGAGCACTCACCCAGCTCCCCTGATCCTTCCAGTTATCTCAGGAGCAGCAGCCTGAGCCTCCCCCGCCTGCCTCAGTCTTGGTCCAGAGGAAACGTGCACTGGAGGTAACACAGCTTAGATGAAGGTCATGTTCCAGGCCTCTGCTGGGTTTGCCAGTTAGTGCAGCCAGAAACTGAGTATTTAGTGGGGAAGCTGGAGCACCAAACTCATGTCCCAGAAGGGTCTGCAGACATGCACTAACGGGGAGCAAATTTTAATCCCTGCAGAACCAGGACAGACTCTGGACAGGGACATGCCATCCAGTGGTTCAACAGTTCACCAAGATATCCAAAGGCATCTAGGCATAGAAGAAAGCACTGGTGTTACAACGTCAGGAATTAAAGATGCTTTCTGGAGAAGCTTGTTTACAATCTGCCCTTTCTGGTAGTGGATCTGCAGATATAAGGCAAATGCTCTACGTACAGGTGTTCCATGTTTTTCAAAAGATCAGATTCCATTAAAAACATCTACTAAACACACCAGCCATAACACAGGCAGCAATATATTGTCTACACTAATCTCTGAAGACATTCAAGCCATTTCAGCAACATTCTTCATGCTAATTTTCCCTTTTCTCCTCTTCTTGGTTATGAGTCAGCAACTAGGCTTGAAACCCCTAACCTTCATCACTGAGGAAAGATGTAGACGTCATTCTGGCAGGGCCTTAATCATCTGTTAAAGAACAGAAAAGAGACAGTCAACCACCGACCTTGCTGTAACTCCTGTTTTATCTCTGGCTCATATAATCCACTGTAATCTGGCAGTGAAGTGCTTCATGCGAGGATTTCTGTGTTGGGCAGTTGAGTGGGTGCCGGGAGGCAGGGGTGGCTGGAGCTGTGGGCCACATCCCAGGGCTGCTGGTGTCCAGGCCTGCTGGTGTCCAGGGCTGGTGGCAGAAAGGAGCGAGGCACACGGTGCTCCGAGGCAGATGCAGCTGGTTCACTGTAGCACCCAGCCTGCAGCTGCCCTGGGAGAGCTGCTGTCATCTTTGCCCTTGACAGATGCTCCTGGGGCATCCCCTTCTCTCGTCTCCTCTTCCCATCCTGTGCCAAGCTGGTCTCATTCAACTGAATGCACACTCTGGGAAAAGGGTGATGGATGGACCCTGGCCACTAACCAGTACCCTGGCTGGGCACTAAGCCAGCGGGGGAGCTGGCCTCAAAGCCCCTGAGTGCCCAGCCCACTCTCTCCTGGGCTGCAGTGTGGAGGAGCCCTCTTCTGCTCATCAGAAATGCCCTCAGATCTGCAAGACACCCAGCCATTACCTGAAGCAATTGGTCTCGGGCCTGCCTGTCACATACTGTCCCCTCCAATTTCCGTGCTTAGCTCTCTGCACGCTGGAGGCAGGAGGATGCACATCCTGCACTCCCTGGGTAATTACAGCCCCACAGCACTCTGCAGTATCCCCAGGACACCATCCCACAGCCCCATACAGCTCCACTTCCAGGCGGCCCCCAGGCACCCAGCTTGGCTTGAGCTGCCTTAAGGGCCAAGTCATTATGAAAATGTCCTGTAATCGCATAAGAGAGGATTGGCAGAGATCTCCTGGCCTGCAGCAGGCAGCCCCATTGCATCCTCTTGCTCAGAGACTTCCAGTCCCAAAGCAAGTTGTCTCCTGGCCTCATTGCTGCTGTTGAAAGGCTGTTCCAGATCCTTGCACTGGCAGGTGGGAAGCTCCTTCTAATTTCCATCCTCAGTGTACCCATGGCCCAGCCTGTGATAACTCATTCTTGTACCAGCATTGTCCTCAGGCTTAAATTCAATGTCAAAACCCTTTGTTAACACAGAGTTAATGTTGCTTGGTGATAGCTCATTTGTTCCCAGAACATTATGTTCATCAAAACGCAAACTTGTGGAAAAACAGGGCATTTAAAGTACATGTCCAGGCAACCTTCCTTGTGCTCCTTCTGAGCTGGCAGCTGCCAGAGGGACTGTCAGCTCTCTGTCTGCATTCGCTGTGTCAAGTATAAAGTGTTCTGTGACGATCAGGGGGAGCGTTACCTGGGAGCGGAGGGGGTGAGCAAGGAGGGGAGAGCCAGTCCCTTGGGGGCAGGCGAGGCGGGGTTCTGGCTGCCATCTCTGGGGTGAAAGGCGAAGTGTTTCTGCCCATGGGATAGCTGGGTTCTTCCAGTGCACCACTTTCAAGGACAGAAGGAGATTACACGTGATTAGGACGTCCTGGGGTAAAGATTTCACCAGGCACTCCATTCTGCAACAGCACCGAAGGCAACAACTTTCTGGCAAGCATCAGCTCATAAAAATGCAGCCGTGTGGCATCAGTGCTTTGGGAAGAGCACGCCAGTGCTCACCAGGAGAGCAGGTCCTGATCCACTGCACTGCAGAGTCACTGCGTGGGGGAAAGCCAGCTCCAGCACCCAGCAAGTTTGGCACAACCACAGCTGGGGAGGATTCCTGCGATTTTTGGCAGCACCAGGCTGTTTGCCCTTTTGTGAAGTTGCAGTCATGCTGTTTCTACCACAGAGGCTGCTGTGTCTAAGGTGAAGGATGCTAGGAGGCTGCCATGAGCTTCAGCCCCATCCCAGGCTCCATATTTCGTAAAGGAATTCAGGCCAGGATTGCCAGCATGTCTACAGAGCTGTACAGTGCACAAGAGCCAGGGCTGAAAACTTTGGACATTTTAATACATGGTGATTGTAGAAGCTTCAAGCACAGAAGCAAAGAATGGCCAGAAGGACTCCCTCTCTACACCACTGCCCTGTTACCCATCTCACCTTTCTCACTGCATTAAAACATTAATGCTTTAGAAACTGCTAATGTTTAAAACAAATTTTCTTACAGTGTTTGCTGCTGGGTATGTATTTCCTAATGAGTGGCTTATAGGAAGTTCGATATGAAGGGCAGCCACAAATCCTGCCTTAGGCTGCTCAGCATCCTTGTATCCAGCCAGGCTTTGTGCTGGGCTCCTGATCTCCAGAAGTTTTGGGGGAGCAAGTAGCATTTCTCAAATTTATTCTCTACTTTCTGTAGTTTTTTACGTGTGGAATGTGTGCAGTACCTGCCCTCTTGCTGACCCAAAAGGGCAGCTGGCCACACTTGCCATAGCAAGGACGTGCAGGTGATGGGAGCTGATCTGGGGGCTGTCAGCTGGCAGGCCTGGAGGGCTCCACTCCAGAAAAAGGAGAGAGGGAATGAGCAAAGAGTGATTTCTCAGGTGGCAGCTGCTCCTCAGACAGAGCCAAGGCTTCTGCGACAGATGCTCGCTCTGCCTGCAAGGCTGGAGGAAATGAAGCCCCAGGTGACCGTGGTGCTGAGGGAGTTCCTGGAAAACACAAGCATCCTTGCTAAAATGAGGCCCGGCAATGATGCAAAAGATTTTCTAGGAACTCTTGAGTATCTAGGTGAGACTGAGAACTGCCCTGCGGATGTGGAGATCATTATGCCAGCCTGTCTGGGAGGAGGAGCTCAGCCAGATGAGTGGGAAGGAAGCACTTGAACCTGCAGAGTGCTACTTGCTCCATCTCTGCACTCACCTGCCCTGATCCAAGGGCTTGCTGCTTCCAATGAGGCACTGGGCAGGAAACCTGTGCCCTTGGGTTCCACATTCCTCCAGGCACAATACCTGGCCATGTCTGGATTCCCTAAAGCCCTATCTAGAGAAGCTTCCACCTGGAGAATCAGTAAATAATCCAGGAGCTTTTGGGTCTGGTAAGAGGGCCCAGGAACAAGTTTGCAACTCTTGTACACTCAGCTTGAATAGTGGAAAACTACCCAGAGAGCAGACAGCACTGTGGAGTGTGAGGAACATAAAGATGGAGAGTGCAAAATGAGAAAAGGACAGCGCTCTGTCAAACAGACGGAACACACTTATGGATACAGGCAGTTGGATCTGCTTGCCTCTGAAACTGAAAGAATGCATCAAATCCTGATGGGATGCACCCACAAGTGCTGAGTGAGCTGGCAGAAGTCATTGCAAGGCCACTCTCAATAACTCTTGATTGGTCACAGCACCTGGGAGAAGTACCTGAAGGCCTGGGAAAAGCAAACATCTCTCCTGTCTTCAAGAAGGAGGATCCAGGGTCAGTCAGCTTCACCTTGATCCCTGAGAAGGTGACGGAACAGGTAATCCTGGAAATCATTTCCAGGCACATGGGTGACAAGAAAATCATCAGGAATAGTGAGCATGGATTCACCCAGGGGAAGCCATGCTTGACCAACCTGATAACCTTCTGTGATAAAATGCCTCACCTTCATGAGGGCCTTTGACACTGTCTCCCACAAGATCCTTACAGACAAGTTGCTGATGTATGGGCTGGATGAGCAAACAGGGAGGTGGCTGAAGCCTGGCTGAATGGCCAGGCACAGAGGGTGCTGCAGAGTGGCACAAAGCCTAGCGGGAGGCCAGGACCTAGCATTGACTCCTGGTTGATGGAGGCCCCTGAGTGATTCCTCAGCAGAGGCAGGCTGGACCAGATCACCTCCAGAGCTCCCTTCCAACTTCAGCCACTCTGTGATTCTGTGAAACCACTTACTGGGAATGGTCTCTGGAGAGTGCCACCCCAGGCTGTGCCTGGGCTTTGTCTCAGGCAGCAATAGCTGAATATGGCTAAAACTGCAGCAGCAGTGTGACAGAGCGGGTGACTGCAGGTCCCCAGTCTGCCCTGTGTCCCAAGGCTGAGTACTCTGGCACAAATACAGCCATGGCTTCAGGAGATGGCAGGCTGAGCCCCTACCAAGGACAGGGTGACTTCCCCATCCCACAAAGAGGTGGAATGAGGGAAGGATGGAGTTGGTGTGGGAGAAAAGGACATGATGAACAGGGAAACTGTCTGCAACTTGCTCTTCTTCTCATCAGGAACTTTCCCTCCTGCCATATGGCTATGTGCCTTGCCTGCTGGGGAAAAAGGAGTGTCCAGGTATGTGATACGGGGGAGAAACAGTGGCAAGCTTGCAAGATGTGCTGTGACTAGCTAACACTGCTGCTGCTGAGCTTAGCTCTTTGGGAACTACAGCACAAGGAGGACGATGAAGTAACCCTGGGAGATAAGCTGTCCGCAGTACAGCGAGAGGAAGCAAGGCAGCTGGTGAGTTCTCCCTGCTGATGTTGTAAACACATCTAAAAAATTACTTCCCTAACATGATGTTTACCTGAAACTTGGGAGCCTTGCCCAGAGGGATCTGCTCCAGATGCTGTGAAAACTCTGGGCTACAACAGAGGCGCAAGCGCTGCTGAAACCTGAAAAGCCACCCAGAGTGATGCAGCCCAAGCCTGTTAACTCTGAAAACCTCTCAGCATGTTTTAGTCCATAATGAATTCCAGAGGGGTTCATGGTGCACAGACTTGATGCATCTCTGATGTTACAGACTGTTAAAACACTTGTAGCAGGCTGTCCTTCCACACTCTGCGGTGCTTACCCAAGGGGCTCCTGGCAGACTCTTGTTATCCCTAGAACCCAAACAGCAGACTACCTGTCCAGCACTGCATTTTATCCTGGCTGGATTTGCTTCCCGCCCCTTCAGCTGGCCACAGCCCCAAGCCCCTCTCCCCCAGCCTCTTTCTCAGCCCTGTCAGGCAGCAGCTGCACGTACGAATTAGCTTCCTCTCCAATGTGCACTTCAAACCTGAAAAAACCCTCCGATTCATCAGGAAGATCACATTAAGCCCATCTAACCTCGCTGTCTGACAGGGTAACTGCACTAGCGGACTGGGGGGGTGTAGTAGATGTGATACATCTTGACTTCAAAGCTTTTGATAGAGTGAAAGGCACGAAGAGTGGAAAAAAACCACAGCCGGAATTGCCAAAAGATGCACACAATTGCCAAAAAGTATATATGGCTGGTCTGGGGAGATTGCACTGTCAAGGTGGAAAGGCACTTTTCAGCGGGGCTGTGGAAATCAGTAGATTCATTTTCATCACTGAAAGCTTAGGCTGTGTGTAGGAAAAGCTTTTTAACTATCGAGCAATAAAATGCTGGACTAGATTGGCCAGGGAGCCTTGTCACTGTGGGCTGTTGAGAACAGGTTCAACAAATATCTGTCAGGAATGAGTTGTGCTTACTTAATCTTGTCGTCGGGTCAGGAGGCTGAATTACATGATTGCCCGAGGTCTCGTCCCAATTTCATTTCCCCCAATTAAATTAAATAAACCTCAGAAATCATTGTCAGAAGCAAGCTGCAGCGAGCTATACCTACTGCATTCCCCCCCACCCCCAGTCAAGTGTTAGATCAGCACTAATCCCATGTAGGTGTAAACCAGGTTCAAGACCTACCACTCTTTCCCCAACACTGAAAACCAGCACGATGAAACCCTTTCAGCTCTGCTGCACAGGCATGTGGTACATTTAGTTCAGACTGGCTTTTGTGTATTTCTCCAAAGAACTGAGCCTTTTCTGAGATGCTGGGTTTTAAATTTCCGTTCTGAAAGCTTATGGGAGCAGGCATTGTGTGGGAGAAACACCAAGTAGTGGCCCGCATAAAGAGCACAAGACTTTGGACTGATCTCTTACCCTTGAAGGAAAAACTCTTTGAGGGATGGAGCAGAAAAATGTGGGCTTACGGGCCTGTGTTCAGCACATCTTTTCTTATAATGCTGTGCTTGTCGTGCTAACCTGCTCTGCCTGCCAAGGAAGCACAGCAAATTGCAGGGAGAGGTAAATCTGTGCAGCCTTAAAAAGAGCCAAACCCAGAAGAGAAAGGGACTGCCCAACTAAATCATGGCTGAGCTCCTTCCCTTCTATAATGGCTCATTTCGCTGTGCACATCCCTTTGTATAAAATGGATTTTTAGAGAGAAGTTCATCCGTTCCAGCCTTTTGATAAGCTAAGGAAGGCTCCATGTCCTTCCAACGCTCACATGGAGAGCAGGGGTAGGCACGGAGACAGACTCTGTTATTCCAGCTCCCCCACACTGCTGCCAGCCCCGAGCCCACAGCTGAATATGAGTGACAAATTGCATGTAGCATCCTAAATAAGATTAACGTAATGATCTCTTTAAGGCTGTTGTCTTTGTGATCACGTCACATCGGGGCTTCATAATCATCTCGTGAATGATGAATGCACCCAGATCTGTCTCTTCTTCTGTCATTTCTAACCAGCGAATCTCTGTGTGTAAAAGACATTCCTGTTAGCAGGAGCAAAGAACAGGACCTCGCACTTCTCTGCTTCAGACTGTGAGTAATTCTCCTAAATGCATTTAATCAGCAAACTTCCTTTTCATGCTGCTTTTTGCTGAGCTAGAGCCATTACTGCAAGCAGAATTATTCCCAAGGCCAGTGACATTCCTCCATGGTGGCAGTTCCCTTTTGACTTCACATATCATCTGCCTCTCCCCGGCATTTTACCCACCTAAAGTTCTCCTACTAATTCCTTTCACTCCAGCTTATCTAGCTGCCTTCCAGCCCTTACTGCATCAAATGCCCTACTGAAATCCAACTAGATTCGATTTACCAATTTCTTTTTTCACCCAGGTAAGGGAAAGGAGGTAGAGAAAAGGATCAAGTTAAGGGCACACGGTGCTTTTGTTGATAAACCCATTTTGTATTTGATTCCATTTTCCACTTACTGCTGTTGCTTTAATTTTGTTTTCCTTCTGTAATTTGTTCTTAACCTTATACTCTGTTGAGACTAGACTAATGGGTTTGCAGCTGCCCAGAGTACTTTGTTTTCTCTCTTCCTGAAATATAGCTCCTTTTTCCCAGCCCTGACATGCTTACTCTGAAGTTGACAGATATGCTGCAAATCTTTGCTCCCAAAACTGCTGCTTGCTCAGACAGCTTTGAAAAAAAACCCCACAAATATCAAGGTAAGCTGGTGAGCTCAAGTTTTGCTGTTACAGAGGTTCTTGAGGTTTGCTTTTGCCTTAATACATCAAGTTACTGTTCTCCACTCTTTCTTCTATCCTCTTCTCCCAACTTTTTCAGCATCATCCTTCTTATTGAGAAATGACACAAGGCAGCTGTAAAGACCCAGACATGTTAAAGCAGCACTGTGCTGAGCACTGAACGTGGTGTGAGGAGTGTATCAGCCAAGCACCCACCCCTCTGCTCTCCTGGTGAGCTGAAAGCCACAGTTCAGGCTATCAGACAGGCACGTTTCTCAAAAAGAGGGGGTCTGAGAAGCAACTATTTAACTTCTGTAAGGGAACAGAGATCCCCTGGAACTCATCACAGATTTTCTGACTGCACAGAAACATGCAGACACCTAAGCCAAGAATTTAAAGGAGTTATTAAAGTCTCCCTGCTTCTGAAGGGGTTGTGTGGAGGGAGGGAACTCTTACATGCTGCAATATAGTTTTAAATGACATTTCAGTGATTGCTGCTGTTCAGAGAAACATAGGTGCTACCTACGTGAAGGAGTCACCCCCAGACCAACCAGGTCCTGCTGTTAGGAGATTCATCTGTGGTATAAAATGGGACAAGTAGTGTTACAGAGGGTGGCGAGCCAGCTGGAGAAGAGACATTCGTGCAGAAGGGCTTTGCAGATGCTAATGCTGCTGTCAGCACAGATGCATTTCCACGGGGCCAAGCAAGCATACTGCCCTTCTGGCTTCCAGCGTTGTGAAGACACTGAACACTGGCTCATGGCAGATAAGCAGCACAAAAACACTGACCCACACAAAAAATCAGGTGGGAAGGGATCTCTAGAAGCCTCTAGCCCAATTCTCTGCTTACAGTAGGGTAACCCTAGACCAGCTTGCTCAGGGCGTTGCTCACACTATATGAACATCTCCGAGGATGGAGATATCCCAGTCTTTTTAGGTACCTGTTCCCCTGCTGAACTGCTCTCAAGGGGAAGAAATTTTTTCTTTGTTTCAAAATTTGTCCATTGTTCCTTGACCTTTCACTATGCTGCTTTCTCCGAGTCTGGCTTCCTCTTCTCTTCAGCTTTCCTTTCGGTAGGAGCAGACAGCAACTAGACACCCCCTCTCTGTTTAACAAACCCAGCTCCCCCAGCCTTCTCCTTGTGCATTGTGTGCTCTAGCCCTCCACCGTGGGGGCCTGTTGCTGGCCATGCTGCAGTTTGTCAACATCCATCTTGTACTGAGGAGCCAGTCCTGGGTGTAATCTTCCAGCCTCACACCGCTCAAGTGGATGGGAATAATAATTTCCCTTGATCTGCTGACTACACCTTTGCTAACGTAGCCTAGGCTTCAGAGAACCTTCATTGCTTGATGCGCTCACTGCTGATTCATGTTTAAAATGCTTCTTGATACTTTGTGGGGATCTAATAAAGTGTGGGGTTATTACCACAGGGAACTTATCACCCCACTGGAGCAGGCTTTGCCTGTGCATGTGTGGTGTGTTTTGGCTGTGCCCACTCAAGAGAGATCCCCTCAGGCACTTCCGATGTGACTGTGATTTTCACCCTGAGCTCAGGGGTCCTCAGCCACTCTTGCTGTTGTGACATATCCAGTGAGTGATACTTTTTCCTGCTTCGAAATCACGGGATTTGTATTCATGGCACATTGGCCAGAAGTTTGAGTAACTAACTGCCCTTACTGCACTACAGTGGCCAAATGAACTCAGCCTGGAGCCAAGGCTGATCCAATCACAGGTTGTTACATTCCTGCCCAGCAGAGACCTGCCCCCAAGTTCCCAGTTCCAGAGAAACCTACTTCTTTCAGCAACAAAGCATTGGATTGTTGCTGCATATGCTTCAAATTCCAAACTGTATCCCAGGTGTGTGGTTTCTCCTCCTTGCCCTTAAGAGAGCAAGATGCCACTATAACAAAATGATTCAGGCAACCAAGCATGTGCAGGATAACACACATCTATAACTCTCCATTACTGTGTATTTCTAAAAGCTTAAACAACAATAAGCAGAAAAGTTACCAAGCCAAGGAAAATGCAATCTATTTCCATGCAGCAGAAAAAAAAAAAAGAAACGCAACAACAAATAAAAATTTAAAAAAAAAAAAAACCAACCAAGAATGACGTGCTGAAATGCTCTCTGCTGTGTGCTGCCAGGGGATTTAATCAGCCGATTGCCAAAGAGATGTCAGTTCCCTGAAAAGAGTGAGGACAACACGCCTTGCTGAGAAATGTACTCACAAGATTAAAATACCAGCTGCAGGATAAACCCAATATTGTCCTACGAGCAGCTAAAAAATTTGGGCGAGAGTGAACAGCTGCCATCCTTAAAATGTGTGTCACTACATCATCATCACACCTTCCAAGTCTGTCTGTCTATCTCTGCCTACTGGTCAGTACCCCCAACGAATTCAGGTACCACTTGAGCCAGCTTAATGAACATGTCAGGCCAGGTTTACCAGCCCTAGAAGCCAGCCAAGCAGGATCTCATGACACAAAATACCACCTAGATTACCGGGACAGCCACCATGAACAGTGCAGTTCACACACAGCAAACAAAAGGTGTTCAAGCCCAGAGAGTACAGCGGCACCCCGGGAAGATGCTCTGTAATCATAACTGAAGGTCCAGGGGTGGGTGCCTTGTGTTGGGGTGGTGAAAAGAGAAATGGAGAAATCAGGAGAGTAGATAAAGAAGGAAAGTGCTGAGGTGGGAACGTGACAGTCAGATGTGATTGTGGAGGAGGCAACAAGGATGGGAGATGGAACAGGCAGCCAGCGTGGAGGTGTGTGTTTGCCACCCTCCCGGGCCAAAGCTGCACAGAAGAGCTTGTTACAAAGGTTGTGAGAGAGCAACTGTCGTGGTAACCGGCTGGCTTTCTCCACACATTTTCTTTTCTGAGCTTGTCAGGAGCTGGTGCCCTCAGCAGGAGGTGGGAACCCGGCTGTGTTACTCACATGATTCTGCTCCCAGGAGGGAGGCCCCACTAACCTCCACCTACCACCTGCTCCAGGGCTCGGTTACCTCCTGCAGTCACTTTGCATTGCTGCTGTCTTATTTTCTTGCTGCGGAGTTGTAAAGCTCTCTGTCAGCCCCTTCCCAGCTCCCAGCCCAGGCTGGTAGTCCCGCTGGGTGAAGCCCATGGCTGGTGCAGCATGGCCAGCCCTCCTCACACAGCTCCAAGCCCCAAGAAGGCATGCTCTGAGCAAGTTGGATAGATGGAGGCTGTACCAAAGCTGGCCTTTCTAAAGAAAGGAGCTGGTCTGGAGACTGGGCTGAGCCTGGGGGTCTCCACTGCACACATCATGTTACTTGCTGTGGGGCCAGCTCTGAGCCAAGCCTGTCTCAGTGCATGAGCACGGGGGTAAGGAGGCCACCTCTTCACCCCACACTGCTCCTCCTGCCCCCAGCACCAGCGGTTTTACACAGGCTTCTATTCACCACACTCCTTAGCTGAGCCCAGCCGGTCAGTGTTATGAAATCCTAGAAGCCCTGACCACACACATGGGACATGGGCATGTCTCACCAGGGAGAAACCAGCAGTGGCAGCCAGGATGCTCTTCCCTGGTGTGGAGAAGAGCAAGGGCAGGCAGGATTAGTAAAGGGAGGCAACAGAGAGCTGGAAAAGAAGGTAAAGAGATCAGCTGTACTCTCCAGAGACACACACACCTGTGTTTCTCTGACTTTGCCTCCTCCGAAGGAAAGGAGATAAGACAAATCAAGTGTCTGTGGCAGATGTTAGTCACGCTGCCTCACGTGCTGCTGAAGGGTGCTCGGCAGTGTGGGGCGGGAGGGGGAGCACAAAACTCCAGGCACCGTAAGAAAAATTAACCACTTTGTCCCAATCCTCAAGTGACAATTTCCCTTGGCAGGCATAGGGCATTCTGACAAGCGCTCCCAGTTATCAAGTCCAGGCCAGCCCTCTTCTTTGAGGAGACTCAGTCCTGTTTCTTCCTAGGCAGCATGCAGGGAGCAAGGAGGCTATAAAGGACTCTCTGGCAAAGAAGAAAGAAGTAAAAGAGATGTCAGTGCCAGGCTGGAGTTCCTCTTCCAAGGCATAAGATTGAATACATTTGCTGCGTTGCAGAACGAGGAGAGAAATGTCACCTTCAGAGGTGATCTGACAATCACAAAAATAAATTACATAGAGGAGAGAAAAAAAACCACAACAAGATGAGCATTTGTGAATATTCATGAGCAAGTCAAAACCCCCAAATTAACAAGGAAATTAATTTCCAAACTGATTAGGCTGCCAACTCCTTTTATTTAAATAAATCAACAATTGCCTTCATGTGACTCCTGCTGAAGAACGTGGAGCAAATCCTGACTCCTCCCAGGAGGAAGTTTTGTGCCGCCTGGGATGACCAATACCCCAGCACGTTCTGGGGACAGGCGGGCGCTGTGGCTGGAGCCGCCTGCTTCAGCCTCCGGGAGATTTCCCTCTGCCCACTGCTCCGGATGTTGCGGTTTCACGATCGCCCGAGCCAATCTAACCGCTGGCTGCTGTACTTGTGCTCTCCCTGGTCCCACCCTCTTACTCATGCTGGCTCTGGAAAGCTGTTCCAGCGTGCCAAGCTGGCAGAAAACTCATGCAACAATTAAAAAAAAGATATTTCTCCCAAGTCAGAGCACTCAAACAGCCCAGCCAAACGGCCGGTGCGCAATGCCACAGGTGAGGAGGGCAACCTAACCTGACCTGGGAGGTGGGCCCAGCGCCAAAGCGAACCCTGCTACGAGTAGCGGAACGACGTGTATCTTATCCTAAAGTCCTCTTCCACCTGAAGTGTCTAAGGCAGAGCAGAGCAGCAACAGCCCCCGCGGCGTGGTGATTTCGTGGGGTGTCTGCAGCTTGGTGTGGGGGTGACCAGCCAGGCCGGCTCAGCGATCTGGTGGAGCGGCTGCGGGATGTTTCCTGCAGGAACAGCCTCCTGCCATGTCCCGCAGCGTGCCCGAGGCTCAAGGGAGTGACTGCCTGCTGCTTCTCCCGCCGCACGGCAGTGCCAGCGCACGGGAGGCAGCGGGAGGCTGCCAGACAAAACTTGGGTGGGCTGAACCTGTGAAACTGAATTCTCAGTGACTGAGAACGAGGGTGAGCTGCAGCCCCCTCTGGGGTCAAGTTGTGAGCGGTTAAATAGAACAGCAATTGGTATTTGGGTGAGGTTACGTGGAGCCTCCGGCTGCCCACTGCGGGAAGAGGGCTGCTCTGCTCCCCTCCACGCCTGGCCTTGCCCTCCTGTTCCCGACAGGGAGTGCGATGGTCCAGTTTGCCCACCTGGCACAACACCAGCTTGCGGGCAGTCCCCTCTGTGGGGTTAGCAGGGCAAACACGTTTAACAGCGTGCCAGGAAACGCTGGAGCCAGCGCAGCCTGGGACCGTCCCAGGCGCTGGCAGCCAAACTTCGGGCCAACTCCCCTGGCTCATCGCGGCGGGCCGGGACGGTCCCCGGCGCTGGCAGGCACAGCGTTCGGAACAGCCCCCCTGGATCAGCCCCATCCCGCGCTGACCCACAGCCGGCGGCGGCCGGATTATTATTCACGGCGGTCCATGAATATTCATGAGGGTGACCGCCTCTCCCTCCCTCCCGCTCACGTC
>VZRS01003577.1:64581-86312 GCA_013398055.1 Ifrita kowaldi
GGGGGGAGGTGGGTCCGGGCCCTGCGAGGAGCGCCTGCCCCGCACATGCCCCGGGTGCCCCGGCCCGCGGGCCCCGCGGAGCGCCGCCCGCTGCCATGCGGGGCCCCGGGCGCCCCGGTAACCGAGGCGGTTTGTTTGCAGAGCCGGCCCTGGAAGGAGGAGAAATGCAAGAGGAGGGCGAGTGAGAGGGGTAAGGAGCTCCTGGAGCTGCGTGAGTGACCCCCGCCCCTGCCCCGGGGGCTGCCGCGGTGTGGGAGGGGATGGGATGGGCCGCGGGTCCCGGAGCTGGGGGCTTGAAGGCATTTGAGCTCCAGGGTGCGGGAAAAGGGATTGACCGCCTGGAAGGAACTGAGGGGCAGGATATGCCCTCTGCCAGGCACCTGTTCCGACAGAGGCTCGCCCGGTCGGGGTGGAGGCTACGCAAGTGTCGGGGAACGGCACCAAAGTTCTGTCCCTGATGTGCGGTTTTGGGATCCAGGGGTTTGTCCGGTACATTCGAGATGTTCCTGTTGTGTGTTCAAATGCGCTTGTTCTAAAGGTGTAGCAGCGTTTGAACTTTTTGGTGCTTATGAGTTCCTTGGAAGCATTTTTTCTTTTGATCTAACAGCCTGTGTGGCTTTCAGCATCCTTAGTATTTTGCAGCAATTAAGCCTAAAAGCTGCTTGTCATTGAACAAAGATCTTGGGCAGACATAAAACAACAGTGCAAATTGTTCCCGAGTATTACGCTCAGGGCCTTTTGTTGGCTGAAAGCTCCGTGCCGAATAGGAAATAAAAGCCAGGCATCTGGAGAATAAAGAAAACCGTGTTAAAAGTCAGCCTCTGAATAAATACCTGCATATCCAACCTTGATTGTGCCTTCCAGAAACACAGCCTCTACCTCACTGTGTACTTGCACGTGCTTTTATCTGTCTGTTTATGATTAAAGTGATGACCTGCCAAGAAGTATAAATCCAGCATGTTAAGTATATGATTCTGTGAAGTACTCTTGTGAGATCTAAACTCCAGATCCCTTGTCCCTTGTGAGTTCTCTGGTTCACTCGGTTGTTTATTTGGTGTATGTACCTTTGTGGCCTGTACATAGAAAGTGTTTTTGGTTTATATCAGGAGGGTACGTTGACATCTGTCTGATACTAGACTGGTGAATAGGAAGAAGGTCCCATCTCTGGCCTGTTTGTGGAAGCTGGGATGATGAAGGCACTGCAGTGGGAACGTGCTGTGGTACAGGGTTGAAGCTCCAGCCCATGTCTGGTAGTTATAGAGCAATTGGAAGGGTTACGTGCAGAGTTCTGGTAAAGTAAGTGTGAGCAGCGTCTAAGTGGGGGCTGCCAATAGGGATGCATGTTTTCAAAATACCCTTTTAGCCTAAAAATGGGGTAGGGGAGGGACCAGCTGTGGGTACTAGGATGGTAGGTTGGTGGAGGAATCTTACCTTTGTTTTCTGCCTTTGGAAGACTGGCTTGCTAGTGAAATTGCATGAAAGCTTCAACTTTTACACCATTTCTCCTTTTCCTCCACATTCTTATAACTCCATCACAACTTCAGCCTTTCAAGCCAGAAGTTTGAGGCCTGGTAATACGCTCAAGCATGAAGATTTTTGGATGGGGAGGTGGATTCTAAGGGAGTTTAATGAAATCAGTGTAGCCATCCTTTGAAGAATCAGTAAGAGCTGTATTTTGACTTGCACACTTTGTAAACTGAGCAAACAGACGTTAGATTCTCTGTGAAGTTCTGGTAGAAGACTAGATGGAGACAGGCAGACACTGAGTGTTCTGGCCTCTGCTAGTCTGGATTTTGGAGTCTGGAAGTGGACTTTCCTTTCATTACTTGTTCTCTTTAAATAAGAAAGCTGTTGTGAGATTTTTGCTTAAGTTGGCACCTTTCTGTTTAACTCCTGAAGTTTGCAGTTGCATCCAAGGGAGTCTTGGACAACTACAAAGTTTCTTTGGAAAAGGCATCTGATTATTATATGAGACTTCATGTTTTTGGAGAGTCAGGTCCACTTTGGTGGTTTTGATGTGGAAGCTAAGCAAATAAGGGCTTATTTATTTTAGAAACAAAACCAAAACCAAGCAAAAAACCCCAAACCTGGAAATTCCAAACAAAATACCCTTCTCGATTCAGGTGGTGCTCAATTGTGAAGGATGTGTTATCTCTTCATGTGTGCCCACCCTGTGGAAGAAAAAAGTCATGTAATTAGACGTTACATGCAGAGGGCTGTGCTGTGGGCAGTGTACTTAATAATTAATTTGGCTCAGAAAAGAAAGCAGAGGAAGGAAGGTAAGAGTCTTGCCCCATCAGCCTCTGATTGAATCACAGCAGTGTAAATCCAGAGTAATTCAGTCAGGCAGCGAGCAGTCTGACTGCATGCCACCAACATAAGGTAAATAATTTATCCTTAAGTGTGTTTATTGGTTGATTTGCAGTGAGTGAGTGAGTGAGGCAGGAATACTTGGCCTTGCTGTTGCATGAGCAATTCATAAAAACAAAATTATCGGGTAATTTGGTTCATTTAAATACTGCTTCTCCACATAGAGGAAAATTATCTTTGCATTTTGGCTCACGCACAGCAATTCCACATGTACTTAATTCTGTCCTGGTATACTTCTGTAATGTAGGTGTTTCATGCTACTGGGGGCATGCCTCTGAGCTTCCCTGGTGATTGAGATAGACCCTTCAGAGAAAATACTGTTTAATTAATTAGACTACTGACAGACCATAACAGAAATAGGAGTGGGACAGTTTGCAGGTAGCTGCAGGAGAAACCTACAGTGGTTGCGCTCTCTGCCAGATGTGTTCTGAGCATAGTTCTTACCTACCACTTTTGCCATAGTTGTTTAGGAACAGATGTATCTTCTGCTTCAGAAAATATTGTTTTGTTATTTTCTCTAGGTTTTGAGTAGTGTTTTTACAAGTGTAACAAATTTTGTCCACTAATGCTATTACACAGAGGAATGTAAGGATTAGAAAGGAAAGTGCTTTATCAGTCAGGTGTTTCCAAAGAGAACAGGAGACTGTCTTTTGGTGTCTAACTGATCCTCTGAATGCATAGAGAGTTGAGATGGAGCAGTGGGCACTTGGCTGGGGACAGAGTCCTACAGAATCTTGTCCCAAAGATAGGAAGGAAATGGGCAATAGAGAGCCGTGACGTGATCTTGCTTAAATAGGGTGTCTCAGAAGCAGGGGAATCAGGTTATTTTCCTACTGCTTAGTCTCATTGGAGGAGAGCAGGAATATTGAGAGATAGTTCTGTGTTTATTTCTGGAGTGGGGCTGGGGTGGGCAGCAGGAAGTTAGGAGCCCTAAGTTTGACTTCTTGGTCTGCTGTGGCTGTCTGTTATCTTGGGCAAGTCTATTTCCCTCTCTCTGCCTGTCTTTCTTCCTGTGTAACATAATGCTAATATCCCTTTACTGCATCTGGGTCCTTAGTGTTGAGCTGGGGTGGAGGGACAGGCAAGGTCCAAAATTTTCACTGCTTGTGGGGTCAGACTGTCTGTGATGCTGAAAAACAGTTTTCATCTGTATTTGCGTGGTTGCAGATGCACAGACTTCATTTATGCCATGTACTTGGGTGGATGATAATTGGGAAAATTTGGGTGTGTTCTGGGTTTCCAATCAGTCCTGTTTTTTGCATGGAGGACTACCGGGCAAGAGGCATTTCAGATGGACACAAGCCCATGGGAATAACATTTTCCCCTGAAAGTAATTTTTTTTATTTGGGCAGATAGCTCAAAAGGGGGGAGAAGTTGCTCAAGAAAGACAGGGGAGATTAAGGAACTGTCACAGCAATAGACTGAGTCAGTTCCATGTTGGAGTCTCTTTGGGTTTAATGGGTTTTTTGTGTGTGTGTGTGTCTGTCTTCCTTATCCTCCATTCCTCTTCCCTCCCCCCTTCTTCCTGCCCCCTGTGCCCAGCTAGGATGGAAGAATCTCATTTCAACTCCTCCCCGTACTTCTGGCCAGCAGTGCCCACCGTCTCGGGACAGGTAAGATGTTCCAACCTCTGTTACGTTGGTCTTGCTTCCTGTTAGCAGTTTATGCATGATGAGTGTTTCTGTTGCATTTCTTGCTCAGCCGCATGCTGGGCAAAGCTGTGCCGGGGTATGCTAAAACCTGTCCTTCCCCCTCGTTTAGATTGAGAACACCATGTTTATTAACAAGATGAAGGAGCAGCTACTGCCCACAGAGAAGGGCTGCAGCCTGGCTCCCCCCCACTACCCCACCTTACTGACAGTCCCCACCTCTGTGGCCCTGCCCACTGGTATCTCCATGGACTCGGACACCAAGCCAGAGCAGCTGACACCACACAGCCAAGCCCCTGTGACTCAGAACATCACCGTGGTACCAGTGCAGTCTGCTGGGCTCATGACAGCAGGTAGGGCACTCCGAAGGCTTCAGCAACATACAAAGGGGACTCTGGGATGGGGAAACACGAGGTCCTGGCGAATCCTTATTGGCCTGTAGATGATTCCTAGCCTTACTGATAGTGTGGACTGCCTTGGCGTGGTTTCACTGTGAATCTGTAGGCACTCCATGCATCCACCCTCTTTATGGAAGTTTGACTTCCAGCAGTGGAGACTGGGAATGCCTTGGGAGGGGAAGCTACCCTTCTGTTTGTGTTGTAGTCAAAAGCAGGTGCTTCTGTGGGATAAGGAGATTGAGCATAATTGGAGATGTAATAACTGACTTCCTCCACCTTCCTTTGTTCGCAGGTCCTGGTCTGGTGATAACTTCCCCGTCAGGTTCTCTGGTGACCACAGCCGCCTCTGCCCAAACCTTTCCCATCTCAGCTCCCATGATTGTCTCTGCGCTACCCCCTGGCTCCCAGGCAGCCCTGCAGGTGGTTCCAGACCTGTCCAAGAAAGGGACAACCACCCTCACTGAAGGTGGCGGGGGTGGCGGGGGTGGGGGAGTTGCCCCCAAACCACCCCGGGGCCGGAAGAAGAAACGATTGCAGGAGTCAGGGCTGCCAGAGATGAGCGACCCCTTTGTGCTGACAAACGAGGATGATGAGGACCAGCACAAGGATGGCAAGACATACAGGTGGGGAGTGGGGTTAAACCTTTACTGTAACATTGCATGGGGATGGGGGTGTATTTAACCCTTCAGAGGGTTACATGGGGAAGAGGAGATCTCTGCCTGGTTCCTAGAGAGTCCCTGAGCAGAGAATCTTAGAGCTGCAGAAAGAGTTGAGTTTTCTTTCTGGTCAGGAATATTTACTGATGGGTTGACCCAAAACTAAGGATTTCCTTTTAGTGGACAGTCTTGATTTCCTGAATATATAGTTGTTAATGTTCTTAGGTTAGTTAATCTCCAGGATGTTATGGAGGCTAAACTATATCTTTGATGGCACAGCCAGGTAGTGTGGCTGGTGCATTGCAGAGTGCAGTGCTGTCCGGTGCAGCTGGAGCACTTTTGGTGTAGCTGAGAGCCCTGGTGTACCTGGGTGCTCCTCAGTTAGGACTCCAGTCTGTCCAGTGTAAAGACTGCAAACTGGAGACACACAGAGCAGGAAGTGGACTGTGGTGATACAGTTTGCTCCTGTGTGTATTGGCCCATGTGATCTCCTCCTATTTCAGCACTCCAAACCAAGGAAAGAAAAAAGTGTCTTTCTGAATTAAATATAGGGGTGTTTCTGAACCCTGAGTGTGTCAGATAAGAGGGAGGAGAGTTCTGAGCCCTGAGGTTGGGTTTCTGAGCTTGGAGGGATGTGGCTTGAGTTTACGAATGATGGGCAGGGGAGAGATAAGCTAGGAGGGAATACTTGAACCAGAGGATAAACAGTGTGGGTGTTTCAGAGAAGGTGGGAACCAGACAGAGCAGAAAGTGGTAGGGAGTAAATGTGATGGTCTGTCTTCGGTGGGAAGCAGGAGCACTTATGGGTGATTCAGTGATAGGTGTTTCTGATGGATGATTAAGATAAATAAGAAGCGAAGTAGTAGCCAAGTTGAAACAGAAACAGAAGATGGTCCCTAGGTCTTCTCATTTCCCTACAATGTGCCCAGGATCCCATCTCAACCAGTTTTCCCTTCATCATCCTAGATACTCTTTGTTTTGGTACAGATTGAGTTATCTTTCTGGAATTAAGCCATAGGAGTATGAAGGCATCTACACAGAATCTGTGCACCCACCTCAGGCATTTTTTCACTTTCAACTATAGCACTTTTTAAATATTTACATTTTTGATCAACATGGTTAAATGGGTACAAAACTAGAGCTTGGATCAGCCTTTTTATCTTAGCAAATGTCCCAGTTCTTCCACATTGAAAATATAATCAGTGTATGGTGAGGAAGGGTGGGAGTGTTAGGTAGCTTGCTATTTGTAATCCCACCATTTATTTTGGGCCATAGCCACAGTTCCACACTACTCAAGCTGCTTACAGTCTGGGTTGCTAATTAGGTTGTTAAATATGTATTTACACGGGACACAATTGGCAGTGAACACTAGAATTAAAGCTGAACCAGGGCTTTAATTATAGCTCCTTGTTTACTTGTAAGTTTGGAAAAAAAACGCCCAGGACCAGGTGGAGTGACTCAGCAGAAACTTTATGAACACGCATAGTCTGTGTAACAGCTCATGAAAAGGGCTGTGCAGGGAAAAAACAGATGAGTATATATGTGGGGACATGTAATTTCTTTATGTTTAAGATTTCTTTATGTTTAGTCCAAGTGTGGTACCTCTTCCTCCAGTCCCCATCCCAAGCAGGCCTTCCTCTGAGCAGTGTTAAGGTGTGAGAGAGCTAAATTGAGATTTATTGAAGACCACCAAGGAGTACTTCTGTTCTCCTTGAGATCTGCTCTTTGGATGATGCCTTCCATGTGCAAGTTTGGAACTAAAAATGATTGTTGGAAAAATAAAGGAAAGCGTTATCTTCTCTTGGAGCTGTGGGAGAGAAAACCTTGGTGAAACATAGTAAAATCGTTTCTCTATAATATGCATATGAATAGACTTGCAAGTTAAAACTTTGAGGAATACTGGGATCCTTCTGTATTCTAGAGGATGATTTCAGTAGTTCCCGTCACTACAGTATGCAGACATATGCTAGCTAAATTAAGACTGTGGGTGAGGTTCATCTACTCCTGCTTCTTTCTCAGGCTGGAGGAGGAGTTGGTTGTGGCATTCATATGACTACGTTTGTGTGATTTCACTGATTCCCATGATGAGACACTGAGAATAATCTACTCAGATTCCTGGAAGGAGTTGTAGTATATTGATCAGTGTGGGTTTTCTTAGGTTGTTTTGTTTTTTTTTTAATACCTAGTTCCTAAAGCCTGGGATTATTTTGTCAAATTTAATTATATTTTTAAGCTTTCTTTTTGAGCGCTGTGAGCTCTCTTGTCTTGAGTGTCTGGACAGGTGGCTAATATTGGTAATTCCTGACTCCTAGTGTGGTGATAAAGACAGAGTAAGGCCTTGAATGAGCAGCATAGCCAGGCAGATGCGGAAGGAATTGGAGCACAAACCTTGATACATATATTGCAGCTCATCCCATTCTCTACTAAATGTAGAGATGCTTTCTCCAGCAAATGGCAGCTGTTTTGTTGCTGTATCATCTCTAGAAGTGAATTAGTCGGCTGCTGTGAAAGTGGTGCAGGAATCTTAATGACTAGGGGGTTTTTTGTAACAAAAGGTGTGAGGTTTTTGCTAACGATGGCACTACTTAGAGATCTTTGATGTCTGTCCTTAGGATTAGTCTGGCAGAGTCCTTGGTGCTTTGCACTGTGCTATTGAAAGAGTGCTTGCACCTGCAGGGGACAGCATCTCACCCAGTCCCGTGAAGGATTTTCCTTCATGAGTAATGTCACTTCACTGGTGTCTGGATTCATCGTCAGCTCTTTGTTAATCTTCCCTGACATCTTTGTAGAACTTGCTTTCTCTTTGGCAAATGAGATCAGCATCAAGAGTCTTTCTAGAAAGGTACTGGCACTGTGAAGTACATGGCTTCTTCCCAGTGCTTTAAAAGGTGCTGAGGAAAAGGTAGCAAACAGGTCCTGGATACAGCAGGATTGTTGTTTAGTCCTGGTGTGGTGCCTGTACCTGTGCACTTTTAGAAGTCTGTGGTGTGATGTGATCAGTGGACAAGACTGATGAAGTCGTTCAGCTGCTCTGGGCCAGATCATCAGTTCTCTTTCTCTTGACAGTTCTCTAAGTAGTTTCTTTGTAAGAGGAAGAGAGCTCTGTATAGGCATTGCTAGGTTCTGGTATTAAGTAAAATCTAGGATGAATACCAGTTTATAGTCTGGAATGGTTTTGCAAGCTGTGCTCTGGAGCCTCAGATACCAACAGAAAGGTTGTAGGCTTGAGAAGGGCCTCGCTGTCATAGTGTAATCAAAAACCTCTGTCTTCTGCACTTCTAGTTTTGAGGTTTCCTTACTTTCACTGGGGAACAGCAGGGAGGTTGGGAGACAATAAGCAGCTGAGGGACATAGGAAACTTCTGAGATGAGTCCAGGGTGCAAAAGTGTATGGAAGCCATAGTAAATTGAGCTGGATGGAGACCCTCATTAGGGAGCAAATTACCTACTCAAGGGAAACCAGTGGTTTGAATACAGCAGGTGAGCACCTTCTGAGATATGTCTTGTTTTGAGCCTTTTTTTCCTGCGCTGTGCTGGATTTAGCGTTGCTGTTTGGTGAAATTCCCATAGTTTTGAATCGATTTGTAATGTCGTGGCTATGGCTTTTGTAAGCCACATATGTCTGTGAAAATATTGTTGAATTTGGCCAGTTTTGAGCTTAGAAAAAATCTGTTAAGCATGTTCTGAGATGATTTATAGTTTGGTAGTTGAAATAAGTGAAGGTTATATATTCTCTTTGCTGTTTCTTGAGGCTTGCACGACTCCAGGCACTGAGCAGACAGTCCATCTCCACAGAGGAGACAAACACACCCTAACTTCTCTCAGTTTCTCTGTGAGGCTGGACTGTGTGTCTGCTCTTTCTGCAGCTCTAAGCATCTTACAGAGCTGCACTGAAGGGCCAAGCATGCATTTCCTTCAGGCACAGCTGCTCCTTCTTCTGCTTTTGAAGGAATCTTTAGTGCTCAGTGTGGACAGTAACCTCCCCCTCTGATGGGCACAAAGGCAAGGTGTGAGAAGACACTGCTGGTTTAAATGTGGTAGGGATGAGAATGAGATATGTGCAGGGACTGGAGCTGTTTGTGTTGAGTAAATCTGGAAACTTGGTCGAGATGGGAATTAGAGAGGAGAGAAAAGACAAGAGCCTACAAACTAGGGAATGCAGCAGAAGATGTGATGGGAGCCTCTTTGCAAGGGAGAGATGGGAGAGCTAGCACAGGAATAAGCTATAAATGGCCAAGACTGAGCGGAGGGGGAAAGAACCAGACCTGCTAGGTGCTGGAAAATGAGATACCTAGAACTGTCAGAACAGAGAGGGACAAGAGCATGGGATGTGGACAGGCAAACAGAAGCATGGGGGAGAGGAGTTAAGTGTTAGGTAATTGAGGGAGATAGGAAAGAGCCCCTGCAGTAGAGGATCAAGAGGCTGGGGTACGTGGGTAAAGAGCTTGGGTCTGGGCTTTGATGCAGGAGAGGGGATTGCTCTAGGCTAGAAGGCTAAGGGCAAAGGGGGAATTACGTTTGAAGTGTCAGGCAGAAAGTTTGACCACATTCCCTCCAAAGCTTAGAAATATTAAACCCAGTGTTTCTAAATTTTGCCATGTCTTTGATGTCAGCACAAGAATGTGACCGTGACCTCCTCTGGCAAAGAACCTCATCTCCCTCTTAGGCTAGAAAAAGGTGACAAAGTATTGTTGCTGTCATTTATCATCTTAGCTGCAGTGGCAGAGGTCTGTGCAATGGATTTTAAGATTGCTGATGACCAACGTGGGTGTCAGTATGATGCCACACGTTGGAATTTCTGTTTGCTTTTTTTAACAAGTAGTTCCGTGAGCAGCGGAACTAATGATGCCTGGTTTCCAGCGGCTCTCTCCTGTGTGGATTCTCTGATGTCTAATCAAGGGTGAGCTTATTAGCCTTTCCCTCAGCAGAGGACTCCAAGAGAGTCTCTCTTCTTTCCTCAGCTGCATATTTTTGAGACTTGTATTGACTTTTAAGATCATTACCCCTTTTCCAGATCGGTTGGAATTGGCTTACGATCTCAGAACTCTAAGGAAGACAGTTGCACATGCACATTTACATATACACATGCAGTTTGTACACATGATCCTTGCTTTGTACATAAATGCAGTGCTTGGAGGTTAGAAAACGACAATTAGACTGGCCACATGCCTCAGAGTATAATGAAGTAAAACTTGTGTTATGGTAAGTTCTCTCCCTTCTGCTGAGGTACTGTAACTGTGTGTGTGTGCACGTATGTGCTTTCCCTTGGCAGCTCCTCATAGTGCCAAACAGAAGGAATTGACAGGAGAAGTTCTGCAGTCACAAATTCTAATTTTGGCATGTTACTTGTCAATGGAAATTAGTGTGTGGAAGGGAATAAGTGGGACAGTTACAATTTCAGCCTGGGAGAGAGGGAACTTCAAAACTATTTTTTGTGCCTCTTACCTGATCTCACCCTAATTTGGCCCTGTTGAGTCAATGCACTCTGATACCATCCTTGATTAGTTAGTTATTGGTACTTGATAGCCTGTCAGAATCTTGCATGTTTGCTCAGCCTGAAAGGAATGTTCTGTCAAAAGAAAATAAAATGCATTGACATGGGCTTGTGGGATTGAGGAGGATGATCTGGGGAAAGCATTTGCTAGTATGAAGAACTGTTGATTACACTTGCCTCTGCTGCAGGTTGCTGTGCTATCATACAGCCCTACAGATAATCTTGCCTTGAAGTGTGTGCAAGTATGAGTTAGGTCAAATCTTCAGTGGATTTGCATTTGTCTCAGGCTACAAATGACCACAGAGAGTTACCCTGAAATAATTAACATTTGATGTTCCCAAAAGCATAATCTCAAGTGTTATTGAATAGTCCTCTGTCACAGGTCAGACCCTGTTTTGCTTAGCAGAAGTGTTGCATCTCATAGCAGTAGCATAGACGTCTATAGGAGCAGTGATATGAATGTATGTGATAGGAATTTTCCTTTAAAGGAAAAAAAAGGGTCACAGATAACAGTTTGGCCACTTGGAATTAGTGAATATGTCTCTCTTACTGTGTTTCACTCTGTCTTTTGATTCCCTTCCCTTACAAAAAATAAAACAGGGACATTGTGGGGATAAATGAGTGCTTATGGAGCTCTGAGATTTTTGTGGTGGGTACGAGAGATGAGTGATCCTGCTTCATGAGGTTGGAATTGCATGTGGTCAACAAGGCTTAAGGCTGTCTACAGTGGTGATAGAAAAAACTGAATGCTTGCTTGTTAAGTATCTGTTAAGTCTGTGCAACAAAATCAGAGTGCAGTTCTGTGGAAACAGTCAATAAGGCTGTATCAGAATGCACCTGCATTGCAGAGCCAAATTATGGTGACGTGGATGACCTTAATCCTGGCGTTTCCAAATTTCCTAGTGCTTTCTAATGGGGCTTTTGTACTCTTTTAATTTTAGCTCTTGCATGTTATCACTATACTAGGAAGCACCTTACTGTGTTTTATTGTTTTATTGGTCTTTAATGCTAATGGTGACTGATTGCAAAAATTGGCAGACTGTCTTAGGCCTGGTGTTCAGTGATTTGGAGGTCAACAGAAAGTCATGGCTGATAACCTAAAGATAAAAGCAATGCTGGTGGATAGCTGAAAAAAAAGGGGATCTTTATGTGGTTGTTGATTGTTCAGACAAAATATATTTTAATACAGTCCCATGGAAGACTTAGCCTTTTGGGACAGCATGACGTCTCCAGCAACCAGGGATTGAGGTCCAGATGTTTGGACACGATGGGAAACATTATCAGACAGAAGTGTCTTGTTGGACTATTGAATGTCTCTGATCTAAAGATAAGGAATAGGGAGGAACAGTATCCTGGAAAGCAATGGCTGTGAAAAAGACTTTTAGGAATTAAGTGACATCATGAAAGCTTCCGGTGCGAGACTATGACAGAAAAGGTGAAGGTGCAACTGTTGAAAGCATAAATGATAGAATCATTAAAAGAAGACAGGCAACTTGTGAAGTATGCTGAAATACCACAAAATTCTGTGTCAGGTATTTTTAAGGTCATTTGGAAAAATGGACAAAATTCAGGAATGTTCTCAAATCTGAGAACTGGGAAAGTGCCATATGATGAGAGCATTTAAAACTACTCTCTGCCTTCCCAGTATGTGAGAGTATGCTTTTCTGCAGCCTTACCAAGCCACCAGGTAACTGAAGGACTGTGGAAATAAGTTGACCAAGATCTCTGAGCATAGTGGATAGATTTGTTACACACACCAGTAGAGTAAATTGTTCAGTAGAAGCACAGCGTTGGCTTTTGAATAGGAGCTGATGCTGGGTGTGCCAGTGTGGAAACAGAGGTACAATTCCTTTGCCTTCATTTGGCATCTTCGTACTTGCTGGCTTTATTTAGGTGTTACCCAAGTGTACCTGTGTATCTTGGGTGTTAGTTTTGTCTCGTTTCCCTGCCTCTTACAAAATATTAACAAGAAAGTGTTTACCTTCAGCTTAAAAAAAACAAACTGAGGGAATATGAGGGTCAAGTTAGCATTTATTGGGAACCGTGCATCCATTATTATGCTATGCTTGCATTAGTTACTTCATTAACTTTGCGTTGCAAAGGCAGGACGTTTCCTTCCTTGCTAAATGAACTGCTGACTCTGACAGCCTAAATCTAGTCTAACTTCAGACCTTCCTGTTTTGATTTTTATTTTAATAAACTCATAGTTTAACTTCTATTTGTAGCCTAACAGAAGGAGCAAGGACTCAATTAACTTGTAATCCTCAGTAGATACTAGGAATTTGAATTCTCAGAGCCATGTAAAAGCTTACATAGTTCTCACTACTGTGATACTGATTAATTAAGCACTTGATTGAAAAAGGCTGTTAATCCATGTTGGGCAAATTTTACTATGAGCTGGTGTTTCAGATGGTATTTTATCTCCTAACAGCATCTGATGAATGAGGCGGAACATTCCATGAAAAGTGGAAAAAAATACAGCACTGTGTGCCACAGAGTTGTAGTCTAGTTGCTATAAGCATCATTTTGTTTATGACTCGTTGTGATGACTTTCATATGGAAGTAGGATTAGAATTGCACATCCACCTTTTACTGACATTTCATGATTTTTCAGAGCATCTCTGTCTAACATGAACATTTTCTGAATGCCTTTATTTCCTATAAAAAGAAAGCATTGTAAGCATTGGAAGGGGTTACTTTTGATCTCTGGCATATGGCTGAGTGCTAATTTAATTGTTGATATGAACCTCTGTGTTATTAAGGATATTTTCTCCAAGGCTGTCTGAATTTGCAGAGCCATAACAAGCAGCTGCAGGGGATGTTGTGTCACACCGTCAATGGGAATGCTGCAGTCATTTCTGTTACTTGCTGTCAGAAAGAATGCAGCCAAAGGAGGGGTAGTTTAGAAGCACAGTGGGGAGACTATTAAAAATGGATATTAAACAGAGGGGGGGTAGAAATCAATTATTTCTTATAGTTTTTCATTCATGCTTAGCAAAGAGCACTCCCTACTTTTCCTCTCCCCAGCCAGAATTTCACTGAAGTAGAATACTGAAACGCTGCAATTGTCAGATGGGATGTTCTCATTATCCATATAGATTTAACATTTTTTTGAATCCACATTTGCCCACTAGAGGGCTGATTGCATCTTCCCCTTTAATATTTGATGTTGTCTGAGGCAGAATGTGAAGCCCTTAATTAAATGGATCATTTGTTCCCTTGAAAAAGCCTGATACCACACAATATAAAATTCTGAAATGCAGCTTTCTGTTATATTCTAGGGCTTTTTTTAACTCATAAGGCTCATGAATTTGTTAATGCTGCAGAACAGTCTTGCTCTCTCAGGGTTGATGCTAATTAGATGATTAGAAAATGAGTCCTTGCAAGATTTTCATTCTAAATGTTGTTTGAAAAACAATATCAGAATGTCTATAACTGCTGAATTCAGACAACAAGGGTTGGTTGGTTGGTTTGTTTGGGGTTTTTGTTTTGATTTTGGGGGTTTTAAGGGGGTTGGGGTTTTGGGGGGGGTTTTGCTATTGTTGTTGAGGCCTGTTTTTTCTAACAATGAGGTTTATCATTGTTACGTAAGTGCCGGTGGGGTTTTGAAACAACTTCTTTATAATTTTATTTTGAAGATAGAAAAGGACATGCAGTCAGTTTCTCTTCATTGAAGTTTATTGTAGAGAATTTCTGACCTGAAGGCAGATACCTGGCAAAGAAAATAAATAAAGGAAAGGGTGCACAGAAGTTACGGAAGATAAAGTAGATGGCTTCATGGCACTATAGATTTAATGCATGGGACTACTTAGACTTGACGGCATGGTAAAGTTCATTAATTTTTCAGAACAGAATAGACTATTTAAAGTATAGTGTCCTGTGTACAGCACAGAAGAGATTAAACTAGAGCAAAACCCTTAGAAGGATATTTCTCTCAGAAAGGTAGCTGGATTCTCAAAATATTGATTGTAGGGGCCAAGTGATTGAGAGCGTGTTGTAGCCTCCAAGCATTGTTCCAAAGATGCATTATTCTCACAGCTGGAAAAGGCCTGTTTCCTCTTTTTTTTTTACTTCTAGTGTCAGTTGTTGTTTCTCATTATATCTTTTTTTGTTCATAAAATAAGCCCCTAGCAACTGATATTTTTCTTCCTATGTAGATTTATTTGGATATTGACCAAGTTATCTTTTAAGCTTTACTCCAAACCTAGATCGACTGGAGTCAGTGAATCTTCCCTGCAAAGCCAATTTTCCACATGCCATCATTCTTTAAGTTTGTGTGAGTTTTTCGGTAACTGTTGAGGACATGGGCTTCAGAATGAGGCATGCTGTTGCCAAGAACAGTTGCTCCCCTCCTGTGCACAAAAAGGATACCTGCTATTCCCTTTTGTTTTGGTGAGCCATATTAGCACAGCATCGCACTGGGGAGCTTGTTCTCAATTGAATGGCTCCTTATCAGAGGGCTGATGTTGTGGAACGGGGTTCAATTGAGAGTAATGGAAGTCAGCATCTGCTGAGAAGGAGCTTGCTTAAAAGTCAAGCATGGGATTATGCTGTAATTGCTTGCATTAGCAGGGAACTGGACTTGGTGACTCAAAGGTATTTTTCAGTTCACTGTTCACCTCAAAGTTATTTCTAACATTGGTGCTTTCAAGGATACACAGTCCTCATCCTCTAAGTATGACTTGATTACTGCAAAATACATATGCTGTATTCAAGTCTAGCATTTTGAGAAGTCTGGAGCAAACTGTGCAACTTGAGATAGTTTGGATTATAAACCAAGAGCTACTTTTTTTAAAAAGGTGATGCTAATGTTCCTTTTTATTCTTTATATCTTTAATAGATGCAGGGATAAACAGCCAAATTGCTTCTGTTTGTTGATTCCAGAAGGGATTGGGGGTGGGGTGTGTGTGAGGAGGGATTTATGTAAGGTTCTGTTAGGGCTTGCAATTAAAATGGATTAAGAGAAAGATGAAGGTAGGACACGTGGGAACAACTGTTAGAGATGATAATGAATGTAAAAGAGCAAAGGTGGAGAGGAGGGAGATGTAATGACAGGTGTGTGTGTTAGAGCACTTGCTAGGGAGGCATGGCTTCCAGCTACATGGCTTGGAATCAAGCTGTGGCTTGGAAGGGCCTGTGGAAGTTAAGGTAGGTGCTGGATAAATACTGCTTACATGACATATGCTAATCAGACTGCACACATCATAAAGCTTCTGGCTCCAACAGAGTCACAACAGTAGATGTAATGAAGTATCCTCCTGAGAGGAGATGGATATAGGGAAGAGCAGGATCAGCTCTGTGTGGCTTGTAATACCTGCAGAGGCTTCTGGTGCTGAACTGGTAAACACTATAAAACTCAAGGAAATTCCCAGACAAAACCACTGTGAAGGTTGAATTCATGTTAACCAGACTTCCTCTGGATGGCATTTTTTCTCTCAAATGTGATCCTGGAAGTTATATGTGGAGGTTCAATTTTGTCTTTAATGCAAATGAAAAGCCTAAATTCAGATGAATTTTACCTCTGCCCCTTGGTTGACACACATTTGAGGGGAGTTGGGGGCAATAAGTTCAGTAACTTGGATGCAGCTTCTATCTCTCTGTCAAATTATCAACCACAAAAGCTTTTACCATCTTGAATTATAAAACAGTACGAGCTTCTCTTAACAGCCTGGTGTTGTGGTGGAGGAACAGTTTTTAACAGCAGCATCCATAGCAGGGCGATGCCAACTGCTTCTTCTTGTTCAAAGAGTCTGTGTGTTAACAAATACACTTCTGATCATTATGGGAACAGATGGATCCAAACGCCCAGACAAAACATTTTGCATCACATCAGTAAGACTGAAATGATGAAAGCCCACTAGACCAATGAAATACCACATTTGATATCCAGAGTATCTTGGTGAGACCCACTAAGAAAGCAGCACTGCTGTTATTCTCAGCATTTTGTATCCTAAATATTTGAGTGTCTTTGCCAAAAATGGGAGCAGAGTTAAGTGGATTTGGCCATAACTGCTCTCACAGTCTTCACAACACATGGAATTAACTTCAGTATGAACTGTAACTTCATACTGGGATTTCCAGGTTTTCTAAGGTTTTTTTGACTGAAATAAATCATAGATTAACAAAATGGGGGTTTTGTCTGGGAATTATTCCTGTCCCCTTAGGATTGCTGTCAGAAAATTTCCAAAGTGCTGCCCTGTCTCTCTTGCAAGCCAGTTGGTTTCTTCCAACGCCTTTATTTGTCTGGCTGTGAATTATTATTTGGTCTGTTACACCAGCTCCCAGCTTAAATTTGTCCCCCTGGGACTGGAGCACTCGCAGCCAAGCAGTGTCCCAGGTGAAACCTCCCCCGTACCACAGAATGGGAAACGCCCCTTCTTCACTCAGTGTGGAATATCCCATCCAGTTAGAGCTGATCCATATTGGGGCTTACCCCCATGTGACACTGTCTCTTCCCCTCGCCCCGGTCCCAGGTGCCGGATGTGTTCGCTGACCTTCTACTCCAAGTCGGAGATGCAGATCCACTCCAAGTCCCATACGGAGACAAAGCCACACAAGTGTCCTCACTGCTCCAAGAGCTTCGCCAACAGCTCCTACCTGGCCCAGCACATTCGCATCCACTCAGGGGCCAAGCCCTACACGTGCAGCTACTGCCAGAAGGCCTTCCGCCAGCTCTCCCACCTGCAGCAGCACACACGGTAAGGGCCAGAGGAGGCTGGGGCCCTCCTCACTGCATGTTGCCGTCATCCCAGCATGCTGTGAGCACCTCAGAGGGCAGCTGCCTGGGGAGACCTGGCTGGTTTTCACAGGCTGGTCAGGTCTCGTACACGTCAGACTGGCAGTAGCGGTATCCGGCACATGAGACTGGTCCCTGGCTGTGAGGGGCTGGGTGCGCTGCTCAGCCGGAGAGGCGTTGGCAGTGGAGTGATGCTTTCTGACAGGAGGCAGGGCTGGTTGTGTCAGTGTGAGAGTAGAGTGGGCATAGGAGGACTGTTCCCTGTCACCCCAGCGTAGTTCTGCCAAACATCTCAAGTCCAGGCTTGCAGCCCCCCTGCTATTTCAGCCGTAGGCTTCCCACACACAGCTCTGCCAATGCCCCTCAGTCCAAGCTCTATAGTTCCTCTCTCTGGATCCTCCCCCGGTGCGGACAGACCATGGTCTCTTGAATCCAAGGGGAGCACAGTTTGAGACCAAGAGAGCTCATGCTGTGTTTGGAGTTCCTTCGTGTAGCAGATAGCGTGGTGCTGTCCCACCCCCTTTGTGCCCTCATTCCATCAGCACTAGCCAGATGGCGGTCATGTCCAACTGCTGCTGCTCCTCCTCCTCTTCGGCAGGATCCACTCCAAGCTCCACACGGCGATTGTCAAGCCGCACAAGTGTCCTCACTGCTCCAAGAGCTTCGCCAACACATCCTACCTGGCCCAGCACCTCCGCATCCACTCGGGGGCCAAGCCCTACACCTGCCGCTACTGCCAGAAGGCCTTCCGCCAGCTCTCCCACCTGCAGCAGCACACACGGTAAGGGCCAGAGGAGGCTGGGGGCCTGGCCCTGGTCCCCCCGCGCTGCCGGCATGCACCTCTGGAGCACGCGCGCCAAGCATGCGGGGGGCGGGCGGGGAATGCGGCCGGCTGCACCCCCAGAAGGAGGTGACCCACCAGAGTGGACGGAGTGGAGGCTGCGCAGGAGACACTGACCACGTCAGGGCTGAGGTGGGCACGTGCTGTCCCTGGGGATCCTTGGTCTTGCACCGCGGGCGGCACAGAGAGAGAGCGATAGAGAGAGAGGCATTGGCTGTAGGGGATCCCAGCCTGGCACCTGGGGGTTGGACTGAGTGTGTGGAAGCTGCTCCTGGCATTGCAGGGGGACAGGGACAGATTAACACTGTAGGTAAACTGAGCCTGTTACGTAAAAGGAAAAGTGTTGGAGTGTCTACCCTGAGAAGGAACAGAGCTGCTTTCTTGGTACTGTGGAAGCAAGAGAACAGACTCCTCTTGGTCATTTGAGACTCCTGAGCTTGGAGCAGGGAGCCTGGACTCCAGACCCCTTCCCAATACATTTTCAGGTAGCTCACACGCTGAGCTGTCCAGGCCTTCATAAGCTCTTGCTCCTCAGTCCTAGTCACTCTCTGAAATCTGCTTGACTGCCTGTCTTCTCCAACTTCTAACTGGACACAGGAGCTGGGCAGAGCTCTCTTTGTCCAGCTAGAACAGCATCTGGAGGCAACATCATCCCCTTCACAGCAGCAGGCCCTGGCAGTCTGCCCTGTCTGCCTGCTCACTGCCTCCCATTTGTGCTCTTCCTCCTCAACAGTATCCACACCGGGGACCGACCCTACAAATGTGCTCACCCTGGGTGTGAAAAGGCTTTCACCCAGCTTTCCAACTTGCAGGTAAGGGGCTGGGCATGTCCTGCTCGCCAGCGGGGGTTGGCATGGATGCCTGTGATAGAGGAGATGGAAGAAGTGGGGCAGCTGGGAGGAGAGTGAAAGAATACAGAAAGCTGTTGAAGCCCTGAGCAGGGAAGAGATTCCTGATTTGTGGCACTAGTGGCCCAAAGAAGTCATATAAACAGTCACATCCTGGAAAATTGTTAACTTGACTTGAAAGCGGTGATACCTTAATGAAGTTCCTCCCATCTGTTTTGTAGTTTTCTAACTTAGCTGCGGCAAGACTTTTGCAAAACGTTACACCCAATAAAGTCTGGGTATCCGGATGGGTTTTTGTTTGTTTTACAATGAAATGAAGGGCGTAAGGGTAGGGATATAGGGAAGCAGAGGTGGTGTGTCCTGTTGCAGTACCCTGGAGGAGGGGAACTGTAGAGTGTGCCAAATAGCAAAGAGCTGTAAACACCTGCAAGCAGTTAAAGCAAATCCTGCCCTGAAGGTATTAGATGCAGAGAGCAGATGTGTAGGGGGGCAGAAAAGGAGAGACCAGGAAAAGACTGAGAGTTGCATGGAAACATGGAAAGAAGATGGGGTTGTGGAGCATTAAGAGTCTCTACTCTTCATATGCACAGTATGCCTGAGAAGAAAGGGCATGTGTGGGGAAGGTGTGGTGGGCTGGAGGGGGAAGTTCTGTCCCTCTGCTGGGAGCCAGGTGTACCTTCTTCAGCAGCTGGGAGCTTGGGGCCTGGCTGGAAGGGGTAGGCCGAGGTAAAGCTGTCCCCAGTACTAATACTCACTTCCTCGTGCATGCTTTCTCTTTCCTCCCTGCTGCTGCCACCCCCCCAGTCCCACAGACGGCAGCACAACAAAGACAAACCTTTCAAGTGCCACAACTGCCACCGTGCGTACACGGATGCTGCCTCATTGGAGGTACACCTGGCTACGCACACGGTGAAACACGCCAAGGTCTACACCTGCTCCATCTGCAGCCGGGCCTACACCTCGGTGAGTGTTTGCTGCCTTGGGGGGTAGCAGAAGTGGACAGACTTCCCAGGGAGCAGCTCCTCTAGATCCAACGGGAGCAGTCCCCTGAGTTGCCGCGTCCCTCCCTGTCGGCTTTGGCTTTTGCGAGCGTCATCCCCTCCTCTCACGCGGTTCTTCCCGTTGCAGGAGACGTACCTGATGAAGCACATGCGGAAACACAACATCCCTGACCCACAGCAGCAGGTGGTTCAGGCACAAGCCCAGGCCTCGCAGCAGCAGCAGCACTTCCAGCCGCAGGGTGGGGGGGCAGCAGGGGGCCCTTCTGGAGACACTAACCAACCCAACCCTCCCCCCCAGTGCTCCTTTGACCTGACACCTTACAAGACTTCAGAGCATCACAAGGACATCTGCCTCACTGTCAGCACCAGCGCCATCCAAGTGGAGCACCTCTCCAGCTCCTAGAGAGACCTCAGCCCAGGGAGCAGAATGCCTCTTGTGCATAGCCTGTGCCAGGGGCACCGCTTGTGCAGCGGCCCTCCTCGTGCAACAGTTTCTGGCCTCTCCTCCTGCAACAGCCTCTTCTGGCCGTGTAACCCTGTTCATGGCAGCCCCTTGAACAACAGCCTGTCTCAAGGGGGTGCTCCTTCTGTGCAACAGCCTGCCTGGTAGGAGGATGCTTCCTTGTGCAAGAGCCCCTTTCCTGTGCTGGGATCACTTCCTCATGCAAGAGCCCCTCCTTTGAAACCCAAAGAAAGGCCCCTGTTTTGCCTTCTCTCTCACTGTAGGATGTGTACGAAGCGGGGTTGCGTGTTGAGGCACGCATGGTGGATGGGATGGAGAGATGGCCCTTGTATGTACAGGGGCTTGGACACGTGTTTTTAGCAGGCCACAGAAGAATGTGGCAGGGTTCACAGCTGGATGGGGTTCTTTGAGGATTGCCTTGAGTGTCTAAGAGAGAAATATCCATTCCTGTCCCTCCTGCTTGTGAAAGGGAGGAGGGGTCGCTCGTCCTGCCCCAAGGACTGGATGGGAGAAACCTTCTCCCCAGTGGAAGGTGAGACCAGTGGAGGGGGGAGAGGTGAGGCATGTTCTCTGGGATGGACAGGTGCCTACACTGCCCAAGGGCTGTGGAGTATTGCATTCTTTCTCCTCCTCTGGTGGAGAGCAATAGAGAGGAGTCTGTCTGAACTGGCTGCTGCCTCTCTCTCCCAGCTGTCTGAGCAGCACGATGGCCCCGCAGGAATGTGGGTTCCTGCTCATTGCTCTTCCTGCCTGTTGTGGATGATATCCTAGCAGCTTGTACTCCTCCTCCTCTCCCTCCTGCTTTTCCCCTCACCTCCTCAGAAAAGCCTGCAGGCACCAACAACAAACCAAAAAGCAACTGGAGGGAGGGTAAGAGACTGCCAAAATAATCATCACCCTTCTCTCTATTCCCTTTCCTGAAAGGCGGAATGACAGCAGTTCTGACACTCACATACCTGTCCTGCCCCCAGTTTCCCAAAGGGAAAGAGGAGGAGGAGGAAGAGGAGGAGGAATAGACCAGTCTTTTCAAGGAGCTGGCAGGAGGCAGGGAAAGGCTAACTTCTCCTGCTCATCTCCTGCCAGAGTGCTCTCCCAGGCTCCCTCTTGCCAAGACGGGCTGGACTCACATGGCAGTGGTGGCCTCTTCTGGACCCTGGTCATGGGAGAGAATCCCCAAAAGGTGGACAGTGGAGAGAAGGGGATGAAGATCCCCACAGAGAGACCAATCTAATGAGAAGGGGGAGCCAACAAGAATAAACTGAAGGCCCCTTGAATT